>LLEY01000026.1:0-511321 GCA_001414485.1 Calycina herbarum | reverse complement strand
TTAGCACAAATAGCACGCGATTATCTTGCAATACCTGCTACATCGGCTCCCTCTGAACGAGTGTTTTCTGAAGGCGCTCTTGTTATTACAAAGAAGCGTTACCGAGTTACTGATAGCACTTTACGTTAGATTATATGTCTAAGAAGCTGGGGTTTACTTACAGAAGCTGAAGTTAAGGAACTTGAAACAAGCGAAGAATTGATGGCATATATTCAAGGAGATGACGCTAGTAGTAGTGAGGCAATTAGTGTATAATTAATAGAAAATTGAAAATTCCTTAAATTTAAGCTTTTTTTGCCTTTTTTCGTTTAATTAGATAGCTAAATTTATCTTAAAATCTATGAAATTCACTACTAAATAACCTAAAATGACTCCTATACAGGCTAATATCTACTACCTCTGGAATAGGTGTTCCAGGGTTTTTTTTTATGGAAGACTCCATTCCATTTTAAACCTCTCCTGGAAGGTTCCATTGCTGGCAAAAACTGGAATATTCCACTGGAACCCCTTCCATTTGCCGACCACTGATGACAATATCTGCATTCTGCATCTGTGTGTGGGATCCGCTTCTTGCAGTCGAAACAGCATTCTTCTGCTTCGATAACAACACATGTGAAGTATTTGTTGCCATTTCCAGTGTAGAAATCGACAACGTTCTTGCTAGCGCTCTGGGTGAAAAAGATTGTCAGCAAGTATCCATCGAGTTACAGGAAAGGAAGGCTAGGAACTTGCACCAACTACTGCATTCGCACAAGCATCAAACTTGTCATCATAACCGTTCTTCATGATATTAGAATAATTCGCAAGTGCGGCAGACAACAAAGAATCGAGTGCCTGTATGGAATACAACGCTCTACAATTACCCGGCATGGTATCGGCGTCTTTATCGAGTTGTTCGAAAGTCGTGTAGATGCTGGGGCAGGGTTGAAGCGGTGGATCATCGTAAAGTTGCTCATCACCATCGTAGCCGTCGCTGTCTTCATCTTTCATTGGATCCAGAGAATTTATATCACCATCGTTAAGGTTTTGAAGATCGATGGCCCAGTCAATACTACCTGCAAAGTTGAGCTTTTTGTACGTATCTTTGCTGAAGATTTTACTGTTGTCGGAGAGGGAAGCGACCCATTCAGTATCTGGAACACAAAAGATTAGCGTGGGAGTATATTAGTAAAGATTTCATGCAATGTTTTCTTACTATCATAAATCAATATATCAGACGCGGAAAGGTCATTGTAGCGTGTTGTAATGTTTTTTGGGGAAAAGAGTTTTAATTCTATTTTGAAGTGGTTCCCGGGTCAGTGTTTGTCTTGTGGAGGGGTTTTCAGGAGAACTAGACTTAGATGGTGTCTAAGACTTATTACGATGAAGGGTAAACCTACTGTTGGATTTCAGCGTCAGCGAGTATTCCTGCAGTTTCCGTACATTGACCTGGTTGGGCTGTGGAATTTGGACCCTTGAATGTGCATTCGGGCCCAGTACAGGTGGGACTAGTCATCTCGAAAGATCGACCATAGCTGGAAACACCAACAGTGACCTTGTTCGATGGGACACCAGCTTTTGTAACTACAAAATTTCCAGGATTAACTCTGGTTAACTTTTTGCGTTTAAACACTCCCAGACTTACGCATTGAAAGAGAGTATATAGTTTCCGTCAAGTTGACTGAAATAGTCGTTAGCATAAGAGAAGTGTACCAGGGAAAGAATATGTTACCATGACTACGCAGACAATTTCCCTTTAGGAATGCCGGGTATATCTGGTGCCTAGAATTGGTCAGCAAATTTCGATTTCAGGTGGATTTAAGTATGTACTCCTGGATATTCCCAATCAAAGTCTACCCCATCCAAATTGTGTTCGGTGACGAAGCTCAAAATTTGTATTGCGAAATCGACTCAGGGTAACCCCGGAATTTCTTGCAGCTTTAACTCCAAACGAGATAGCAAGCTTTGAGGTTAAACACAAATCAAGTGGAGTAAAAACCAAGACTACAGGAACCATGTGGAGGGTCTTTGACCCTGTAGAAACATCGAAAACGTGGAAAGCTAAAATACCCAATATTGACGAAGTCATGACCAGAGTCCAAGCCGCCTACAGGATTGAGGCTGGTGTTGGGACGAAACCAGGGCCAAGGGAGCATTATGTCACCATTGACAGTATTCAGGAAGCAAATCGGAGAGTAACGAATTGGTCTACAGCTATATTAGGCTTGTGTACTTTATAGTAAGTTCTTTGATACGTACTCTATCTTTCAGTGTAATATAGTTTTTTTTAGAGCTAAGACTGCCGATGTGTATTGATCACAATTTACCCAGAAGTGAGCAATGCTCTCCGGCACCTACTTTACTTTGAATCCTTCGAACGGTCCAGAATGATTAAAATTGATGTTCGAGAAGATTTAGAAGAATTAGAAAGTCAATTCTCCTCCGGAACAATTTTTACAAGTTTAGTCGCACAAAATCACTGGGCAAGTTACATGTGATGACTAAGACACACCCATGGGCAGCGTGGCTGAGCTTTTGATCCTACAGATGGTTTGATATCAAACTTTCTATAACCACTGGCTCTTCTTCCAAGTCCTTTCGTCAAACACAACTTTTATACAGCATGGCGAAATTGATCAAGTCGCCGATGGAAACAATACCCATCGAAGTTGGAGCTCTGATCCTAGAATATGTCCCCGATATGGCCAGCCTTTGGGCATTCATCCGAGCATCACCCCATATCAGTAGCGCATTCCGCGACTATCGAAAACAAATCCTTCCAATTGTTATCGCTCGTGACATTGGTCCGATTCTCGTGGTTGAGGCTTTAGCGGCTCTCGACTCTTCGCGATTCACCACCTTTCGGAACGTGGATGAGGATGATGTAGAGGTACCTATCCGTGGTCCTCCCAAGTCACAAGCGTTGGGATGGATGGAAAACTATTATCTTCCCAGATCTGGAGTTATGAGATGGGTAGACCGTTATCTTACCGAGTCCGACAGACACCGATGGGAGGAATGGAAAGAAAGTCACCAGGCGGAGGAATCAGACAAATCGCCATCTAACGAGGATATGTTACCATTGTGGAAATTGCATCAAGATGTGAAATTCATCGCTGATCTTTACGTCAGAGAAGTTTTACCTATCTTCGCTCAGGGCTTCAGATCTGTGAACCGTCAACCAGCACCACAAATTCAATATGCACTTGAGGATGCTTCATCCATCGAAAGACAACGAATCTTCCGAGGCATCTACCGTTTCGTAATTTTTGGTAACCTCTTCGCTCCATCTGCCGAAGTCTGGGGCTCCGAAGAACTTTGCGAGAATTTTCTTTGTCGCTTCCAAGGTTGGGAAGTTGAGGAAATAAGTTGTATAAACGACTTCATAAGGGACAGAATCGCTCAGAAGTGGAAAGAGCTGGGAGATTGTGAGTTTGAGCGTCTTATAAACTCGCCAGACATCGGCCCTGAATCGGATGAAACACATGAGAGGCATGGTTTGCAATGGAAGTTGGCATTTGCCTCTGCGTTGCCTATCCAAGATTTGCGAGCTATGTTTCAAGCGAAGGGTGAGCTTTTGAAAAGTCTTGTGTTAAAATGGACATCAGTGGACCAGGATGTCAGGCCATTTCTAGAAGAGGCACTCTTTGTTGACCCTGAGTTTCAGAGCGTGATATATGGAAGCGAGAGACCTAGGAGTGATGCAGACACAACGATAAATGACTCTGATCGGCTAAAGTTTGATGAAGAAAAAGGCGATGAAGTGAATTCTCCTAGTTTGGGCATTTGTTGGGGGACTAATTGGTACGGGGTCGAGATGTATTGTTACGGTACATCAAGGGGTCATTGGAGAGGAGAGGACTATGAGGGTTACAGACGAGCCGGATATGTCTTCTGGGAGGCGCCACGCTGGGGAGATCATACTAGGCTTTAGTAAGTCACATTCGTGTATGCCATGCAGTTATGTAAAACTAATTCGGTATTGACAGCAATGAGGGGCTTGGAAAAAGGATTCTCAGGAGATTTCCCCGCGCTGCTTTCTGGGAATAGACCCAACAGTGAGTATGGCGGGTCGTTACAGAGGATCCAAAGTATAAGGGCCAGGTTCATGATTTGGTGGTTTTGGGTCAGATGTATTGATGTTGGTCTTCTAGAATAATTGTTTGGTTTAGCTTTCTAAAAGTGAAGGATTTCTCTGATTCTTTAAGTAATAAATGCAATTGATAACATTTTCTCCTTATTTACTACAACTTTTTCAACACCACGAGAACCTCAATAACTCAAGTTAGCTCAACCCATGCAATACACTTCCTTACTGTCGTAATTTATGCTTACAAAGAGATATAATAAAACATGGCTATGCGAGGGTAAAGACTGAAGTAGACAGCACTTCGAATAGGTGTTTCGAACAAATGATTGTAGTGGGCTTTCTGGGCATAGCTGAAGAATGTTAAAGAAACTTGAGGAAAAGAAGACTGAGTTTAGGACTTGAGGTCGCCCTTTCAAGTGGAACAGTTCAGAACTATATATGCCTAGATAGCTAGCTTTAAATCTATTCGAAGATAGGGTACAGCCCACCCGTTAGCCAAAACTCTCGTTGGAACGGAGAGCGAGAAGCTGAGGAGGTATTCATTCCGTGAACCATCGATATTATCAGCCAAACTCATGCCCCCTCTTTCTCAACACAAAGCATTTTACATTTCACCTCTCTCCCCCATGAGATCCATACAACACAAACAACTTTACAAAAGTCCCTCCTTCCTGCTGTCAAGAAAAAGCCAAGCCAATTCAGTATTTATCTCCGAACTTAAAAAATACATTCCTTTTACTATCTCAACTACATATTAAAACAAGTCCCAACCCACGGTTGACAGCCCCAAGAAATCCCACAATGTTTCTTACTCCACCCACAGAGGCCATCAACTGAACAGCAAGGTGTATATCCATTTTCACATTCTTTATAAGGACAAGCCGGTTCTTGCGGACAAGCCAGATCGTGTTTGCGACCACATGTTCCTTGTGCTTACGATTTTTCGTTGGAAGCGTAGTGGCAGGGTGCTAGAAGTAGGAGAGATAGTAGTAGAGGTGTTAGGAGAGGTGGTCGGCGGCGAGGTGGGAGTAGCATTTACAACACTGCGCCAAGAGTGAGGGTAGAGACGAGGAGGATAGGGTGGAGAATCATGAGTAGTAAATTTGAGGTTGAGGATATATATGAATGGTAGGATTTAGGAGTTGGAATGCATATGAGGTTGATGCAAGAACTGGGTACTTAGGCGAAGACTAGAGAGGCTGAAAATAAGAACTTTTAGTTTGCCTCTTCACACTATTGCTTCAATCCGAATTTGAAATTCTCCATCGGTGAAACAAATCATCTCTATCGATAAATACATCTTACCAACCTATGATCGTTGGCATTAGGGGGTCTAATTGGAGTCACAGTGTTCCTGAATCGGCAAAAGCGAATGCGAATTTTAAGCGTGTGTGACTTCACAATCAGGCCACTTCACTCCCTTTCTAGTGGATACCAACTCAATTTCTGGTGGTTCATATACGCTACGTATTCATTTGGAGAACATGAGTCCAGACCCGAGATCGATTTCAAAAGTCGGAAACGACCTCCTATTAAATCGTCAAATTTGTTGTTATCTATACTATTAACATTAGAAAAACAAGCTAGAGCGTAGAATAAATACTCGCTGATCCCTCTTGTACCATACTTTGGCAATCCCAAATTTTCCAAACCCCACCGCCCGCTTTTCCGTTGAAATGCCATATTCTCTCTGGTCCCATCCTAGAAACCATTTCCATGGCGCCTTGCAATCTACCCATTCCCTTTACCCTTTTAATTCAAACTCTCAAAGCAGAATAAAGTTGCAGTCCAAGCAAGCAAGTAGTCAAAACATTTCATCGTCTCAAACTCCCACTCACACTTCTAAATCCCTCCTTCATCATAATTCCACTTCCCCGTGCACTCCCGATAACACTTCCCACCCAGCTACTCCTCACTCCAATCCCTGTATCTCCTTCCTTCTGACTTTGCTGTCGCGAATGTCCAAGAGGCGGTCCCCCATTCGCAACCCCAACCTCATGCTCAAACCCGCGATCCGGTAAATGAACCTGCTCCCCAGGATGATGACCATTACTCATACACCCAACTCTACTAACATCCCACGTCCTCCCATCCCTCATAACATTCATTCCCACGCCCTCCATAGCCACGCCAACCTGCTCACTAGTAGCCACACTCCCACTCATCGTGCTCTCTCGATGTCCCCTCGTATGAGTAGTAAACCCACTCCTCCTACTCCTTCCACTCTTCTTGCGAATCACATATCCATCCCTCATTTCTTCCTCACACCCCTCCCCGCCAAAATCTCCTGCCTCATCAACATCGGCATCAAAATCCCACTCCCTCCAAAAATCCCTCTTTCCACTCCCAAGTCTCCTCAGCCACCCTGGTACAAACCCCCCTCGAACCTTCCAAGTCCAAAAATCCTTCTGTTCATAATCATAAGGAACAATTCTGCCAGAAGAAACCTTTGCAATAACCCAAGCCCCAGTATTAAGTATTATATAAGTAACAATGCCAGTGATAAGTCCATAAGCGATACTATACGTGAAAGGCATAATCGCCATGGTCAAAAACGCCGGGACGGAATCTCCAATGTATCGCCAATTGATATCCGTACACGCGCGAGCCATCATGGCTCCAACGAGGACGAGCGTGCAACCTGTGGCCCAGGGAGGGATGGAAGCGAATATCGGGGCGAAGAAAAGGGAGACGAAGAAACAGAGGCCGGTCACGCAGGCTGTTATTCCGGTTGCTCCACCCTCTGAAATTCCAGCGCCGGATTCGACGAAAGCTGTTACAGGTGGCGAGCCAAAGAGGGAACCAATCGTGATACCCATCGCATCGATGAGATACGCCGCCGCAGATCCCTCGAAATCCCCGGTGTCTTCGTCAATAGCGCCGCAGAAGCGGGCCATGGAGTATAAAGTTCCGGTGCAATCCAGAATATCGACATAGAGAAAAGTGATGAGAGCGACCATGAATTCAGTCGTATGACCACCTCCAATATCCCAATCTTGAGCGCCGAGAACGTGTTCGATAGGATGGAAGGTAACGATTTTCTTGAAGAAATCGAATTTGAAGTCGCCGATATTGGTATGAGGGAAGTAGGTAAGGGGTGTCTCTCTCGGCCACGAGATGATGGAGACAAGAAGGATGCCGAAGATGATAGCTCCTTTGACGCGATACATCATCAGAAAAGCTGTGAATATTCCTCCACCAAATATACCTAGCCACAATGTCGGATTTCGCATTTTTCCAGACTGACAACTTCCGTCTGCGCCTCGCAAAGACGGTATACAACCTCCAAGCTTCAAGGGGTCATCTGTGCCTCCTGTTATGGCACCAATACCAGCGTTGTAGGTCAATCCTATCAGTGCCAGGTAAAGTCCAATTCCGGCGCCACTTGCGATTTTCAGACTCGAGGGTATGATTCGTGCAAGCCATTGTCTTAAACCGAATAGTGACAGTACGACGAATATCAGGCCTTCGATAAATATAGCCGTCAGTGCTAGGCGATAGGGTACTGTTCCTGAGCCATGAACGCCGACGACCTGGTATGTAAAATACGCATTGAGACCCATCCCAGGCGCCAAAGCAATCGGCATATTGGCGAAAAAGCCCATTGCAAAACTGGCTAGTGCCGCAATAGCTGCTGTGCCGGTGACCAGGTCTCTGTTAATTTCTTGAACACATCTGTCGTAGGAAAATGTTGCTGGGTTGGCGGGATTCGTGCAAAAAGGATCTGGCGGTTTGAATTCCTTCGTGGTATCGCATATACAAATACCTCCACTGTCTGGATAGTGGCGTTAGCTTGACTTTGGAGTAGCCAATTGCAGAATACTCACCTGCCGTTATTGCTGCATTGACTGAAATTATATACGCCATGGCAAAGAAGGTTGCAAAGCCCGCCCTTACTTCTGTCAAAAACCTCGTGCTTTTCCTTTCATTCCTATGCCCAGAGAACTCAAGCCGAAATCTTCTGCCGACGAAGCTTTTGGCAACTGCCATATTCGTCCGCTCGACCTATATTGTATATGAGTAAAATGTAAAAAGATTAGAGAGGTATTTAGGACATACCCAACCCATGACGCCGTATTATGTACCGATGATTAGATTATGTATTGAATGAAAGAAACGAATGTCTGGAATACTGATTGTAAATCAAGTAGCTCGAAGCAACGCTTCCTCAATCTCCTCAAGGCATTTTCGTGCTCTGCTCGTTGTCAAGAGGAAGGATGAAATGAGGTCTGTTAACGGCGTCTCAGCCCCAATCCAACCCCTTCGAAATGTTATTCGGAGATGGCAGTAAAATATGAAGATCGTTTGGACAGTTTCTAACTGTAGTATAAACTTTACAACGCTGGTGGGGTTGATCTGAAGCCACGCGACAACACAGGGTTAGGGAAAAAGCAATCTGTACCTAGCACACGAGATATCGTGGAGTTTAGAAGAGGAATAAAAAGGTGTGGATCAGGAAGCTCTAATAGAAGCAAGCTAGAAGTGATTGCCGGGCAGGAGTCGACCCTTATCCAAGATGGTGGGATGCGGCACAGGGAGCCAAGAAGGCTGACAGGGGCAAGGGAAAACGGCAGCGGGGCACCATTGATATCAACCTGGAAGTTGTGTGATGCTTGCTGCAAACGACCAGCCATGGACAACAGAAGATGAGAAGGGAGGATGGTACAAAGTCAAAGTCATGGCAATGCATGGCGTGTGCCTGTCAAGCCACTCGGAGACTGTGGGCCAAAGCCGAAGAGATGCATTGCATTACTGTACTTTACACGGAGTGGCACAGAAATACAATTACCTGTCTTCTTTGTAAGTGGTGCCCACATGAGCGGCAGAAGAGCGAGTAGCGAGTGAGGCTGTTTGATAGAAATGAACAATGGATCATACGCAAAACCATGAATAACATGCCCTTTTCGCTTCGCACTCTCAAAGGGGGCTGAACTGAGAAAGGGGAGAGGAGAATCATTGAGACATGATCTAAACAAAACAAAAATAGCGATTGCATTCATTTCCAATTTCTCTCATACTTTGATCGCCCATCGTGCAGCCTCCAGAGGTCCTGTGCATGTGATGGGGTATGGCAAGTGTTTCGTCGTACGGAATTGGGACTTGAGGTACTCCCGCGACTCCGTAGCGGACCATCTTTGTGCTCTGGGAATTGCAAAATGGGGGAGGGACCACATCGGTCGTGATGGCCGAAGCCATATGCCCATGTCTAGTGATACCTTGCCGTCCACAGCCAGTCATCGAGGCGTGGAGGCTGAGAGAATTGCGGCCGTCTCCGCATCTGCAGACTGCATTTCCTTTCCCTTCCTTCGCACATCCATCTTTCTGCAGGACGTCTGCATTGCGTTTGATGTTTGATTTATATTCCGGATGGTTGTGGCCACCGCATCGCAACGAATCTTTGCTCAGGCTGACTTGAGTCTCCCCCGCCATCAAGTCTTACTCCCACAATTCGCACGCCGGCACTGGAGGAGAGCTGGAGTGTACGGAGCACTCGCACCTAGGATGCAACTCGACAGGAGAATATTGTGCAGCACCAGACTGAATGGATTAACGGTCTTCAGGACAATGAGTATTGATCTCAATGGCAATAAATTTGCAATCGCCAGCCCCCAACTGGAAAGGGTATTCGATTCGTACAATTGTTGAGTTTGAGATGGTGTTGTGTTTTAATGTTCTGGAACCCCGAGCGAAGAAATCGGTCGATACCGAAATGCCAAGCCCTTTCTATGGCGTGAATCACCTCAACCTTGCTTTCTTATCTTTCGAAGCGAGCCTTCTCTCTCTCAACGTAATCAACACTTTCTCCTATATCATTTTCTCCTCATGCACGCAGCCTGCAACATCGCATTCGCATACACCTCTCACATGCAGCAAAATCACTACCGTCCTTATTGTACAGTACCAGGTGAGGAAACTTGGTACCCCACGCACGCCACACTGACACCTTCCCTAAAGTCAACCACACCTCCAGATGAGTTGCAGCTCAATCCCACGACACCTAGGTCATCCTATACGCCACTACCTACCATTCTCAGTATGAACCCTGTCTTTGATGAAACTTAAAAGTTATCAGTGTCTGTAGCCGAGTTCTTTTACTACAGCCATATTCAGGACTCAACTCTCTCCGTAATGTATCACTTCAACAACGAGATCTGTTGGCTCTGGAAAGGGCCCGACTTGGCAATGAAACCATGGACCAATGTCCAGATCAATGACCCAGATCCAGCCGGTGTTCGGCTACAGCTGCCGGCCAGCCTTCGCAGTGTCTGTTGCTGAAGTTAGACAGTCTTCTAAAATTGTTGGGCCATTTCTCTCCTCACTAAACCAATATTGACGGCCGAAGACAGCGAGACGATATAGTTCGGTACTTCCAAATACTTCGTGTCATTGGTGACATGCACTCTGTCGAATGCATGCACCGTGTCACGAATGCCCCCTTTCAGACATCACTTGCCTTTCCCTATACATCTTTCAATGTTCCCAATACGGCTCATTCGTTTTCACGTCAAAACCTGGCTAGAATGTGTCATGAGTCAAACGACCACCTCGATCCTACTTGTCAAGTGACATTCTCTTTACCAAAACATCTGGCCAGCAAACAAACAGCTCTCACAGTACCACTGAGGAGACTTCTCATCCCATGTGGCATATTCTTCTCGAAATCCGGGTATCGAGCATCACAACACACCTTTTTCCAACTTGGTCAGTGCAAGCAACTCGGATGACACGATGCTCAACGGGAGGCTGCAGCAAACATTGACTGGGGATGGCAAGATCTGGACCATCTCACTTCCGTGCAGCTTGCCTAATCCCCGTGTTGATCATTGCGTACATCAGATCTTATCCAGATTGCGTATGGTGTGCATTTGCGAGGTCGTTCAAACTACCATATGTGGGGGAACAGTTCGGGAAGGACAAGAAACCCTAGGCGAGTGCCAGCATCGAGGACTTTGGTCAGACTACATTTGATATTAAAATACAGGAACCTGTCTTTCAAATCGCATGTCTGTAGCGTTATTAGAATTCATGGCGCTGAGGGTCTCGACTGAAAGTTGTATGTGCCCTGGAGGCCGAAAACTCCCTCTCATACGTGGCCTAAATATAACTCGCAAACTCAGCCCCCCAAGTTCTAAGACATTGAGAGCTGGTACCCGACACCTTCACCACAACAATTCTCGGTCCGAGAACCACCATCACAATTCCGAAATTTTCACTCCAGCAGGTCCTCAGATCCAGAACACAGCCTTCATCCTCGGGATCGTCAAAAGATCGCAGGTTCTGATTTCCCAGTTTGTTGGACTGCATACTGCCAGTGCCCGATGTCATAAAATCCTTCGGCTTTCCATCCCGCCTGTCAAAACCCTCATTTCCAAAACTGGACGCTTACGCAGATATCTCGAAACGTTTCTTCAACCGCAAGAAACACCACAGGAGTGTCATTTCCGGATGGAATGATTACTATTCTTCGTCGTCCTGGAGACGGGTTCTTGAATTCTGGAGTCTCGTTACTTTCGATGTTTCGGCATCTCTAGTCATAACAAGTCAAGGTTCGCGTCACTAAATCTCAAAGTTTCATTTCCAAGTAGGTTGATTACTATTCTTCGTCGACCTGAAGACGGGTTCTTGAATTTGAAGTCTTCTTTTGTCGATTTTGCTGCAGACTTGGTCATAACAAGGCAAGGCTCCGGTCACTGAATCTTGACTTTCTCCACTTGCAAGAGCTCAAAGCGAGCTATCTCCTCTCGAGCCCCAAAACGAAGACGGTACAGAGAACCGAAGCGTCCGGGGGCTCACGGTCTTCCCCCGCTTCCGAACCCGCTGCATGGTGTCAACCAGCAACAGAGAAGCTTGACATTCTGTGGTTCATGCAAGTGGGAGTTTGCAGATACGGGCTGTTGAGATGATAAGTTGAATATGATAGATTATATCAGCGAGGCTGAGGGACTCCATTTGATTGTGACCTCCAAGTCTGCGAAATCTAGATTCGCCAACTACTCTCTACTTTCTCTGGCGTTGTCAGAAACTGTGTAGCCCACACTTCCAGTTCTTAAGAAGACAGCCAGTTATTTTCTACTTTCCCTGAGGGGTGGCTGGATGGAGGAAAGATGGTGTCATGACTTTTGATTGAGAGCAGCCACAGGATGGCGTTGATTTTGTTTTCTTATATTCTCATCTCTACTGTGTATTGAATCTGATATCTCACTCCCCTCTCCCCCCTGGATTTACATAGACTGCCTAGCAAGCTTTTCTCGATCGGTGGGCTCTTCCAGAGCCACCCATCGTCGAGGTCGGGATTCTTATCCAAGTTAAATCTGGAATTTAGGTACTTGAGCAAGCCTAAAAAAATCAAGTACCTGAACTTATCAATCGCACAAGTCGCAAAGTCTTCAAAGAGCTGACTCTCCACCCTTTCTAGGCTGTCTCAAGGAAATATTCGGCGATACGATTTCAGAACAGAGCTTTGAAAAGCCTGTGCGGGCAACAAAATCCGATAATTTTAACTTAGACAGGAGGTTTGAATGTTTATATAGTCTTCCAAGCTTCCGCAGTTTCAAAAATATCAATGTTGAAAAGGGAAATAGGAAGACTGTATGTGAGCGAGGTATCCGAGATATGATGAGTTTGTAAGTTCACGTCGTACATGGTAGTGTCCCAAAATATCTAGGATAATCAACTCAACTAAAACCAGGAAGGAAGGACTCTAACACTTTCTAAATTCCTTTCATTCGCCATCAAAAACATCACGCCATAAAGCAACACCAGCCATCCATCCACCCTCCATCACCCCAAACAACCCTTCCAGAAGAAAAAGAGAAAACCAATCTTCCATACCAAATCCCAAACTAAGGCGCTGTAAACATCATGTCTGGTCAAGTCATCTAGATTGTGCAGGCAGAGAAGGGTCATCTTTCCTCTTGTTCGTTGGGAAGAGAAGGTTTTGATTAACCTGGTTAATTAGAGATTGATTTGGCTTGCTCGTTGATTGACGACTTACTCGTCGCTCTTCCCTTTTGGAACCCCTAAATTGAGGATTGCCTTACTCGCTCTTTTTTGGCCCCCAGATTTCGGATGGTTGGTTTACTCATTGATTAGCAGCTTACCCGTGACTCTCCTTTTTGGCCCCCAAATTTTGATGGTTGGCTTACTCGTTAAGTGATAGTTTACTCATTTATTGTCAGCTTACCCGTAACTCTCCTTTTTGGCCCCCACTTCGATTGTTGGTTCACTCGTTGTTTGATGGCTTACCCGGTACTTGTTTGGAGGCCAAAGAAGGTCACGAGTAAGTCGTAACAAGCACGAGTTCGAGTTCGAGTAAGTGCGATGAAAACTCGAGAGAGGTAGGTGATGGTGTTGTTTAGTCTCTCTTCCGACATTGAAATGCATAAGGTGGGGTAGAAGAAGTATATTCACGCTCTGTTTTACTCTCGGATAATTTCTCCCAGAGGAAAACGCGCTCAACTCTCGACGAACCAGCATAATAACACGATTAACATGAACATGTCAAAAGGTAGAAAATATTGTTATTTAGTCGTATCGCCAGAGAGGTCTCCAATTCCTTCAAGATAGCCCCGGAATTTAGAACTAGAACACACAGAGAGCAGCCTCAAGCACGGCAAGGGAAAGAGAACATAGGAGAGGATTCATTTTGATTTCATTTTAATTGGAGTGCAATCAGTGTGAGAAATGAGTAGAGTAGAGTAGAGTAGTAACCACTACTCTACTCTACTCATAGTACTCTGAGTATTCGGGCCGGGCCGGGACGAGGCTCGGAGTGGCGTTCCGGAGCTGCCGGGAGCTTAAGCGAGATACCCTTTCTACTCTATTTACTACGTAACTTCTTAAATAATAGCCTTATTAAATTAGCTATTAATTATATAATAATAAATATAAGTACTTAGTATATATAATTAGTAACATTACTAATAATAAGCTTTATAAGCCTTATAAATATTACTTTGAAGAAAAGAGTGTTAAAAGAGAAGTAAGTAGCTCTCTATATATTTTATATACTAAGTTTCTATACTAATTAACTTATTAAGTTCTCTCCTTTAATTTAGTAGAAAGTTAATAAGCTTAACTATCTGGCTTTGTCTATATTAGCTTAGAAGTATTTACAGTAGGGGTTCGCAGATATTCGTACGGCCCCCTTTTTACACCAAAAGTCATCTTAAAAAAGACGTTTTATATATTTATCTTTATATGTAAGTGATATCTAAGATTAAGAACTAAGATTATCTCGAGTATTCAAATAGTAGTCTTCAAAGACAAATACACTAAATATGTACTAGGTCTTAAGTTATAATAGTACAAAAGTAGGAAGAGTCGGGAAAACACCAGATTACACCAAAATCGGGTGAAATTTAGTAACTTTCTAGACACCTCTTACTATAACCTAAATAAAGCAGGATCGGCTTAGCTTAGAAGAAAAACTAAGAGTATGAAGTAAAGATATCTTACTTTTCTAAAGATAAGTTTAAAAACTTTCAAGGAATAATTAGGGTTTATTTTATAATAGTGTTTTAAACAAGGTGAATTTCAGTGATTTTAGGTGTAAAAAAGAGAGCGTACGAATATCTGCGAACCCCCGCTGTATAAGTTCTAGCTACTTTAGCTCCTAGTAAAAGAGTATTTAGTTAGAGAGCTAATATAGTTATAAAGCAACGAAATAAGTGTAACAGCACGAAACGGATACTACTACAAAAGAGGCATATGGGAGTGCGTTCGATAGAATGACATATCCGGATACTAGGCTCTGATACGAAGGAAAAGACCAAATTGGTCTTCCCAGTAGAGAGAGTAAGGGCATCTATGTACAAGAGGTCGGACAATAACAAAGTCCGAAACCTATCCGACTCTTACCCTCCTGAAACAATATCCGTGACGTAACCTCGGCAATTCCGATGGCTGGCCATCACAATAGGCTCTCTAAAGAGACTATAGAGGCTATAATTAGTCTAAAAAGCTAGGGTATTTATCTAGAAGAAGAGACTAAAGAAGAAAGAAAGAAGAGAGAGAAGAAAGATAAAGATATAGACTTTAAAGATAACTACTTTATACTTTAGTTATTTATTTCTATTTATAGTATACTACTTAGAGTACTACTTAAGTAGTTATAAGTAACTACTCTACTCTACTCTACTTACACTACTCAGAGTGCTACTTGAGTACCTGAGTATTCCTTGCTCACACTGAGTGCAATTGGACAGGAGTGAAGTAACTAATTTTTCTTGAAATCTCAATTGGGGGGTTGAGTAACGAGGAGAGGAAAGGGGAAAGGAGAAAAGGAAAGAAGGAAAATCACCAATCAAAAAAAAACAAAATCATAGAAATCTTATATCATGTATTCTAGAATCAGGCATCTGCTCAACAAAACGTTATGTACAAAAGTAGTAGGTCCGGATCCACCACTTTATCAAAAGTTCGTAATTTCGTGAAAAAAAGACAGAAACTCCGTAGAAAAAGCCCAAACCCCTAACGAGTGATACTGTACAGAGGATATATTTCGCGAACTGAACTTAGAGACGAGGAGAAGCTGGTTTGCGAGCAACCTTGACCTCGATAAGTCCGTTGGGTCCGGATTGTGGTGCGTATACTTCAGCATCTTTCCCGGTATTCTTGGTATCCTTGTGCCAGCTGAGATCGATTTCGAAGCTAGAAATTGTTGGTGTTTGTTTTGTGAGAAGAGAAAAGGGGGTGGTAGGAAGAGAGAGAAACTTACTAGTGTTTGTTTGGGAGCTTGTAATCGACGTTCTCAACCTCAGGGACAAATTCCAAGATGGATTCGCACATCTTGTACATGGTGTTTTGTACTGATGGGCTGTCCTCCTCAGCGAATGTCTTCATTGTGATAGATCTTGCTCCCTCCCAGGCCTTGTTGAATTTGGGGGTGGCTTCCTTAACCGCATCCAAGCTAGGGAAGGTCTTCCAGGTCCATCCACAATCCACATCCGTACTCAAGATACGGTCCCAAACCTCGGGAAGAGTGGTAAACTCATCCCGGACGAAACCATGGAATTGAGAACCGGTGCTCTTCAAGACTAGCAGACCATTGATGCCACTGCGAATATCCAGCTTGCCCTTCTTGATGACAGCCTCAACATTGCGGGTTTCCGAACCATCTCGGTAGAAGGAGTGTGGGTGTGGCTTTCCATCAATTGTCATTCTTGTCCATCTGTGTGTAATGATGCGAACGTTGGCAGTGTGGATGTGCTTGTAGGTTTCGATAAAGTGGGTTCCGAGGTAGCTGGCGTATAGCTCTGGAGGAGTGACTGGGTGCTCTTTGGCTTTGATGTAGATGGTGTTCTTGATAGAATCGGTTGCGACGACTACGCTGTTATCTGCCTTTGTGTATCTGGAGAGTTGTGTTAGTGGGGTTCGCAATTGAGGGGCAATTGTCCTACTTACGATACATCAATGGCACCTTCAAGTAGAACGCAGACAGTCATCTCCGTGACAGTTTGCACGCCTGTCTCCGCATCCTTCTCAACTTTGTAGACTCTGACATTGTCCTTGCCATATCTTGCTGAAGCAATTGCGGCCATTTTTGCGGTGTGATAGAGGAGAATTGGTTTGTCCGGTGTAATTAACGGGCGGGTTGGAAGTCAAGTGGGCAGCTCTGGAAAAGGGTTATCGAGATGGCGAGTGAGTGTCCTGGTCAGTGAAGCTCTGTCTGTCAGTCCAATTCAAGTGAAGTTAGTCTGAGAGCGACGTCCACTCTCTTTATAGCTCTTTTCTTATCTCCACGACTGAGGGGTTTCGGTTTCGGGTGGGAGCGTAAGTGGCTTCTCCAGAGCTCCAACAAGGGTGAAGCTTCAAGCAGATCCAAAGGCCCAAAGCCTCGGAGCTTCCCCTCTCCAATGACAGCAGCAAAGTGGCATGCAGCTAACAAGGAAGTGGTGGCCCTGAGCTGTGTTGGCGGAGCTGCTGATCTGAGTTGCTGGAGTGAAAGACGGAGGCGGCCGAAAAGGCACAGCCAGCCTTGCGGCACCCAGCTATCAGGCAACTAGTAGAATTGCTTCTTCCATTATCACCAGCAAATCAACTTTAAGTAAATTCTTTTCCGGGTTTTTTAGCAAAATCTAGAGCAGAAAAGGTTGAAAATTCTTGTCTTTTACAATCTCAAGTCCTCCCATACTTTTCAATTGCCCTCGGGGAGGACTATTTTGTACATGGCCTCAGGTTGCCGCGGCCCATGCCGCTGCATGGTTCGATTTTTGCATCGGAATATTTCTCCACAAGCCCCTGCAGTTGAGGCTTTAGTTGGAAGACAAACTTCCCTTTAATGGATTCAGGAACGATGAGAAGAACAAAGCAAACCTAGTACAGTAAGCTCGCTTCTCGGCCTAATTGTCATGATAATTCGAGAAGATCAACCTCGTGCCGGGCTTTACTTTCTTCGAATAGTTGATGCGGCGTGCTCCGGAGAGAGTGTTATGTAAAGGCTTGCAATTGGAGACTTTTCATACAAGGGACCCCTCTAATTATATGCAATTTGCATTGCTTTAGGTGTCATTGTTACATCCCTGTATTTGTATTACATGGGATGGTGTCGAGTTGGACGTCACTTGAATGAGAACGAGATAGATTATATCCTCGACAGACGTTAGACTAAAGGGTATCTTTAAGCAGTCACGTATATCAGCTGTTGTCAGCTATTAAAATCATATACTTAGAATAGAAGACGAAAGCTAAAGGGGAGAAGAGGAGTAGCTACAAGAGTGAGGACTGGTAAGCCTATGCCACGTGCATAACAGCAGCTCAGGATCGGATTCCGTTGCAAATTGTCTGCCTCTTCAAAGCAGAAGGTCTGAGGCGCTCCTTTGCTATAAGTGACTGGTAAGAATGGGATATGCAATATCCTTACCTACCTAATCAAGATATCAAGAGTCAGCTGTTAAACAGTCTACCTAGTTTCGGTTGATATTTTACATTGACTAAGGAATTATATCCAATGATCTAATCATATCAGATGTGTACCAGGTAGTCAACCAGCCCCTCCCCTTGCTATATCAGATCGAGATGTACCGAGTTACCGAATAATGCTAGTAAGGATCGACTATGCAGATGAAGCTTAATAGTGATACTTTGAAAATACTCCATAACAGTATCCATGAATTATTCGGAAAGCCCAAAACTTAACCGTTTCTTTGCAAAGAAAAGAGGTTGGTCAAGTGTCGGAGGAGAAGTGTTTCAGAATTCATACTGTAACCCAGCTTGGCCATTTTAACGAGCACTGTGTACCTCCGTACGGAGTTGGTGGTGGTCTGTGTGCATGGAAAGGCGACCTCACGAGTATTGTATTGAAACAAGATATCCTATACTACAGCCCAAAAAACTTGTCGCTACAGCTTCGAAAAAAGAATTCAACCCCATCCCGTCCTTTACGTCCTTCAATTTTCTAAACCGGATCTTGGAAACCATTTGAATTGCGGGATTTGCGCTTCACTAGACCCAAGTGCTTGACAGCATCACTTCCCCACCCGTCTGAACTGCGCCGTCCTACCACAATACAGTACCTCTGCGGGCAGCGATACCCTTTGCGAATGCGTCCAAGAACCCGATAACTACCTACACTGGATGACCACGACGTCCATCCAGCAGCCACAATACATATGCCACCTCTGCAAGAGACACGTTGATCCTCCCTCGTCGATGGGCAGATGGTTGGACCACAGAGCATTATGAGCTCGTCCGCGACGCCGACCCAGAAATCACTATATACAACAAATTCGAGGACGAGCTCTGACAGAGACCGGGACGGACTACAGCCAACGACAACGAACAATGGCTCTCGAACGATGGCAAGTCCTGCCGTGTCCTTTGCGCCGCGAGGCTCCTCCCTCAACCCCTCCCCAGCACCGGGGAGTTTTAGTTCGAATCTGCGAAGTCAGCTGGCACCCTCACGAACAGGATCGAGTCAGGATGTGAATTACTCAAATGCGAATTTGGAGAGGCTGGATGAGGATGATGGACAGCTTCCGGCGCAGGCTATTCTGGCTCTGCGAGAGTCGCTGAATCGAGAGATGAAGATAAAGGAAGGGAGCGAGAATATGTTGGAAGCCTTGAACACCAAGAAAGCGAAGCAGACGAAGGAACAACGGTCGAGGGTGGAAGCAGAGTTGAATTCTTCAAATCAGAAAATTAAAGATTTGAGGAACCAAATATCAGAACTACAAAGGCCGAAGGCTCCTACCACGCCCACGAAATCACGGACGGATAATATGTTTCAAAACAATGGGTTGCGATCACCTCAAAGTGTCGCAAGAAGTGCTGTCTCCGATTATGATGAGCCTACAGAGTCGCCTACATATGCGTTGGCAGAAATACTTCAGGCGCTGGAGACCGAGGGATTGACTCCGGATTATTATGTTGGTCATGCAAATAACCTGGTGGAACTTTTCAAGAGATATCCAACATTAAAATATGATCTGGTCTGGTCAGTGTTTGGGTTGAGGATGCAGGTTATGCTTTTGAGTGAGAGTAGAGAAGTGGTGGCCGCTGGATATCGAATGATTAGATATGCAATATCTGATATCAATTCGTTACAAAAAATCCGGAGTCTTAATACAGACTATCTCGTTGTCCTGTAAGTACTCATTTGTCATATCAGTTTATGGTTTGCTAAATTTTCGTCAGTTCCCTCATCAAAAAGTCAAATGCAGATGTGGAACGAGAGCAAGCGCTCAAGTTTGTACGCGCGTTTCTAGATGTGAAAGATGGTGTGCGTGAGGTTTCGAGAGCGGTTGTCAGAACGATAACTGCGGTTGCGGAGCATCTAGAAGACCGCCTTCGTTCTATCTGTATAGAGACTCTTGGTGAAATCATGGTCCGAAGCCCATCTCTTTTACTTGCTTCGGGTGGCCTCAGACCCTTAGCAGATGCTCTGGGTGAGGGTACATATGAAGCATCCGAAAGTCTTACAGCTGCATTTCTCTTCTTGCTAGATGCACCTCAAAGAAGAAAGTACCTCCGCTCAGGATATGAGCTAGAAGTTCTCTTCACCCCCTTTACTGATTCATTATTTGCACAAGAATCGATCCTGAAGCAGAATTCCCGATCAATAGCATATGCCATGAAATCTTGGCCAGGTCTCATGGCATTGTCAATGTATAATTTCCGGGCTGTTCGATCCTTGATTTCTAGTTTGATGCTACCAAATCCCACGATTCGAGAAACGGTAATTGAATTATTATACACTCTACTCCGTATCAAGTCACCGTTTTGGGCCACATCATTCTTGGCTGGGCGACGACTTACAACCTACGGACGAGTTGCCCAATTAAAACCAGTGGCGCCCAAAACGCCCGCTCCGGAGGAAGAAACTGGCGACAAGAGTTTCGTAGATCACTACACGGCTTTGTTACTCGCTGTTTTAATATCCTCGGATATGCTTCCAGGGCTCTTACAAGTCACCCGAGATGCCGACAACATGATGCTCAAACGAAAGACCACCTTGCTTATTGGAGAAGTTCTGAAGTTGGCCAATAGGTTACTGCCTTCCTCGTGGAGTAGTGATCTACAGCTTCTCCCAGAACTCTTCGCAGCAGCTTCTCACTTTGGAGACCAGGAGCGATTCGACGCAACGGGCACTGTATACCAAATCAGTAGCGTCAGCAGAACACTATACAAAACAAACCCGACTACCACCAACACCCTGGTCAATGCCGAAAATATGAGCACGGACAACCTGCAAGCTCTAGAAGACACCCCAAGAAACAATCCTAACCTCACTCTGGACGAAACTACCTTTAGACAGTTACTGGTGGAGACCCAAGTGCTGTCGAGCACCAATCCAGTCAAATGGAATTGGGAAATTATTTTGAGAATCATCGAGGGGCCATTGTTGAATGGAAAACGCTTGGATGAGGCTATCAAAGCCTCGAAATTCATCAAGCGGATAATGAGTTTTTACCGACCGTTCAAGTATAAATTTGCAGAAGTCCGAAATACCCGCATCAACCAAAAGTATGTCAAAGTTGGATGTGCTCTCATGAACACCCTGCTTCAAACCGAGATAGGAGTCAAATATCTTGCGGACAATAAATTGCTCAGGCAAATGGCAGAGTGCCTGGCGCAATGTGATCCTGTAAGTTTCAAAAATAAAAGTGCAATGGCCACCGCTAACTTGGGTTGCAGACAAGTGGGTTAACCGCTCAGTCTCCCATGTTCTCCAAAGAACGCCTTCAAGAGACTCTTTGCTGTGGATATTTCAATATGCTCGGTACGATGAGTGGTGATGTTAGGGGTTTGCAGATGCTGGATCGTTGGCGAATGATCAATATGATGTACCACATCATCGACCTGAAACAACGTCCAGATCTCATTAAAATGCTATTATCAAATTTCGACTACAGTCTACAAGGACACCCGAGAGTTCTGCTCTCCAAGGCTTTGACGGCGGGATCAAAAGAAATTCGAATACATGCTACAAACGTTTTAAGGCGGTACTCCAGAGGATCAAGAGCAACTCAGGGTGTCAGCGACTCGAAATGGGCAATCCAACTTCTTGTCACACAACTTTACGACCCCGAGGTGGAAGTATGCGCTTGCGCCATCAAGATTCTCGAAGAAGCTTGTAATCGCAGGAATTATCTCGAGTATATCGTCGAATGTCGACCGGCCCTTGATCATCTTGGAGAAATTGGGGCACCATTGCTGTTGCGATTTCTCTCCACCTCTATCGGTTACCATTATCTCGATGGTTTGGATTACATCAGTAATGAAATGGACGACTGGTTTCTTGGTCGAAATGATGCCTATGTTGGGGTTGTAGAAGCAAGTCTAGCTCGTGCGTTTGCAGACATGCCTGAAGAGCCTTCCCGTCGAATGAGCATGGATGAAGAAACCTTCGAAATGGACGCTGAGACCGATGGTCACGTACCGCCACATTTCTACAGAGAGTTGACTCGCACCAAAGAAGGTTGCAAGTTATTACGCGATAAGGGTCATTTCACCGAGTTCTCAACTTCGATTCGTGATTATGGCATGCTTTCAGATGACGCAGAGCTTATACTTAAAGTCAAAGGATGTCTCTGGGCAGTCGGCAATGTTGGATCGATGGAACTTGGAGCACCCTTTCTCGAAGAATGCGATGTCGTCGAAAACATCGTCAAGATCGCCGAAGAACATGAAATCATGAGCATGCGAGGTACAGCATTCTTCGTCCTCGGTCTGATTTCCAAGAGTGTTCACGGTCTCGAAATCCTATCTGAAAATGGATGGGATAGCAACACAACCATCATGGGTGCATCCTTAGGCCTCTGTCTCCCGCGCAACCTCAAAAAACTCTTCTCCTACGAACCGTGGAAACACGAGAAGGTAGCCGATATCTTCATGACCCCCGCCAACCGTGCTATCTTCAACGCCGCCAACACAGATGAGGACCCGGTTAATAACCGGGTTCTGGAACTCATTGGGGATCTGGGGAATACGGTGTTGCAGAAACGATGTATGACTGAGTTGATGCATCTCAAGAGTAAGAAGACGATGGGGTTTAGTCAACCAGCGCTTTTTAAGAAGGTTATGGCGCTGCTGGAGAGTCATCATTTTAGACTTACTGTGCGGCGCTTTGTGATTGAGCTTTTTGATCGGGGGGTGTTGAGGAAGATTGTTTTTGAGGATGATAGTGAGGGGGAGGGAAGTAGTGGGGATAGTGGGAGTGATGAGGGGAGGACGGAGAGGCAGAGGAGTGTTTGTGAGGCTGAGGGGGTGGGGGAGTGATGATGCGAGGTATTGAGGTGGTGGTTTTGCAAGTTTTTGAAGGGATGAGGGCTAGTGGACTGATGAACAAGAGAGAGGAAAGTGTTAGGATATGTATTGTAAGATGGTGGGGAATGGGGACGCGGGGTTTGTCGCTCCTAGTTGGCCTGGCGTATTTATTTATCTTTTTTGGCATAGGGTGTGCACGGGTTTGGGGGTTAGGGGGTTGGTTGGCTTGTCAAATCAAGGCGTGGCGTGGCGAAAATGGGAAATGTTCTTGTTCTGCTGCTCGCCTGTCTGATTTTTGTTGTTGTGTTTGTAGTTCTTGCTTGAAAAGTGTGAGATGGGGGGGGTCTCTTTTCCTGTACAAAAATTGAGGAGAAGGGATGGGGCGGCGTTTTGGTTTGGGGTATGAAAGTAGTTGGGAGGGGGAGTATAGTCTTAGCAAGATGGAGTTGAATGGATGACGATACTTGTTGAATTGTAGTTCACTGAGATGGGTGTTTAGGGGTTCGTGGTGAGAGTTTTCGTTTCTCGGTGTGGGAAGTTTCCCTCTTTAGTAACCTAAGTCAGGGTCTTCGGTGAATTCTTCTGCCCTCTCTGGCCAGTATTGGTTTAACGCTGATGGGGTAAGAATACCCTCCTGTGGATGGAATTGGGCCCAATCGAAGCAGAGAAATTATATATTCAAGGGGCACACTGTTACACAAAGGAGGAGTACCCTTCTTTAGAGGCTGACAGTGGTGACGAATCTAGAGGGCAAGCCTTCGGGCAGACATTATTGGTGGTCATGCACCATTTGGTGCGGGGTTCAATTTAAGACACTGTCATAGGGCTCGCTTACTGAAAAGCTGCATTCTCCAACAAGGGGTGGGATGGTATTGAGGAGAAAAGGGCGAACACGGCGAACAAGGCGAATTCGGGCGAATTCGAGCTGGCTTTAAGAATAGGGCGAAATTTGGTTGGCTATCTCGTTCTTGAGCAGATAAAGGTCTGCTCCAACCCCTTTCCTTCGCCACTCACTTCTTCTCCGCCCACTTCCTTCTCCAATCAAATTTTCAATCTGTTCATTCTACTCTCCCACCCTCCCCCTCCCTAGGCTCCCAAACTGTAGTGCCAAACCAAGTCACACATCCAATAGAACACCAGCTGAACTTGGATTTGAGCCCGATCATGGCAAAGTTACCGAATTTCTCTTGTTCTGTTGAACTCAAGCTGATTGTTTTGCTGTAATAGCATTACAACATGGGCGGTGGATAAATTCATCGGTATGAGAATTCCAAACTACAGATTTACGTTGGCTTACCTTTTATCGTAAGGCTTTCAAGACCTTCCTTTTCCAGCCTCAGAGAATACATATTCTTCTTACCTTAATGAAATAGAGGGTAAGCGAAGGCTCAATCCCCACTCTCACTTATACTAAGTCTCCCAAAAGGATTTGGATTGTTACAAGGACCAAGTCAATTCCCGACAACCGGCCAAGGAGTAACTGGAATGGACTATCTTAATTGGTATGCTGCCCGTAGACCTTACAGGAATTGGTTCTGCCTAGTCCCATGGATGATGGTTCCGGGCTATTTAAGTTTATTCATGCCAAATTGACAAAGCTGACAATATTCTCTCATAGGCACCTACCGACAACTACAATACCACGATCCAACAATGACGAGATGGATGCTCCGACCAACTCGATTCGTAAGGTACCGACGACACCTTTGCTCTGCACCTATCCAGGCTGCATTGAAACTCGGCCTTTCAAGAACAACTCCTCCCACAAGTAAGCCACCAAGAATTGCTTCAGAAAATCCTCCCGCCTAAATAATAATAGGAGACATATGGATAAACACGTCCGCCCCTACAAATGCACCATCTCCAACTGCAAAGCAAAAGAATTTAGCAATGCTGGCGATCTGAAACGTCATCAAGCCAGCATTCACACGTCAGGAAATCGTAAGTTCCATTGCTCGGTTGTTAGATGTAGTAGACGACGAAATGGTTTCAAGCGCAAAGACAATCTCTCAGAACATCTGAGACGAGTTCATGGTATGGAAAAAGTGGAGGTGGCAAATAGTTCTCGCGAACTATCGGAAGATGATGGAAAAGAGGATGAGGATGAGGATGAGTGCTCAATTGAAGGGTGTAACGGAGATAAGGAAAAGTTGGAAGCCAATGCGGACATGGTGTCTGTGTCTTCAATGGGTAGGGACCCACTGTTGAAGAGAGTGCTGGATCTTGAGAGGAAAACCGCTGAGCTTGAGAGGGAGAATCCTGATTTTAAGGATTTCAAGAGAATGGTTTCTTATTTTTGTCGCGAGAAGTAGGAGTTCGAGTAGAAGCCTGTCATTTGGAGTTTTTGGAGTTGTGGAGTTTCTGATGAATTATACCCAAAAAAAATATAATACACCAACGAGCATCCTTAGCAAGGGGGTTTGAGATGAAGGAGGAAAGGACGCAACTTACAAGTCCAATCAACAGAATTTCTCGATTTTGAACAAGGTTTCCTAAACCTATTTTACGAAATTAAGTGAACGCGATGAGCAAGATATAACATGTTGAAAGGAATAAAAGTGGGAAATCCTCTAGTATAGTATCCACGGCAACTATGGTATTTTAATATCAATTTCAATTTTTTGTTAGTTGGTGGTGTTTGAGTGGAATAGAGGGGGGATGCTGGCTGGTATTTCTTTAAAGGTACTTTGCTTATTTGAGGTTTGGTTGTCTTGGTAGGGTGGTGGCTTCACTTTACATTTGGGAAGTCTTACGAAACGATTCACTACCTCTGTAACTATTTTAGTTGAAGGTCTGGGGTATTTTTAAAATAACAATAGAGAAGGAGCAGAGTATTTTGAAGCCCACTCTCTTGAATTTGCTAAATACCAAAACCTTCTTTATAAAAGTTCCCAAAATTACGCGAGCAAGAAGAAAGTTACATGTCTATTAAGAAACGAGAAAATTAAAATGATTCAATATAAGCTGGATATTTTTATCATCCAATCTTTATTCAATTAACTTGGTTCTTCTCTTATTGCTGGGGTAATACCATTTAGTAATAATTTTTCGAAACGTCAATTCAATACCTTTTATTTTTAAACCTTTCTGAACTTTGTTTGATTTACTCAATTGTCTCAAATATTTTTAAACAATTGAATTTAACGGATTCTGTTCAGTTGATTCTGAATATTCATGTATAATTTAATCTCATTGAACGAATTTGATTTAAATTATAAACGAAGCAATGCGATTAAAACCTCCAAATTTGATCGTATTTAGAAACCTTGATTCAGGCTCTACGATAGATGGAGAAATTTGCAAAGCATCACCAATTGAGTGATGGATAGAATAGTTGGAAGCAGGAGGACTCAGTTCTAAAACTGCAGAGTATCATTTCAGCTGTAGCCAAATACAACTGCAACCAAACAAGTCTTCTATCTGCAAATCACACTAAGGACTGTAAGTAATGCCGCCATCTTATTATCTTAAATTAGTTTGGGGTAACAGGGGTCAATCTTAGCCCCACCTAACCACAATTTAGCCCCAGCCTAATCGAGAGTACGCTCAATTCCAGAAATAAGAAATTCTGATACCATCCAAAACAAAAGACAACAACATCCCTCGTGGCGCAATTGGCTAGCGCGTTCGACTGTTATGAGGAGCGTTTAATCACGTGACTAGGTATCGAGAGGTTCGTGGTTCGACCCCACGCGAGGGAGTTCTTTTTTTCTGTCTCTACAAATCTCCCCCGAAACCCCTTGACGCTCCGAGGGCCACTCCGTGGTTGTTGGATCAAGTTGCCGAGATTAAGCCTCATATATTTTGCTCTTTTAATGTTTTTTCACTATCTCAAGTTGGCGGGGTTGCTTTTGGATGTTATTTTGGTCAAGTGCGGGTAACTCTTCTCGGTTGTGATAGTTCGGCCCGAGAAAAGTAGGGCTGGCTCTGCCCACTGTGCCAATCTAATTCTTCCACCTGTTTTTACAATGAGAGCTTTTGTCATGATAGCCTCCATATTAATGCTCATATCCCCAGATTGTTATCTTAAATTCAAATAAGCATCCACAATATACCTTAACGAGTTACAATGGCCCAAAACACCACAATTTATTTGCACTGGTTAATTTGTTGTTGAGAATGAACGCCTCTCTTGCTTCTCTCCATCATAACCCTTGAACTCTAGCTTGATATTTTTGTAACGGTTGAAACGCACATCGGGTTGCATCTTGACTCTCGCACCCGACAACCAGAATTCCTTTGGCCTCGTTTGCAAGAGTTTTCTCAATTGTTCAAGATCACGATAGTTTATTAACCCTTCACTCAGCCATGCGTACTTATTTTTGACAGCTAGATGCATTGTCACCCCCCAGTTTATGAGGTCCATCTCTGTCGCAAATCCTTCAGCTGCCTCACAACCGGAGAAGCATACTTCACCTTTTTCGCAAAAATCTGTGATAAAAGCACGAAGACGCTGTAAGTGGAAGGTTTTGGTGCCCTAACTCCGCCGGTTCTAGCAAGTAATCGTTGTTGTAGAGGTTGGGCGTCTTTTCGTTCGAGGTCTGGTGTTGAAATTAGGTGTTTAGGCCGAGAGTGAAGAATTTTGTGAAAGGGCAGTGAAGTTAAACTTCATAGAGGTTTAAGGTATCGAGACTTCACGACTTGAGCTGTGGTAGTGTTTGTAGCATTAGAGGTATTTTGTAGGTTTGAGGTTTGGTTTTGAGATTTTATTTTGAGAATTAAGTTGTTGCTTCGAAGGAAAGATATAAAATAAACCCATGAGAGGTAACGTCTATCCCTGCGTGCCGAGACGCACCCTGTAACGAGACAAAACGTAGGTACTTCGAGTTCAAGCGCCTAAAAGTTTATGAATACATGAAAATTTCAATTTATTTTTATTTCAGTCGTATTGCATACCTCTCCTGAACACTCCTAACCTATTAATTCCGAAAATTCTGATCGCGTCGTCGCCGCCCAGCTGAATTATAGAGAGCCTCTTATTAAAGTGTGATACGACCGCTCAACCCGCGACGCCACCATCAAGCTCTTTCCGCTTTTTATTACAACGCTAAAAATTTATTATCAGTGTTGTGGCGGCCATAGCGCGCTATGTAATACGCCATCGCCACATAGGCTGATACTTCCTCCAATCAAGCGATCAAGGATCCTGGTCAGCGGCGGTGTGGTTATAGTAATCTCGGTAAGATTATACGGAAGGGGGTTAACAGTGGGTCTCGTACACCCCCTTGATTCTGCCGATTTCTATAGCTATTTATAGTAATAATCTACTATCTAGAAGGTCCTCCTTTTCATAATCTCACTCTTTTAAGTCTTTTAGGTATTATATCAACGAATTGTTAGGGGTTGCACCCGTGAAGTGGTCTTAGTTGCCCAGCGACAGGTGGTGGCATGGCAGTGGCATGGCAGTGGCAATGGCAGTGGCATAGCGGTGGCAATCTACGTAATACTCATGACGTAACACGCAATACTCATAGAGGACACGTAGCCACTTCTGTAGTATATAGAGAGGGTCGGGACTCTGGTTTAGAACAGCAGTTGTTCGTCCTTGTACAAAGTCTGCCTCTGTAGTTCAATTCACGAGTATTTGCTACACGCTCTGACACGAATCTATTAATTAGATTAATAGAAATCTCGTTTTCTCAAATCTCTATTATAGCTTTTTTCAAGTCTTCAAGAGCCTAACCACCGTAAGGATTCCTATTCCTTAGCTTTTACTTTAGAACTCTCTAAATATTCTTAATCAGATAAAGGTCTAGTAAGTAAGGAAGCTAATCGATTAAGTATATATAGTATTCTACTTATATAGCGTTATAGATTCCACAATTATACCTTATATAAGTCTTTCTATAAACTCTACTATTATCTTCTATATAAAAGATATCTCCTAGTTACTTAAATATCTCTTTTAAAAGACCTCTTAAGATTTAATCCGCGTACTTGAATTAAGTAAACCTCTTTCCTTCTCTCTTATATAAGTAAAAGTATATCTTCGACTTATATCCGTAGCTAATTACTACCTATACTATAACTAATTTATAGCCTAAATAGAACGTGAATTAAATATAATTAAGTCTTCTTCTTTCCTCTCTTTTCCGTAAGACTTTTCGTCTACGAAGAATATCTATCCGAGTAATTATCTTATCTATAAACCTTCCTTAGCACTAGTATTCTTTTGTTCAGTCCTAATTAGTAATAGCAAAGCTCTAACGCTTTTGTTATAATCTATATCTGAAGGCAAAGGCATAAGAGTATATATATATATATTCGAGAATTTAAAGCTACAGTTCTAAGAACAAGGGAATACGGAATATATACTCTACGAAAAAGAGGTATTCCTACTAACTATAAAGAGCCTTTAATCTCGTTATAAATCCGTCTAAGCGTTGCGGCTCTGACGGTCACGTGTAGGACCGAGAATCACGTGTTATAGACTAGTGCTGTAACATTACCCCCTCTTTTAGAAAAAGCTTGTCTATAAGCTTTGTATTACAACCGAATCGTCTATTAGATAATCATAATCGTCTATTCCGTTTTCCTACGCTTGTATCTAGCTTTGTAAAGCCCTTAGCAGACTAGCGTAGGCTAGATTAGCGAGGTGAAAATCGTGTAATTTATATAGATAATACTTAAAATTCGAGGCTGGATACTACTATAGATTAGGGTCATAGTCTAACTATTAAACCCTATATTAGAGCTTTCTATAAACTACCTTTATAGCTAAGACTTCTTCTACTTCCTACTCTTTCTAATCTATAACCTATATTAGCGGGGGTGGTTCGTTTACCTGTCTAGGTAACAGATCTATAGCGGCTTTATAGAGTAGTAACAGGTAGAATACAGGGTGTATACGGAAGTGGTCTAGTAGTTTAAGCCGGAAAGAGTGTCCTTCGTAGGCTGTAATCTAGAACGGACCCTCGTTTTATCTATCTAGCTTATAGCTTAGCTAGTCTATCTTCTAATTATAAGTCGATACTTAAACAAAGTCGTCTACGTTAAAGTCTACCGCTCTTCGAATCCGGTTCGCGGACCTTATATAGTAGTCTTATACTTTACTAACTAATTCCTTTACTATAGTCTAAGTGTCGTATATTCTCTGTATAAGTGCCTCTATATCGGTTTAGTTAAGCTATTCGTAGACTATTATAGATTTATCTAGACAGTTCTAATTAAAGGATATAGTAGCTACGTATCTATTAATTAATTTAAAGAGCGAGAGCCTACCTAGACTCTCGTATAGAAGCGTAAGCTAAGCGTAGTCTAGAATAGGGACAAGTTCGCTCTAGTTGTCTTAATAGTAACTAATAAAAGGCTGTAGGCGTTGATTAATCTATTAGTTTATAATTTCAGTTTATCTATTAGTTTATAGGTAGAAAGCAGTAGATAGCCTAAGTTTTATACTAAGGATTCTATAGAATTTAGACTAGAAAGAAGAAATAAACTATAGTCTATAGTCTAAAATAATACTTTATAGATAGCCGTAGGTTCGATAGATCTACGTAACGTATATTCGAGCTATATCTTAGGCTATAACTGTCTTTAGATAGAGGATCGAGACCGATTACTTAGTTAGACGATCTATAACTACTTATAAGGTATCGTAACCTTGTTTATTAGTAGGGAAAGACTTATAGTCTATAGTAATATACTACTAAGGACGTTCTAGAACTGGTAACGAGTATAAAAACCTAGGTTTATAGTTATAAGAAACTATAGTACGTCGACAGTCTCCGTAGTTACTAATATAGGTTTCTACAGACGTCTGTAAACCTTTCTACTAGTATCTACGGGCGAGAATAGCTACCGTCTTTGTCCGTCTAGGGTAAGCCGTAGATACTTATATATAAGCCTTATAGATTAGGTCCGTCTATAAGATACCTTAATTAGGAACTACAAGTCTCTTTTACTAAAGAAGTAAGCTATTCTCTATTATCTAGTTTTAGTACCTACGAGTAGCTTTTATTTAGTCGTCTTCTAAGTCCGAAGAGTTATAGTTAATAGTAAGTAACTGGTCGACAAGGTTAAGTAAGGGTTCTAAGGTAACTAGAGCTAACGTTATAGAAGGTTCTAATCGAGTAGTAATACGTAGATCTAACTAATTAGACGTAAGTAAGGTTTATTATCTTATAGACGCTTTTAGGTCGTTCTACAAGTTAACGTCTTAGTCTCGGCGTGTTAGCGTGTCTGTTTTCTCGTTCTACTTACTAGATCGAAACGTAATTATAAAATAGAACTCTAATAGAAACTCTGCCTATTTCGCTTACCGCTGGTTTAAGGTTTTAGAGGTTATAAAGTACTCTAAAGCCTTATAATCGGTAAAGACCTTAATCTAGGAGCTAGTCTAAGCAAGATCCGCTTACTATTGTCTAAAAGAGCGTATAATAGCTAATATCTCCTTATCGTAGATTTAGTAGTTTAGCTTAGCAGAGTTTATCGTCTTCGAGAAGTAGCCTATAGGTCTCTACGGTTCGGTTTCGGATATACGTTGTAATATTATAGCTATAACTACTTCGTTAGAAGCGTTAGTCTTAACTATAGTCTCTAAATCGGCTATAAAGTAGTATAAGAGAGGGGTAGTAACTAAGGCTTCTTTTAATATATTAAAAGCCTTCTTATAATCTAAGTCGAACTTAAACAGCACTTCCTTACTTATAAGATGGTTTAGTAGACGAGTAATCCGTCTATAATCCTAAATAAAACGTTAGTAAAAGTTATAAAAACCTAGGAAGGACTAGATACTCTTAATAGTACTAGGATATTTCTAGGAAACGATTGCTAAGATCTTCTCTAAGTCGACTTCGATTCTATCTATAGAGATAATAAAACTAAGGTACTTTATATAAGTAACGTAGAACTCTGTCTTCTTAATATCCACTTATAGTCTAGCTTTACAGAGCTGTTCTAAGACCTACGGACGTGTTCAACGTGTTCGAGCTTATTATTAGAGTATATAAGAATGTCGTTAAGGTAAGCTATATAAAAGTCATCGAGATATTCTATAAAGACGCTATTTATATACCTCTAGTATATAGTAGGACCGTTAGTTAAGCTAAAAGGTAATACCTTATATTTAAACGTGCTATAACAGGTTTAAAAGGTTATAAGTTCTTTCGACTCTAGTTCTATATATATATAGTTGAAAGCTTAACGAATGTCGAGCTTTATAAGGATTTTAGTACTAGTGATTCGTATAAGAGTTTTGTTAATTAGTAGAAGAGGGTGCTAGTTCTTATAAGTAAGGTTGTTAAGTTTCTAGTAGTTGATATAGAGCTATAAGCTTCTATTAAGCTTCTTTATAAACAGTACTAGAGAGGCGAAAGAGGCGTAGCTAGGAATAATAAACTCTTTATTAAGGTTATTAAGAATATACTACTTTATAGTTAGAAGTTCCTTAGTCGTTATCTTATATAATAGGCTATACGATAGAGTATTTAGACCTATAAGTTCGATCTAGTAGTCGACTTAGTTTCGTAGTAGAGGAAGCTTATCTAAAGCTCTTTTTAAAAAGACATTCTTAAAGTCTATATATTCCTAGTAAACGTTCTATTCTACTAGTTGTTTATCCGAAGCGTAATCTACTAAAGAGAGCTTTATATATAACCTATCTATAAGAGCATAGTCGATCTCTTATAAGCTAGTAAAGAAGACTTCGTTATCGCGCTTTTAAAGGTTAAGTTTAAAAGTAGTAGCTCTAATATAATAGATATTAATAGCGAAGTCTTCCGTAGGTTTATAGATGTTCGTAAGCGAGCTTATAGCTGCTTTATAGTCTATAACTAAACGTTTTCCTAAGAAGGATCGACAACGTTGTTAATAGTTAGAAATAAGAACCTCTATTCTATTCTAGGCAGAGATAAGGTCTTACTAAAAGCTTTCGTCTAGAATTTCCTCGAGAGTAACTAGTAGCGGGGTTTGACGCTGGCTTCGAGGTAGTATCGAATAGATTAATATAGGTTCCTCTATAGTATTCCAGCGGAGGTCGCGGTTCTTTATATCCTCCTAAGCCTAGAGGTCTAGTAGAGAGATAGTTATCGATTCCCTAGTAATAGATACTAAGTAATCGAATCGACGAACTAGAGAGAGGGATTCTAGCTACTTAATCTTATAGCTACGAACTACTAACTTTACGTTTACGTCTATAAGCTATTAACAGCTGATAATAATATCGTGTCTACTGATATTAGTAATTAGAAAGAGCGTATTAGTAAACTATCGTCTGTTAATACTCAGCGTTAAGCGAATAACACGAGTAATCGCTAGTTCTTTATATCTATTAAACCCTGTAATTAAAATTACATATAATAGCTTTTCCGTAACCTATCTATAATATTAACTTAACTAGTTAGCTAAAGCCGTGTTAATAAATAGCTATTTATTCGCTCTAGTATTAATAAGTCTAGTAGTATTAAAAGTATATCTATTCTTAATTAAAGTATATATAGTTACAAAAGCCTTTCCGTCTATTATATAACTTAGATTAAGAGGTTAAGATCTAAGTTTGTTTTACTCTAAAGAGAAGACTTACTTCAGAGCTGTTCTTTTCTCGAGTTCTTATAAACGAGTTCCTCGTTAGCCGATTCTTCTCTAGACGCTTATAGTCTATAGGAGTTCGTAAGCGAGTTTTCAGCGTCTTCTAATAGCTTAATAGCTGTGAAGGGTTTTCGAGGAAGAGGGTATTTACTAGCGTAGTGCCTAGGTTTATTATAATTATAATAGATAACGTCTGCTATATCCTAGACAGGAGTTATACTCTTACGAGTGAGCAAAGGAGTCTTACAGTCTATAACTAGAGAGTAACAGACCGGGCTTTAGGTTAGCGGATAACTAATAGTAGTACGTAGAGCCGGAAGTTAGTAAGTTGATCCGTAGCCGGTAGAGAAACCTCTTATAGGTAGGCGGCGGTTATAGTAAGCTGTAAAGCGTTCCTTAATAGTTACTCTATCTCGATAGACAGAGTAACAGCGGTTATATAACTAGTTAAAGATTGCTAGAGTGATTTAGACTAGCGAGATACTTACTTAGAGAGCTGGCGTAAGCTTCTAGTATAAATCTTCGGACCACTTACTTAATAGGATATAAGTCTTAGTTATAAGACTTAAGAAGGTTGCTTTAAATATAGTAAAAGTCTCGTCCTCTTATATTAAGAGTTTATAGAAGACCTTACAGGCCTCTATAGCTTTGTTACTATCTATAAACAAGGTATCTAGATATATAAGTATATCTATAACGTCTATAAATAAGGTAGAGGAACCGAAATCCATCTATAGTTCTAGGTACTCTTATACTACGCTAGAAGTAGCTATAAAGACGAAGGTAAGTTTGTCTTATTCGTTCTCGAAGAGGTTCTTTCTTATTTTACTAGCTAGGATAATCTACTAGGCCTTATATAATAGAGAGATACCGTTCTTAAGTTTCTCGCTATCTTAGAACTTACGAGTAGAATTATTAGAACTAAATCGAGAACAGGAGAAGTCGGTAGTAGCCTCTTAGAGAGCTTACGTATACTCGCGGCTTAGGAGAGAGTTGTTAGAGTAGTTTACAAGCAACGGGGTTTAGTAGAGTTACGTACGTAAAGAGAGGATTTTAGCCTATAAACAAACGTTTTCGTCTATAGAAGGCTCGCTTATCGCAGAGGAGGCAGGTAAGAGAGAGGCGACCTCAGAGGTGTTATCCGGTTATTAAGGCTCGGTTCGAGACAAGCTAGTAGGTGTCTTCTCTTTTCTACTATAACTACTTCGAGTGTTAGCTATTATATTATTAGAAAAGAAGGAGGAGAAGGTAGAGAGAGGTTATAAAAAAGGTTATATAAGCTGTTTTAGGCGTGTCTTTTAAGGAGATAAGTTGTTATAGATATAGAGATACTCGAGGGATCTGTTTATAAGAAGAGAGGCTATTATAAGCAGAGAAAGAGAGTTGTAATTACACTATTATAAGTGTAAGATCTTCTAGCTATTATAAGCGTAGAATCCGGTTAATATTATAATCCTTTAACGTAGTATACTAGGACCTCGTGATTATCAGGACCTCGTGAATTTTTTCCTACTCTACTACTTTAAAATATAATAAAACTACTATAACATATTAAATTAATTAAAACTACTCAGAATCTAATGAACTAGATATATCTATAACTTCTTAACACGTCTGCGTATTATAACTAGTTTTTCTATAAGTACTACAACGTCGCCGAGTCGTTTGTCCTTCATCTTCTCTACCCTCTCTAGAGCGCTTGTTACGTCGAACCTGCTCCTCCGTATTCTTCTAGGCTAATCCGTCCTATACATCCTCTATAGTAAGTACACCTCCTTCTTAGACACGGGTATTTTTAGCTCTCCAGCGTTTACTAAGGGCTTTATTTGCTGTTCGAAGTATACGGACCTTGGCTAATAAGAGGGTCACCTTATAGGCTAATCGCTCTATACCTTTTACTAACGAAGCGATTGTCTAGAAAATAAGTGTTAGCGAGCTTCCTTAGTAACGAGTAATACGATCCTTAACAAGAGTTGATTACGAAAGAGCTTTAGAAGGGTTGCGAGGAGTCTAGGAGACCTAAGAGGTGGCGTCGGCAGAGGAGGGTCCGGTAGGTGTAGGAGTCTATAACTTAATATTAAGCTTTAAGATCACAGTCTAGGGTTCTAGAGGCACTAGACCAGCTCTACAGAACCTAGCTTTAGCGTTTTAGGTTATTATTAACTGGTTATAGGCTATGTAAAACGTAAGAAAGAACTCGACCTTAGTAATATAGTTTATATAAGCCTTAATAAAGGTCTCGATTTAACGCCTATATATACGTTTAAGAATACTAAAACACCTAACGTCGAGTAGCTAGGTTAGATAAGACGAATAAGGAGGTAGGCAAAGAGTAATAATATTATATAACTTGTAATACTCTTAGAATACTGCTGATTTATAACTCTTATACCTATCTAGAACTAATATTCGATATAGCCCTTTTATATAACTATAAGTATACTTATCGAAGTGTTCTAACTATTCTAAGCCTGTCTTATTATTAGTCTATCTATTACTAGTTGGTTTAATAACCCAGTTATTAGAAAGACCGCCCTTAGTATACTAACTAGTAAGGTGATTTTTCTCTTAAACTACTAAGAATAGAGAGATACTTAAACCCTCTCTATTAATATAGACAATTGCTATAGCTTATTCCCGATTGCCTAGCTAGACAGCCTTGCCTCTACTACGTCGATCAGCGCGTGTAACAACTATTCTAGCGTAGATAACACCTATTATAAAACCAGTCTCGTCAAAGTTGTAGAAATCGTAGTCTTAGATCCTATATTTCGCCTATATATTCTCTACTAGTCGAAACCACGCGCTAATTAGCTTAGGATCTTCGTATAAGGCTCTTTAGAAATCGTAAACGCGATTAAAACGCGTCTTTAGTTCTAGACGTTGTTATATAAATCGTTGTACCTAGTTCTTTCCGACGTGTTATCCTCTACGCGACTCGAGTATATAATTTGCTATATCTTCTACACTACCTAGCCAGGGCGTAAATCCTCTCGTATCTAGATTAAGTATATTTTAAATAATCACCTCCTCTTCTATTATAGTTATTTTATGATTTGCTAGCCGGCGTTTGCTAAGAGTAGTTCGACTAGCTATTCTATTAGTAAGTATAGAATAAGAGACTCTGTATAGCTTCGCAGCTTTACTACGGTTTATTCGTTTAGATAATCGAATAGCTTCGATAGCTAGGATAATTCAAGCTTCTTAGGTTTGAGATTCTATTAGGTAGTTGTTAAGAAAACGTGTGTTAAAGTTAGAGGTAGTAGAGTAGAGAAAAAATTCACAAGGTCCTGATAATCACGAGGTTCTAGTATACCACGTTATAGAGAGTAAAAAGAGTTAAGCTTTAAATAATATTATAATCTATATCTAAAGGCAAAGATATAAGAGTATATATATATATATTCGAGAATTTAAAGCTATAGTTCTAAGAATAAGAGAATATAGAATATATACTCTACGAAAAAGAGGTATTCCTACTAACTATAAAGAGCTTTTAATCTCGTTATAAATCCGTCCAAGCGTTGCGGCTCTGACGGTCACGTGTAGGACCGAGAATCACGTGTTACGGACCAGCGCTGTAACAGCTTTAGCTTATTCGTTTTCGATAAGAAAGGCTTATAATTAAGAACGTAGTAGTAATATCTATAATATTAGAAAGCTTATAATAAAGTAATATCTACGTAATCGAGGTAGAAATACTTACGAATCTATTATAAAGAGGTGTTTGTAACGGTTTATACTCGAAGAGTACTCGGTCTGCCGACCTTCGTATAAACACGTGACCTCACGTGACAACCTCGGCAATTACCTCACTTAGTAATCACCTCGATAACGAAAGCTATAACGAGAGCTATAACGATATCTTAGTTCCTTATAGCTTATACTTACTAAAGAATCTTAAGATAAGAGATATAAGACCTCTTCTCTCGTACGTAGAATAGACTTCTTCTCTTTCCTTCCTTAGTTAATTCTTCTTATAATAAAGATAACCTTATCTATTAACCTCTTTGTATTTAGCTTATAATATTAGAATTAACTTATCCTCTCTTATATTTACTTATCAAGCACGTCGAACGAACTATATATAGTAGATCCTTCGAACCTTTCTTATATACATAGTATAAGTACGAAAATCCTTTATAGTTAAGATATAAGGTCTTATATAAAAATCCTTTATAGTTGAAATATAAGGTTTTATACAACAGCCTTAAGTATATAAGCGGCGGCTATAAACACGGAGTCTTAAGTATATAAGCAGCGGCTATAAATACAGAAACACACGGTTTTATATAACAGCTTTAAGTATATAAGCAGCGGCTATAAACACGGAAATACACGGTTTTATACGAAAGCCTTAAGTATATAAGCGGCGGCTATAAACACGATAAGTCTAAAGTATATAATAGACGACTATAAATATAATAGAAGATATAAACTTAGCAGACATATAAGGACCTATATAAGAACTTATATAAGAACCTCTATAGTAGTTAATAGACATATTCAACTAGTAGTAGCGAGAAATATAGCTTCTTACTAAAAGTTAGAACTAATTAATAGCTAACCTTTCTAGCTGTTAAGAAGAAGCTCTTATAAGACTTGAAGAAAGACTTCCTTCTTCTAACCTTCTATAACCTACGCCTACGCCTACCTCGACACTAGTATTAGTTACGAATACTAATTATAAGCTAAAACACTGTCTTCTATACCTGGAAAGATACGACAGAAGTACGTCTAACTGTAACGAAACTTAAACGAACTAAACAAAGATAACTAAGTCTCGAAGGTTAGTATATAGTAAGAAGTATGAATACGCCGGGTTGTTTACTTAGAAGTGAACTCGTTACTTATATCAAAGATATTAAATAAGATAATAAAATTAATAACTAAAGTTGAGTACGAAGCTTCTATCTAATAGCAGACGTGCTAGTCTTATATAGAACCTTCGTTCCCCTAGGCAGCTAACTCGCTCGTCGAGCTAGCGATCTAATAAGCTGGTTCGTCTAGCGATCTAGCGGTCTGTTACGTGATTAATATAATAAAATCCTTGGATCGCTTAGCTAACCTAACCGATCCTTATCTACTATAGGGATATTCCGATAGTACTTAACCTATTAGGACGCTGCCTAGTCTTTACTTATCACGTATATACGTGATTTATAACACTATCCTCTTCTTAGCTTAGCGTGTCCCTACGCTTAAGTACGACCTAAGAAATATCGTTAGAAGACTAGCAGCCTTCTTCCCTTTTTACTATACTACTCGATCGTTTAACGAAACGTACCGAGTATATTACTCTTAGAAAAGAAATCAACTTATCTAGAATAAAAATAGTACCTTATACTTAATATTTAAAAGCTGGTTTTATAAATAAATATATCGCCTCTTAAGATAAAAGTCTAAATCGCTATAGTTGTTATATAAAGAACGGTAAGACCTACGACGTTTGCGAGGTAAACCGTATACCGACTATTCGAGATTAGAAGTCTATAGATGCTTAGATCTAACGACTAGAGGACGAGGCCGATAAGGCTATAGCGAAAGTCCTCTAGGTTAATAAGTAGAAGAAGCTGCTTTATACCTAGAAGTAGAGAATAATAGCAGCTGGTCTTAACTCTCTTAAAGAGCTAGATACTGCTAAAGAATTAGAAAGAAAGGAAAAGGAGAAGGAGGAAGAAAAGAAGTAGATAGAAGAAGAGGCTGCTAGGCTGGCTGCTCTTCCTACGCCCGACGATTCCGACCCTGCTCTTACTCTAGGCCTCGACCTAGCCTTTCTTACGTCCTTTTCTACTAACTACGCGATATAAGTAGACTTAGGTTTCGACAGTAGAACTCCTAAAGTTCCTCTAAGTACTAGCTAATGTTTTTTCTAGGTTCCTAAGTGTTTTCTAAATATAGGTAATCTAACTATTTTATTAAATATCTAACCTATTCTTTAATAAGTCTATAATTAAGAATCCTCTTAACTTTATACTCGGTGTTTAGGTTTACTAGTTAAATTTCTATAAGTAGAGCTAGTAGTGCTTTTAGTAGTACTAGTTTAAGTAGAGATATATAGAATACTAGGTAGATGTTTATTATCTTTAGTAACGCTAATTTATAATTTAAAGGTCTCTTAACTCGTTTAATTTTAAATAGTCCTAGTTTTTTATAATCTAGTTTATTACTTAGTCTTTTCGTATCGATGTTTTTTTATACTAAGTAGACTTTATCCCCCTCTTTTAGCGTTAGCTCCTAACTACGTCGTTTATTATAGTAGTATATATTTCTTTCTACTATAAATTACAGGTCCTCTATAAGTTCCTTATATAGACTCTTGATTTTCGAGACCTAAACATAAGTAAGTTAGTTATTAATAGTCGTAGATAGTGGTTCTTAATACGCTGTTAATTTATACCTAAAATTAGTATAGAATAGTGTAATAAGTATTATTTCTGTTATTGAACTATTATAAGTAAACTGTGCTAAGAGCAGTAGTTCTACCTAGTTATCTTACTAATAGTTTATATAATAACAAAGGTATGTTTTAACTACTTAATTTATCTATTCGTTTCCTCTATTTATTTAAGAGTAGAAAGCTATAGAAAGCTTTCTTTTTATACCTAATCGTTTTATAAGAGTAATCTAAAATTTTAAGGTAAAGAGCTTGTCTCTGTTTAAGAGTATTTCTTTAGGTAGTCTATATCTTAAGACTACTTCTCTAAGGAATATAAATACTAATTCCTTAGCTATACTTAACTCTATATATACTATTAGGATTATATATTTCGTAAGTTGTTCTATAATAACTAGGATTATATTATATTTAACTCTTATTATTAGATCTTTAGATTTTAGTAATTTAATAATAAAATCTATAGATATTGATTTCTAAGGTATCTATAGTATTAGAGTAGTGTTTATCTATTTATAAGGAGTATAGTAGGAAGCCTTATTCCTAGTATAGGTATTATATTCTACTATTACTTCCTTAACTATTATAGATAACTAATTAATATAGTAGTATTATCTTATCCTTTAGAGGGTTCTGCGAATTCCTTAGTAACCGTAAGCAGGCGTAGTATAGTATTCTTATATAAACTCCTTTATATACGAGCTAGGAACCTATAACTTCCCTTTTATATATTAGTTATAACCCTTGTACATGTCCTAAATCTTATCTATCTAGATGTTGTTTATTACTGCTATCTCGTATATAGTAGGTACTAAGTCTCTATTCTTAAGAGTTTTTAAGATTGTAATCTTCTTATATTCTTTATTTCTCTTATATCTGGGTTTCTAGCTAAGAGTATTAGCTTAAGTATTTAACGTTCCTTTTATATATTAGATAACGATGTTGAATCCTTCTAATATTTCTAACTATCTAGCTAATCGTCTTATTATAAGTTCCTTAGTAGTTGTAAATATCCTAAGGTTCTCGTAGTCGGATAAAACTATAACTAGGTGTTTTACTAACTATAAATAGATTCTCTAGTATTCTAAGGCTAATACTATAGTAAGTAATTCCTTGTCGAAGATGCTATAGTTTTGTTATACTAGGTTAAATATCTTAGAATAATATATAATAGATATAAGTTTTCCTTTATTATTTAGCTATAGGTGAACTATACCTACTACCGTGTCTAAGGCGTCTGTTTTAATCGTACTAGGCTTATCTATATTAAAATCGTATAGAATAGGTTTTTCTATAAACTTTGCTTTAATTTTCTAAAAAGCATCCTCTACTTATTTATTCTATATAAATTTAATAGCTTTTTTAACTAGTCCTAACATTAGTTTAGTAATCTTTATATAGTCTTAAATAAACAGATAACAAAAGTTTACAAATCTAAGGAAGGACTATACGTCTTTTATATTCTCTAGTAATTTCTAGTTTAAGACGTTCTAGATCTTTACTAGATCTATTTCTATTTTCTCTAGGCTGAATACCTATCCTAGGAAAAGAGTCTAAGTTACTCTAAACTCGTATTTTAAGAGTTTTAACCGAGAGTTAACTTTTATAAGTTGTTATAAAACTTCTTTAACGTGTTTCTTATATTCTTTTTCTTTTTCTAAGAAGATTAATATATTATCTAGGTAATAGATTACTATTACTCTTAGAAGATCTCCTAAAATATTATTATTTTATCTTTAATATATAGCTAGTATATTATAGAGTTTAAATAGTATAACTATATACTTATAAAGGCCTGATAGTAAGGTAAATACTATCTTTTATTTATCTTTAACTTTTATTTATATAAGTCTATAGGTATTTCGTTAATCTAATTTTATAAATCGTACTATCTTACCTAACTTATCCTATAAGTACTAGCTAGGTAGCAGCGGATAAGCGTCCTTAACTATAGTGTAATTTACTTCTTAGTAATTAATATATACTCTTCTATCTAGGTCGTCTTTCTTCTTAATAATAAGTATGTTTAAGGTAATTAGTAACTTAGATTTTCTAATATGTCTCTTTTTAATACCTTCCTTTATATAACTTTCTATTCTCTATAGGCTTTTCTAGTTATATAACCGAAGTTTCTACTTTAAGAGGTAATAATCCTCTTTTAATTTAATCTTATAATCCTATAAGTAATGTTCTAGTAAAGCTCGCAAGTCTTCTAGATTTTTAAACAAAGCTCTAAATTCTCTATACTATATAGGTATTTTATTATCAGCTATCCTGCTAACCTATAGAGGACCCTAGACAAGGTGTCCTAGCGTCTTAGAAGAGGTAGCGCTAACCTTGTTCTAGCCTTATAGTTATAATTATAAACCTATATAATTATATTAACTAAAGGTTATTATTTAAGCCTTCTAATTAATATCCGGATTATATTCCCTAATCTATAGTATACTAAGTATCGCTTCCTTACTTCCTATTTTAATAATATCGAATTATATGTCTAAGTAGTATTCTTCGATAGTAATCTTTATTAGAATAGTTTATTAATTAATAATTCTATCCTAGTATATAACATCTGTTCCGTTAACTACTTCTAAGCAGTATAGCTTCATACCTTTAACCGGGACATTTAGCTTCTTCTAAGCTACTAGGGAAAGAAAATTGCTCGTTACTTCTAAATCAATTAAGACTTAGAGTTCCTTTCCTCTTATCTTCGCTATTACTATAAGTTGATTTTCTCTAAAGATAGCGTTTAATTCTCTAATTATCGGTTAGTAGAGCTCTCTCTATACTAACTCCGTTTCTTAGTCTATGTCGTATTCGTTTATCTCTTAGAAGATTATACTAAATAATTTTCTACTTCTTAATTCCTAAAATATTACTCTAACTTTCCTAACTAAAGCGACTATAGTATACTAGCCTCCTATTTCTAGTATAGCTTCCTTATTATCAGGTAGCGTACCTAAAAAACTAGGTTTAGAGCGTCTTATAAAGTTATTAGGACCCTGCTATTACTATAAGCTGGTTTCTTCTTATATATCTACGACTATTTAAATGTCTTCTATCTTAGGTATACTAGATAGCTTGTTAGATACTGCTTATCTTAGTCTAGGTTCTTTAAATTCGATGGTTTCCCTTCTAGTAACAAGGCTTACTAAAGTTATTCTGTCCTATTTATTCTAAACTATTTTATAGGTAGTTAAAATAGTAGAGTTAATTCCTTAAGTAGAATATAGGCTCTAGAAATCAGGTTTCTGGTTTTCTATATATACCTATCTATTCCCTCTTTTAAAGGTTCTAATAAATGCCTATGTTTCGCCTTATTTAGGCTTATATATTCCTAGATCTACCTCTAACGAGTCGGATATCGATTCCGACGACTCTAATAAACTTGTTAATAGTAGTGATTTATATTCCACTTCTAACCGTGTATCGTAATATTCTTTAAGTAATAGATCCCTATTATCATTAGTGTCCTACACCTTACTGACTTGTGACTTAATTCCTTCGTTTAGCTATAAGTATACAGCGCCTGCCGTTATATCTATAGTGTCTGTTTTAATTTACGTGCTATAACCTCTAGCCTCGAGTTCCTCGTCCGTAAGTTCGATTTTTTCTAGCAAAGCTACTTCTTTTTAGACAGTAGCGTTAGCTTGCTTCTCTTTAGAGTCTTTCTTCTTACTATACTCATTTACTCTGAGGATTTAGAAAGCTCTAGGAGGCATCGACGGGACTGTTTACGACAGAAAGAACAAGTCTTAGCTAGACGTTATACGGATTCGATCTATATAGTAAAAGCTAAACGCTCTTTTCGTTTAGTATATAAGGAGGATATGTTTATATATAAAGGAAGGTTAACAACTTACTAACGAACGTATTTAGGTTAGAATTCTAGTATAGAGACACGCTAGACTAAGAAGGGGATAGTATTACGAATTATATGCTAGTACGTGATAAAGTGAAGTCTAGGCGACGCTCTAATAGGACGAGCACTATTATAACCCTAGAAGGAGGAAAGGATCGAGTATAATAGAACATATAATCCTGAGGATCTTACAGTTATATTACGTAACTCGGTTAGGAGCGGTTAGGTAATAGAGTCTAGTTTTAAGGAGCCCTGGAAATAGAGTCGGACTCTATCTTCGGGACTCCTGCTAAGAAGGACTCTAAACATAAAAGAAGGTTCTATATAAGACTAGCACGTCTGCTATTAGATAGGAGCTTCGTACTTAACTTTAGTTATTAATCTTATTATCTCGTTTAATATCTTTAATATAAGTAACGAGTTCACTTCTAAGTAAACAACCTAGCGCATTTATACTTCTTACTATATACTAACCTTCGAGACTTAGTTATCTTTGTTTAGTTCGTTTGAGTTTCGTTATACTTAGGATCCCGAGTTATAAAGCGTAGACAGCTTTAAGATTTAAATAAACTATAAGAACCTCGAGTACTTTATAACGGTTTAGAAGCTTATAGAATAATAAATACGATAGTTCTTAGCTCTTTTAAAATATAATTTTAAGATTACGTATATTTAAGAGAAAGATAACGTTTAAGCTAACGCTCTTTTATAGCGCGAATAAGATATACTAGATAACGTTATAAACGAACGAGTTGATTATTATACGAAGTAACTTCTTAAGTTTATAAATAAAGAAGGATAGATTCTAGGAATTATAAAAGCGAACCTAGTATAGACGTAAGAACCTATACAGACGTAAGAAGATATATAAGAAGTACTCTTAAATAACGAAAAGACCTTTTAAGAACTCTAGACGATAGCTAAAGAAGCGGATACTAATCTTCGAGTAATAAAAGACACTATATAATAAGGTAAAAGAACGTTCTCTACTAGCTTAAAACTTAAGGTATCGATATCTAAATATACGCTTACGAACGAAGGAAAGCTAAGGTTTAGAGACCGGTTATAGGTTCTAAATAACGAAGAACTATATACGAAGATAATCTAGTCTATATACGATTTAAAGCTCTATAGTTACCTTAGACGAGAAAGTATAGCCTAGATCCTCTTACGATAATACTTCTAGCCTTAGATATTATAAGACGTTCGAAGGTTTATACGAAACTACGACGCTTATAGAAGGAACAAAGCTTAGAGAGACGTATAGTAAGGATTCTTAAAACCTTTACTAGTTTCTAACCGAATCTAGAGCGAAATTTCAATAGACTTTATAGTCGAGTTACTAGAAAGTAACAGATATACGAATATAGTTATAATTATAAATAGGCTAAGTAAAGAAATAATCTATAATAGCCTAAAGGATATTATATCTAAGATAGTCGCTAGATAGTTCGTTCGAACCTTCTATTATAAGTACTATCTACTAAAAGTAATAGTATTAGATTAAGAAACGTAGTTCGTAGGCTATCTTTAGACAAGAGTATATTCTCTCTTAGAAATTATATAAAGGCTTTCTACTACTTTTTACCTAGAAATAGATAGATCTATAGAGCGAATAAACTAGACAGTAGAAACCTATCTACGAATGTTCGTAGATTACACTTAAGACGACTAGGAAGAACTACTACTATTTACAGAATTAGTAATTAATAATCGAATAATATTAGCTACGAAAGTAAGCTCTTTCTTCCTCGAGTACGGATATTATACTAAGCTACTAGATATCTAGTACGAACTCTTAAACGAAGCTACGCTACGATCGCTAATTTAGAGAGCTAATAGAATCGTATAAAAGCTTAAAGAAGTATAGGAATAAGCATAGTCGGCAATAGCTACTATATAGTAAACGATAGAAGACGTTATAAACAAAAGAAGATAACAAGTGCTAAGCTTCAAAGTTAGAGACAAAGTCTAGCTAAACTTATAGAGCGTTCGTATAATAAGGAAGTCAAAGAAGCTTAACGCGAAGCAGGCTAAATATATAGTACTAGAAGTAATTAGGACGTATAGTTATCGCTTAGATACTCCTTCTAGAATCTACGACGTATTATATAACTAGCTTCTACGACTAGCCTCGAACGACCTACTACTAAGTTAAGTTTAAGACGACGATTAACCTAGGCTAGAGATTCTCAAAGACGACTAGGAATACGTAGTAGAAGCGATTCTTAATAAACGAAAAGGAAAAAGACGAGGACGTGCTAGTAAGCTACTAGTAAAATAGGAAGGATATACTAAGCTAACCTAGGAGCCTTAAGACGCTCTAGAAGATATAAGAGCTTACGACCTCTAGAGGATAAAAGAGAGAGTAATATAATATAATAGTATAAAACAGATAATACTATAAAAGAGGTATATAGAAGTGCGTTCTATAGAATAATATACTTAGATACTAGGCTTTAAATACGAAGGAAAAGATTAAATTAACCTTTCCCGATACTAAGAGTAAGAGTATCTATATACAAAAGAGTTTAGATAATAATAATAGACTCGGAGGTTCGAACCGGATATTTCTAATACTCGAATACGTATTCTGTCTAGTATATACGTAACCTTAGCAACTCTTATTCCTAATAGCGGGCTATTATATCTCTCTCTCTTGAAAAAGACTCGTCTCTAAGGCTTCGTATTATAGTCGGGGCGGTATTAGGGTTGTTTTTAGTAGTGACTCGGTTGTTAGTTCTTATCTACCTCCTATACTTAGATCTATTCAGAGAGGAGTCGGGACAGTCCCGGTTCGTCTAGATATTTAGTATAGAAGTCCCTTAGAAGGTGCGGCGAACCTTGAAAATTATTAGCAGGATACTAGGTAGGGTTTATATCGTAACTAACCTATCTAACCTAGTATTATAGTTGTCTTCTAAAAAGTCTACTACTGAGAATTTCTTAAACTTCCTATTCTTATATACTCTAAACGATTTCTAGAGGCGGCTCTAGAGCTTCTTATCTAGGTAAGAGGGTATTCGGATCCTTAGATAGTATATCCGTAGTAAAAACATTATAGATTAACGATTCTTCTAGGAGTTTTAGTTTATAAGAGTGTCTTACACGTTCTAGTATTTCAAAGAGTCCAGTCTACTATTCGGCTAGCTTTCAGCTAGGTCGATTTATCTTAAGGTTTTTAGTCGATAAGTAAACTCTATTACTAATGTCTTAGTTAATAGCTCTTCGGTGCTGATTCGTACTATCTTATATTCTCTACTAGGCTTCGCTTATATTATCTTTAGCTACGTTCTAGGCAGAGTATATACGTATAGCTATCTTAACTACCTTATTATAATTTAGTCGTTCCCGGGGAATAGAGGTCCTAGAAGTATTCTAATCCTATAAGGTTCGCGAATTCAGCTCGAACTTAAGCTAATAAGAGGTTATACTAATAGACGAGTATAGAAGAGTTATTTATACTCTGTCTATAAGAGGGATTAACTCGCTCTAGTTATTCTAATAGTAGGTTACGAAAGGCCTTAGCCTCTAATCGATATATCGGTTTATAATCTCTGTCTAACTATCTGTTTATTTATAGTAAGCTATAGAGAGTTTAAGCTTAATACTAATAATATAATAGAATTCTATCTAAAAAGCTAAGACGAATTAAGGTCCTCTATCTAATATAATCGATTTAAGGTAGTAACTAAAACGATAGATCTATTATATAAAAAGCTAGGCTAATCCTCTAGCGTCGATAGTAGAGTAGCAGAGTATAGATACCGAATCCTTTCCGAGGCAGTTAATAAATACTAGTATAGTATTATATCTATACTTATCCTTAGAAAATAACTTAAAGTCTATATATATATACTATATCGGGTAATCTAGCACTGGTAGTAGGTGGAGGAATCCTTATTATTTAGTCTATTAAGGATAAGAGTATCTACAAGCTCGGTAGTTAGCCACGTATAGTTTATAGTCTAAACCTATACTAACCTAGTAGTAGATAGATGCTAGCAACTAGTATATCTTTCGAGTACTTAGGTAAGCACTAGATATTTAGTCGTAGGCTTCCTAGATTAGATTCGTATAGAGTTCGGTGTTCCTTTTAATACAAAGCTGTTCTCTAAATAGAAGTAAATTATTAGACGAGATAGTATAACCGTTCTTAAGTTCTCTACGTTCCTTCTCGAATAATTACGTATTAGCCGTCCTTAGCTTCTAAATCAGATCCGATCTAGACTTAGAGATAATATCTAACTTAATTATAGAAAGAGATATTACTTAAAAGATCTAAGTAAGATCGGCGTTGATTCAGAGGTTAAGCCTAATAGGTCTAAGAAGAGTACGCGAGCGGCTATCTAACTTAACTTAATCTTATATTCTAATGTCTTACTCCTGTCTAGTTAGTATATCTGCCTTTTGATTATTCTTTCTAGACGTAAATCGGATCTAGAAATTAAAGTTAAAAAGGAATTCCATCTATTATACTTGCTTAGAAGTAAGTAGCTTCGTTGTTATAAAGTATTCTAAAGATCTATAGTCTAAGAAGACGTCGATATAGTTCTAACACGATATAAGTTTAGGTCGCTATTTTCTAAACGCTTCTATAATTATAAATAGTTCCTTATCGTAGATTTCCTAATTCGTTTCGTATCTAACTAGGACGTGGGAATAGAAACCTATAGAATACTAATAATTACTATGTTATTAAGAGAATATACCTACTATTACTCTATTAGAAGAGTCTATCTCTAGCTTTATAGGATATTCGGGGTCGAAGTAGTATAAGACTTAAATTAAGAGTAGCTAGATCTATAATTCTTTAAAAGCTTCTTTGTATTTAGATATCTACTGAAACGGCTTTAAAGAGCGCGTTATAGTAGTTAGAGGTTTTACGATTTTGCCGAAGTTCTTAATAAATTATCTATAGAAACTATAAAAGCCTAGGTAGGACTTTATACCTATTATAGTACTAGGTCGGGCCTAGTTACGTAGAGGTTCTACTTTCTTAGAGTCTACTTCGAGTTCTTTCGTAGTTAATATATAACCGAGATATTTAACTTAGGTAATACTAAATTCGCTTTTCTTAATATCTACTTAGAGTCCTGCTTCTCGGAGCCGATTTAGGACCTTTCTAACTTGTTTCTTATATTCCTCGATACTATCTAAATAAATTAATATATCGTCTAAGTAAGCGATATAGAAGTTATCTAGATATTCAATTAAGACGTCGTTTATATAACGTTAGTAGGTAGTAGGTCTGTTATAGAGTCTAAAAGAAAGGATCTTATATTTATATATTCTATATCTAGTTCTAAACGTGGTTATCTCTTCCGAGTCTAGGTCTATTCAAATACGATAGAAAGCTTAGTATATATCTAACTTAGTAAAGATCTTAGCTTTTCTTAATCTTAAAAGGAGTTCGTCGATACGAGGAATCGGGTAGAGGTCGTTTTAGGTAAGAGTATTCAGCTTCTAATAATCGATATAGAACCGTAGCTTATCGCTATTAGGCTTTTTAACGAAGAGTACTAGTAAGGCGAAAGAACTATTACTATTAACGATAAATCCTTTATTTAAATTATTGATAAGGTACTCTTTCGTCGCTTATAGCTCTACGGTTAACTGTCGATATAGCAGGGAGTAGAAGGTATAAAGAGGTTCGTTTAAGGTGATTTTATAGTTATATACACGGTAAGAGAGAAGTTTATCCGAGGCTGCTTTTAAGAACATATCTTAGAACAACGAGTAATATTAAGAGAGTCGGGACTATATTAGGTCCGTGGTCTTAGTGTTATCTAAGAGCAGAGCTAATCTTTCGTCGATGATCCGATCTAATTTATAGATACTTGTTATAAAGAACTTAGTATCGGGTCGCTTTATATTAAAATATAAAGCATTCGTACTTATTTTACTAATAAAAGAGTGTAGGGTCCGATCTGTCTAAGCTGTACTAGCAGGTCGGAGGGTATTCGAAGTAGAGTCGGAGAGGTAGATGTCGGGAGTTAATATCGTAGATAATAGTAATAACTTAGCTAAGAGCTTACTATTCCTTTGCTTTTTATCTTAATAGAGGGCGTGATCCCTTCAGTTCGTATTCGACTATATATTTAAATAAGACTTCTAGTTCTAGCTAGAAGTTAGAGAAAGTAAGATTTTCTTTCTAAAGTAAGAAGTTAGTAGAGTTTTAGCTAGCTAAATAAGTTGATTCCTAGCAGAGTTAAGAAGAATATTAAAATGTTTTAACTATTTGTTTCTAATAATTAGGTCTTATTATCTAAGGTCTAAGACGATAAAGGGGCAGTTTCGAATATAACGTCGATCTGGGTTTATATATAGTCGTATAAACTATGTTACTTTACTCTTAATACTACTATCGTATCTACGAATAAGTACCGAGTAGAGTAGTTTTCGAATCTATATATCTAACGATTAAGATAGCTATAAGGCTAGGGGTCGATTTAAGAACAGGAATCTATTCGCTTCTATATCTATTAAAGCTCGAGTTTTAACACCGTATCTATATATACTAAGTATTATATTTATAAGGAATTGATTTCCTCTTATAAGTCTAGAAAGGTTGAGATTCGATAGATTATATTTATATAGGCCTAGAAAGGAGTCTTTATCTAGGCTACCTCGTTTTCTCTCTAATTTAGATTAGAATCAGAGTACTTTATAAGGACTTGTAGGTTATCTTCGTCCGCTTCTTAGACTATTTCTTTAATACTAAGTAGCTGAGAGCAGTCGGTTTTATAGTACTCAGGCTTACTACAGTAGTAGCACGTCGTATCGGCTAGGACTCGGTCTAGAGTCTTTTAGCGTTCGCTAGTAGAGGTGGTTTTAAATATCCTTAAAGTAGTCTAAATAGTAGAGAAGGATCCGCTTACAGGTAGTAAGAGTTTTAGTATTAAACTAGATAAGGATTAAAAAGCAGTCTTTTTAACCGAAGTGTTTATACTAACTAGCTTAGTCGTATTAGCTATATATAACTTAGCGTTTTAGCGTCGTTCCTTATCTAGGGCTAGGAGATCTACTACTATTTCGACAAAGTTATAATTCCAACGTCTTTTAAGTGTAACGGCTGAGTTTCGTAGCTATAGTATAATTTTCTCCTATATATAGAAGAATCGTTCTAACTCTGGTATCTCTCTAAGTATAGCTATACTTGAAAAGCAACCTCTGAAGTTAGTAAACGTTTCTCTAGTATAATCTTTTCCACCTATCTATAAGGCCTAGAAAGCGTTCTATATATCCTCTATCTCGTATCTAGTTAAGAAATATAAATCCAAAAGTTTAATTATATCTTAATAATCGTAGAAAGTAATATAAATCGACTTAGACTAGTATCGAGGCTTAAGGTAGTTCCTAGTAATTCCAGTAGTTATTCCCTAGATAAGAGCTTTTCGAGTTAGGCTTATATTATAATAATCGGTATTTACTAGAAGTCTATCGCGTACTAATATCTTCTATTATTAGTATATTAGTAATATACCGTCGTCTAAAGATTTAATTTTTTCTATGATTTTACTTTTAGTAGGTTAGAGAGTATTTAGACTATATTCAGGGTTATATAGAGTAGTCTGCTATTAAGAGAAGGTATCAGAGGCAGGTTCGCTTCTTAAGCGAAAGAGGTCTAGTATAGTACTTAGAATAGAAAGAGAGTTATAGTCGGTTTCGAGTTAGAAAGGTTAAGAGACTCTGGTTTATTCTTAGAGTTCTTTTATAATAGATTCTAACTATCTAAACCGATAGTTGTTATTTTAAAGTTCTTCTTCTAATCCTTATACTATACCTCGTATCTCGTCTATATTAGAAAAGTCTCGTAGGTCTCTGAGGTTTTAGGCTAGGCTCTTACCTTTGTTATTTCTTAACTTTTTAGGTTTAGATATACGAGTGCGGTTCGGTGCGTATTTAGAGAGAGGCCTACTAGTTTCCCTAGTAGGTTGCTTAACGCTCTCTAGTAGAGCTTAGAAGAGACCTAGGGTCGCTCCTTAGTTTAATATACTTGATATCGTTAGAGAGAGGTTTAGAGGTAGATTCGGAAGCCTTCTAGGTAACTTAATATCGACTTTCTAAACCTTATATAGTAATCTCTATATAGAGAGGGTTATTTAAAGTCTTAGGAATCCTTAGCGTCTTCTACTTCTTTAACGTATTAGAGGATACGCTTTTTACTAGCTAACTAATAGATATTAAACCCTAATATTACTAGCTATCTATAAACTAGTAATTTAAGGTTATTATTATACTGATCCGAATCTAGGCTAAATCGAATTCGATATAGAACGTTAACGCGCTTAGTAAGATATTATAATAAGCCGTCTCTAGCGAGAAGAATTTAATCTTTTAATATAATAATACGAAATAAATAATACTATAAAAGAGGTATATAGAAGTGTGTTCTATAGAATAATATACTTAGATACTAGGCTTTAAATACGAAGGAAAAGATTAAATTAACCTTTCCCGATACTAAGAGTAAGAGCATCTATATATAAAAGGGTTTAGATAATAATAATAGACTCGGAGGTCTGAACCGGATATTTCTAATACTCGAATACGTATTCTATCTAGTATATACGTAACCTTAGCAACTCTTATTTCTAATAGCGAGCTATTATATATAATAGTTTATACTCGAAGAGTACTCGGTCTGCCGACCTTTGTACAAACACGTGACCTTACGTAACAACCTCGGCAATTACCTTACTTAGTAATTACTTCGATAACGAAAGCTATAATAAGAGCTATAACGATATCTTAGTTCCTTATAGCTTATACTTACTAAAGAACCTCGAGGTAAGAGATATAAGACCTCTTCCCTCGTACGTAGAATAGACTTCTTCTCTTTCCTTTCTTAGTTAATTCTTCTTATAATAAAAACAACCTTATCTATTAATCTCTTTATATTCAGCTTATAACAGCGTTCGTCGATTATAATAACTAATAAACTACTTAATTATCTCTTATATCTACTCGTTAGAAACCTTTAGAAGAGTATCTAGAGGCTTTGCTTATTAATCAGGCTTATTTATAAAGTATTATACTAAAGAGATAGGAATTTAAAGCTTTCGAGTAGCTCTATAAAGTAAGTAGCCTTTACTTAGAAGAGTTTTAAATCGTATACGAGTCGGGGTCTTATATATCTACGCTATTAAATTAATATTTTACTAGTAGTAATTAGAGTAAAAGAGTTATTAATATAGTGTTAAGAGCATAGGTTCTACAAGCTTCGGTGACACTCACCGCCTAGCAAGGGTGTACGAGACCCACTGTCAACCCCCTTCCGTAACAAGATCTGTGGCTGAACGTGTGGCTGCGACGTTTGTGGCTACGCGAGAAGATCTGCCGGAAAATTCCGCTTCCCGATATCCTCCGAGCAGAGTAAAAAGTGGCCTATGCAAAGCAGTATGTTCCCTTGATTTCCATCTTACCGCTCTTCGACTTTGTAGAAGCCGGCATCTCAACCACAGCGGACAACTTGTCCTAGAATCCAGTCCGTGTAAAAGGTTCCAATAAATTGAAGCGTCCTTCGCATTCTGTCTGCCTTCGCCATGCAAGTGCCTGGCCAGGTTACACCACAATACAGCCTCGAGCGCGGCGCCGACGACAACGACTGCATATCCTTCTCACGCTCAGTTCTTCCACGTCTCGACCTTCAAATCGCAGTACTTGCACCAATTTGCCGAGTTAGTGATACGAGTCGCGCTTGCTATGAGACCGCTCCTAAACCTCCAGCATGTCTCTTATACGCCTCTTGCAACGCAAACCCGACGGCGAAATCGTCTTTCGCGAACCTACCAGCGGCGAAGTCCCTGCCTACGCAATACTCTCTCATACCTGGGGAGAAGAGGAGGTTATCTATCAAGACTTGAAGAAGGGCAAGGACAAGAGCAAGACTGAGAACAAGGCTGGGTGGAGGAAGATACAGTTCTGCGCGAATCGGGCTGTAGTCGATGGACTGGAATACTTTTGGGTCGACACCTGCTGCATCGATAAGAAGAATGCGGTCGAGCTCGGCACGGCGATCAATTCCATGTTTCGGTGGTATTAGAACGCTGCGCGCTGCTACGTCTACCTTTCGGATGTCTCGAAGCCCGACACCGGGTTGGATGACCAGAGGGCATGGGAGGAAGCCTTTAAGAAGAGTCGTTGGTTCACTCGAGGCTGGACGCTTCAGGAGCTCATTGCACCAAGGCTGGTTGACTTCTTTAGCTCGGAGGGTGGGCGACTTGGGAGCAAGTTGTCGCTTGAGTCTAAGATATACGAAATTACCGGCATCGCAAACAAAGCTCTCCGAGGTGATGCATTGTCAAATTTTAGTATCAAAGAGCGGAGATCCTGGGCAGAGCACCGTAATACTACTATTGAAGAAGATGAAGCGTACTGCTTAATCGGGATCTTCGATGTGTCCATGGTGCCAAATTACGGTGAGAGAAGGGACCAGGCATTTAGGCGGTTGGAGGATGAGATTCACCGGCTATACAAGGGTAAGTTGTTTACATAGATGTGTTATTAACCGAAGCAACGACGCTGACTAGCACAGGGATTGATTTCGAACAGTTTACTGTCGGGCTCAACCTCGCGTCATTTCCTGAAGCTATATAGTTTGTTGCTAGAGAGCAGGAGCTGTCGAAGATATACGAGCTACTTTAAGATCACAGTAGTCGATCCTGTGTCGTCCTACATGGTCTTGGGGGTATAGGAAAGACTTAGCTGGCAATCACATATGCTAGACAGCACAAGGAGAAGTATACCGCGATCTTCTGGTTGAACGCGAATGACGAGAACTCTCTCAAGCTGAGTTTTCTAGACGTCGCTTAGCAGGTGCTGAGACATCATCCTTCCACTAGTGTGCTATCCAGCGTAGACCAAGATAAAGACCTCGATCAAGTTGTCAGTGTAGTCAAGGGCTGGCTTGACTCCCCGCAGAACGCAAGGTGGCTAATGATCTACGATAACCTCGATAATCCTAAGACACCTGGCAATCCCGACAACTCGGCAGTCGATATACGTCAATTCCTCTCTCGGTCTGATCACGGCTCAATTATTATTACGACGCGGTCGTCACAAGTCAGGCAAGGTATACGAATCCATGTTCAGAAATTAGCAGATGTTAAGGAAGGTCTTAAGATTATGTCTAACATGTCAGGACGTAGGGGTATTGAAAAGGGTACGTCGTTATGATTTTATAGTAAGAGCAAAAACAATACTAACAAGGCAGATCCTGATGCTATAGCACTTGTCAAGGAACTAGACGGCCTACTACTTGCTCTATCCACAGCAGGAGCATATCTCGAGCACGTAACAACAAGCTTCTCGGATTATCTTCGGCTTTATAAGGCATCGTGGTTAAAGCTTCAGACGACAAGTCCCCTATTAGATTCCTACGAAGATCGCACCTTACATACAACATGGCAGATCACTTTCGATCGGATCCAACAGCAAAATGGGGCATCGGCAAAACTACTCAAGCTGTGGGCATATTTTGATAGACAGGACCTGTGGTTCGACCTCCTACGACATACAAACTCTGCAGATAAATGGATCCAGAAGCTCGCTAAGGACGAACTGAACTTTAATAAGGCTATTACTCTACTTTGTAATTTCGGACTGGTTAATCTAGACCCGTCTCCTCAGCGGCAGGTCCGGCCCAGAGGGTATGGTATACATAGTTGTGTCCACTCATGGACAGTGTTTGTGCTTAATAAGGATTGGGATGAGAGCCTTGCACGTCTGGCCTTGACTTGTGTGGCCTTACAGGTTCCTAGTACAAACGAAAAGGACTGGTGGCTCTTACAACGGCGACTTCTTCAGCATGCGACACGACAGAACGTCTTTGTAGTAAATGATAAGTTAGATATGAACGGACTAGATTGGGCTTTTCAAAATCTCGGCGACCTTTTCACTGACCAAGGCAAGCTGGCCGAGGCTGAGAAGATGTATCTTCGAGCGCTCTAAGGCAACGAGGAGGCGCTTGGACGAGACCACACATCGACACTCTCAACGGTCAACAACCTAGGCAGCCTCTACGCCTACCAAGGCAAGCTGGCCGAGGCTGAGAAGATGTATCTTCGAGCGCTCCAAGGCTGCGAGGAGGCGCTTGGACGAGACCACACATCGACACTCTCAACGATCAACAACCTAGGCAGCCTCTACGCCTACCAAGGCAAGCTGGCCGAGGCTGAGAAGATGTATCTTCGAGCGCTCCAAGGCTACGAGGAGGCGCTTAGACAGGACCACACATCGACACTCTCAACGGTCAACAACCTAGGCAGCCTCTACGCCAACCAAGGCAAGCTGGCCGAGGCCGAGAAGATGTATCTTCGAGCGCTCCAAGGCTTCGAGGAGGCGCTTGGACAGGACCATACATCGACACTCTCAACGGTCAACAACCTAGGCCTCCTCTACGCCTACCAAGGCAAGCTGGCCGAGGCCGAGAATATGTATCTTCGAGCGCTCCAAGGCAACGAGGAGGCGCTTGGACAAGACCACACATCGACACTCTCAACGGTCAACAACCTAGGCCACCTCTACGCTGACCAAGGCAAGCTGGCCGAGGCCGAGAATATGTATATTCGAGCACTCCAAGGCTACGAGGAGGCTCTTGGCCCTCAACTTGTGCCGTCGTATTTGCCAGCGTTAAGCACTATGTTCGTGTTTGGCGATCTCCTCTCACAGACAGGTCGGAAAGACATGGCAAAGGGGATGTACGCTCGGGCATTGTCTGGATACACAATCGTCCAAGGGCCTTCCTCGAAATGGTGTAGGCAACTTGAAGATCGGCTTCAAGCGTTGCAAGTTGCGTCTGCTGAGCCGAAAGTAGGCCAAGATGAGTTTACAGAGCCTGGAGCAGCAAAGTCGAGGCCTTTTAAGCAGAAACTCCGCCAGCTGGGAAGGCGGCTAAACATTAGATAAGCTATAAGGGCTTCTTCCTCACGGCTCTGCCATTAACTTTACACCTATTGATGTAACTGACTTAGAGAATAGACCAGACATCTCCTTTAACTTCTGGTCCAGAATCGACCGCCGTTGTAATAACCTAGAACAGCCATTCATTTCCCCACTGCGCCGAACGGTAGAAGCTTACTAAGCTGTCAGCTGATGGAACACCAGGAATGTTCCAGGAATGTTCGAGAAACCTGCTCTTACGCTACACACGTGGCCAGAAGGTTAGGCCTGAGAATTGTGGCTAAGAAAAATATAGCGATCCCAGGCGTGAACATAGCATATTACAACTGGGCTAATGCGTATTACTAAGCACTGAAACATGTGGCTCTTCTATTCGCACCGGCGTAGGTCCCGGACTGCATTCTTTTCCTCTCTAAGTGTCTTTAAAATTTGGAGCTATATCATTTTGTTATAGAGCCTTTCCTTAAGTTCTGAAAACACTTTAATAGTCGCGATTAAACAGGGGGAAGCAGCTGAAGCGGTGATCGGTGGCGTGATTGAAACGATCGACAGCATAATTAACTATAGTCTTTTCTTTATTGCTAAGTGGTGTCCTTAGAGAGAAATAGTTAAAGAAAGTGGCGCATAAATAACAACTTTGTAGACTTGCTAAGAAAAAACTTATGATTCCAATGTGATATTGGCCTAGAACCTTAGGCCAGAACACTTACGTGAGCGCCGGAATTAGTATCCAAAGCCTCACGTTACACATCCTGAACAAGACCCTTGTATTATTCCATTATCCACCCTGTATTATCGGTAAAACCTTTGTCCGAGGCTCCTTTGAAAGCTCTCGGACGAGTACTTAACCTGGGCTTATCCCACCGTAGAAATGTAAGCGTTTTACACTCTACTTTTTATCACACCAAAACTATAAATTTGTCTCGTGACAGGGTGCGTCTCGGGACGCAGGGACAGACGTTATTCATACTTTTTCAAGAAAGAACATGTTGTTATTTATGATAATTATATAAATCACGTTTAAGTAGCCTAGTTGTGTTTTCCCAGCTTAGTTATTCAAATCTTATACCTATGAATAATCTACTAATATATCTTTGAAGGTGTTATTCTAAGTCTACTGTTTTTCTATAGAAGATTCTCACTAGATTATAACGAATATACTGAACTATATCTTCTAACTCAGGCTTATTATTTTAATAAGAGTGTCTATATCTCGTTAAATCAAAGTCTATTTCTAGAAGAGATTATGAAATTTATAGAGATTCTCGATTATCGTGTTATCTTTAGTAAAATCTACTATTAACTAGACTCTAACCTCTTACGTAACGTGTTTCACAAGCGAGTCGCCTATATAAGCGGGTCGCCTACTTTCCTCGTCGCGTACTATATACTACCTTTAAATTATAATAGCTTAATACTATAACGTTTAATTACCTTCCTAAGAAGCTAATATTATTTTAGTAACCTAAGAACTCGAAAACAACGCGTTATTAACCGAACAAAGCGCTATAAAGATTTACTATATTTCTCGAAAGACTCTCTCCGATCGACGCGCTGGAAAGCTCTTACGACGCGATTGCTAGTCTAATTCGAAAAAGCTTATAAAGCCAGAGGAGGAGGTAATAGTTAGATATATATTAGAGTTAGATTCGCGAGGGTTTTCGTCTATAAGAGATATAGTATAAGATATAGCTAATAATCTACTAAGAGAGCGCGACGGAAAGCCTATAGATAGGAACTAGCTAGATAACTTTATAAAACGTATATCTAAGCTTAAAACTCGATAGAGTCGTTTGTATAATCGTTAGTAAGCTTTAACTAAGGATCCGCGAGTTATTAGCTTATAGTTTACGCTTATATAGTCTATTAAAGAGAAATATAGTATTTAAAATAAGAATATTTATAACTTTAATAAAAGTAGCTTTATAATAGGAGTTATTTCGTTCTAACTTATTATTATAAGCTTAGAAACGCGTAGGAAGCGAAAGCAAGTTTAGCTAAGTAATCGCGAGTAGGTTATAGTTATTTAGAGAGTTAATATAATAGGATAGGTAATCTCGCTATTTATTATATTCGTAGGTAAAGTACTTATTTCTACCTAGTACTAAGATATATATATATTATATAATTAGGTAATTAAGGTTAGTAATAACAGCTAGATAAATAATAAGCTTAGAGTTATATAGTTAAAGTATTTTAATAAGTATATAAAGGTATAAAGTATAAGAGAATATCGTTTATTAATTATTAATAGTTATAAAAGCTATAACTTACTTAAATTCTAGTAACTCTATAAAGACTTAAATATTATTACTCTTTATATACCTCTATACTTATCGCACCTACTATAGCTGCTTAATATAGTCTACTTCTCGCTATTAAAGTAAGTATATAGAGCTGAGATATTAGGCTTAGTATAAAATTATATTAATTATATTACTAAAGAAACCTTTCTTCTAGTATTTAAAGTAGCTTTTTATAAAGTATTTATAAAGAATAATATCTACGTAAGTTTTAAAGAGACTAGGCTAGTCTTATATAACCTAGAAGCTGTGTTATCAAAGCTTGATTTAAGGCTTTATACGCTAATACTAATAATACTAGAAGACACTCTATAAATATCTAAAATACTAAGTAACGTATATAAAATAATAGCTTAATTAACGCTTATTCGAGATTAGATTTAAAGATATTAAGACTCGTTACCTAGTTCTATTATTCAGTCTCTTAATTAACTCGAAAAAGGCTTAACTAGGGTAATATATAATATAGTATTAATATATAAGGAAATTACTAGTCTTCGTATAATAACTAAGGCTATAACTAAGTATAAAAGTCGTAAGAGAAAGTATATTAAGAGTTAAGAGATATTAACAGTAGACAACGTAGCTGATTTAATTACTTCTAAGGAAAATAGTAGCTAGAAACAAGGAAAAGAGTCTAGGAAGAGAGTTCGCGTAGATAAGCACTATAGCCGTTGTAGTAAAACTAGGTATAATTCTTATACTTATTAAGTAGAAATATTAGATATAGAAGATAGCGAAAGTTCTAAAGAATACTAGATAGCTTCTATAGTAATAATAACTTTGTATAGTATTAAGTATTTTATATTATAATAACACTAGGTTGAAAAAGTGGGCGACTCGCTTATATAGGCGACTCGCTTGTGAAACACATTAGTTTGTAATTTATAAAAATATATCAGTCTTCTATATTAACTGTTCTTCGTATCGTTGTTAAATACCTACTACTAACTTCTCTATTTCTCAACGATCTCTTAGTACTTAGTCTTCCTTCTATATTCTTTCTATAATTTATCCTATAAATTTAAGGAGATAACTTCAAACCTACCTAAGTAAGTAGGTATATCTTTTGATTGGGATTCGGCATTTTGACAAGAAAGGGATGGAAAAAGTCACCCGTCATCAGAGTTAGGTCGCTCCTTCCCTCCAGGTCTCAACCGGACCCTTAAACCAACTCTCGGCCTATCTGCCGACCGAAGTCAAGGTCGCTCCTTCCCATCAATAATCAATCCTTAACCTTGGCTCTCGACCCGACCGAACTCGAGGGGTCCGAACTGGGCATTGTCATAATTAACAGGGTAACTTCAATGTTCTACCCTCATCAACATGAACAAGGTACCAATCAACCATCGCGGTTATTTCACCCAACATTAATAACGCAAGACTCCGTCCGCACTTGATCTGAGAACTCTCATCGCCCAGCTCATCAACGCTTCGACTAGCCAGACCGATATTGGCAGTACCTATTTATACATAGGGCAAGTATTCCTACTTGCTCATTTACAAACATCACTAGACCTCCACACAGAGCCGAAAATAAAAGCAAGCTATACAAATTCCCTACTGAGCATTCTTTCAAAAGATGATTAAATTAAATTAAAAATTAATCCCGAAAAGCAATCAACTTTTCTTTGCATTTTTTCAATTACAGTAATTAATTTTTCTTTCACTTTGACATCACAACAACCAAAATTCGCTCGCTCGCTAAAATAAAAAAGAGGGAAGAAAAAACGAACAAAGCTGAAGTAATTTCGTAATAAAGTCGTAATACCATTCCATTCCGTTTCCGATCCCATTTCTCTCCCTCAAATTAAGAGGGGTTTTGCAAAATTATTCCCCGTAGAAGTCTTCCCCTCCCCAGGTCTGTATCCATCAAGTTTCGACCTCATGCACATATAGTCTCCGATCATGTCATTGGGACGGGCATGATAACTTCTTCAGCTGGCCATAAACTCCTCCCAAATCCAGCGTCGCAATCCCAATGAAAAATTTCATCAACTCGATCGTTTTCTTGGAGGCGGTTGCTCATCAGACTCCGGTGTCCATTCCTCGGGTTGAAAATTTGGATTATTATAGTGTGCCGTATTGAAGTGGCTGTTTTTGAAGGTGGAAGTCAAGAATTGTACTGGTCCCTCGTGTGCCCAGTCTGCTTCCAGTTCGTACCTACTGGGACGAAAAGAACTACCTGCAGAATTAGGGGATGGGAGTTCCGAGGCGGGTATTGTATGCGTTGCCGTCAGGGTTGGACGGTGTGGTAAGGATTGATGTGAGTGGACGGGTAGTGCGGCAGTTTGTGGGAAAGATGTATGAGGAGGGTTTATTGCGGGTGGGGGCGCAGGGGGTGTCAATTTCGAAACCGGTGGCGGTTGTGATGGTGGGAAACATGGTTGCAGAGTGGTACTTGAAGGTGTCGTAGCTGAGGAATCACCAGGTGAGATGGGCGATATCGAAGAGATTGGAGATGGAGCATAGGCCTGTTCAATTGGCTGCTGGTATTGTGATGGAAAACCGTGGGCTGACGGCATGCCGAACCCAGGAATGCTAAAAAGAATATCCAAGTCATTATAATTAGACAAGGCGGCCATGGGGGTGCTTTGGACAATGTGGTTGTGGGTGAAGCTGGCCACTCGGTTGACTGTTACTGCTTGGGGTTGAGGATCCTTGTAAAGGATATCATAATGGCTTGGTCGATAAAGCAGATGTATCATTGGAGCTCCAGGATTCGCCGGCACGCCATTGGCGTCTTCAGCCTGTATAATATGGGTGTTTACTTGTGTTCCTTCACTTCGGTCCAGATAGACAATCTCAACAGCGAAGTTCACAGGTTTGAGCAAGACGTCGATAAGAAGGGTCATGCCCAGGTGATCAATCTCTCGGTCTACTGGCTCCAACCAATTCTTTACGTACCCCTCCACTCCGCCCTCGTCTTGTATGAAGTCTTGATAGGTGGTTTGGTTTGCCTTCAGCCAGGAACTCGCGAGGAGTCTGAAGTGGTAGACGATCGCATTCGATATTTCGGGGGCGTTGAACCGTTCTATCAGAATGTCCGAGGCCGCTTGTTGGGAAGTTTGCAATGCATCGGCCAGGTCCTTTAGTAGACTCGTTGTCTCGTCCACCATGTCCTCAAAAACCCATGAGCTGAAGCCTCCGACGTTGGTGAGCAGGTTGTTCAGCGATGTCATGCGAGTAATCTCCTCTCGTAGCCCCGTCTGGTTTCCCGTCCGCACGTAGGTCTCGAAGTATGAAAAGCCGGCCGCTGTCTCAAGTCAGCAATTGCGCCTGGAGGGGAGGTCGTGCAAGATATGCAACATGGACCCTGTGGGGTAAGACTTACCCCGCCATCCACAGTTCCCATCGCCCTTTATCGGTCGAAAATGCGAGTACCTTTGAGGCAGAGCCTGGTATACTGTTAGCAGAAGGTCTGTCTGTTGCAATTGAAAGTGAGCCTACAGCAGTTTTAGCAACATATATGGGATCGGCCCTTGCATATTCCTCGGTGATGGCGAGACTGCTCTTCTTATCGCCCACCAACGGACCCTGCACCTCAGCTGTCAGTTGTGAGGTCCTCGAGCACCCAAGCAAGGGAAAACGTACCGACAAATCCGGCTGAAAGTCTCGGGCCAGCGCCTCCTGGGCGGCCAGGTCGTCGTTCATCCTGTTCCGTGGGATCTTGCGAGATTGAGGGTGGGCATGAGGACGACGATGGGTGGAATTCTGGTTGTGGTTGTGGTTGTTGGTGAAAGTAGCGGCGGGAGTAAAAATGGGGTCTTGAAAGACGGCTACGCCTAGCCCCGTTGATTGACACTGGAAGTCGGCCGGTGGCACGCCGTAGGGATTGAAGGGTGAAAAGGCCGTGGGCTGTGGTTGGAACATGCTCTTTCTTCTTCTTACTGCAAACCCTCGAATCCTCCGAGTTGTGTCGAGCTGTCGAGGTTCAATTGAAGAATTTTCGAATTTTCAATGGCGCAGAGTTTCTTTTCCTTCCCTGCTGGTTCTGCTGCCCTGTGCTGTGCTGCGCTGCAAGCTCGTCTAAGGATATTTGGTACGACGTGGAAAAAGCAATCTTCCGACCAACCGCAAGTTTGCACTTGTAAAGGAATTGTCTTCTATCTCTCCGTTCAATCTTCTTCGCGTCTGTTCTAGAGCTGCAATTGACTGGGACTGGGACTAATCGCTCTATAGCGGTGGCAGCAGAGATACTCCTATGTCGACTTGGATACCAGTACCTACGAATCACAACTCCCAAGCTCCCGCCGTGGTTGAGCTCTGGTAACGGCCAGCACAAAGGTCGACAAGGTGGTCTGGATCTTCCCCCGGCACATCAGCGAATGGTTCAAAGTTGCAGCAGAGATTCAGCCAGAAAGCGGGCAACAGCAGGAGCAAGGAAATATGCTCCTAGTCGCAGGTGCAGGCTGCTGCAGATTGATTTCAAGATGTCGACGCTTCAAGGTCCGAGGTCGTATGTTGGATGTGATCTGCTCTCCTTGGTCGTGGTGGTCAAGCTCTTCTCTACTTTGCTCGTCAATCGTGGCCCTTTCTTTGGTCCCTCGATTCTCAAGCTCGATGCGCGTTGCCTCTGGATGACGAGGTTCCTCTGGCTGTTCAGGCGGATTCCGGTCGGCAGTGTCGATGTTGCTGCTGTTGATATGCTGAGGGGTTCGGCACGAGTGTGGTAGAGCCCCGCCTTTGTACAGCTTGATGCGTCTTTCCGTCCACCGCACTGCTCCTCAACGAGTTCAGGCGGCGGATACGAAAGATACAGGAGGAACAGTCTACTTGGTTCACTTTACAGGTGGTGTTTGCGATGCCGTGCGTATGCCACGGCGAGAAGTGCGTAAGCAGAGGGGACGAGGTTGCTTTTGGTGTCTGTAGGGTCCCGTTGGGTTTGTACAAAGGGAGGAGGAGGAAGAGGTCAGGATGTGAGGATAAACACGAATGATACAGAAGCTAGAGGGCTCCAGGGCAGGCAGTAAGAGCAGAGGAGCAGCTATAGAAGTAGCGAGAGCTATCCGAGACGGTCAACCTGATTGTCAGTCCCCTCGCACGGTTCCCCAGATACTGTGTGTCTTCTGGCACGTACTCCGTAAAGAGAAAGATCTTCCGATTTAGATCTTCTTCTATGGGGCCGCTGAAGGCTGCCAGGGGATTCCGGTGCCTCCCCGCTGCACGATGGGCACACGCCCGAGCGTCCCAGTATAAGATTTCAGACCAGACTCCTGGTCTTGCCGGCCAAGTGAAGGAATTAATGGTGGCGTATGGCGTCGTGAGGGAGTTATTGCCACTTTTCTGTGTAGCAAGAATGCCAATTCAGGGTCAAAGTCCGTATATAAGTACTCCCATATGTGTACTGGACACAACCAGGTAGATTGTCGACGGAGGACAACATATCAGATGTCCCTAGCCCTAACGGGAAATGTCAACGACATGAAATACATTAACTACTGTACCCAGGCGCGACTTTATCTATTCTAGTCCTCGGACTTCGCATGAAGAAGCTGCGAAACGTTGAATCTTTCAATACATAGCGAAGCAGCGCAGCATTGGAGCATCATCGACTACACGACGCACAGCACAGCACAGCACAGCTCTCCTGGTGCAGCTCATACAACTCGCATCCGTTCCATCCCATTTTTCAGACACGATGCAGCTCACACGACCTGAGCACATAACCATAACCTCACATTAACTCACAGCTACAACATTTCCAACTACCTCCTCGGATTAAAGTCTCGTACAGCAACAGTCCACATCTCACCAGCTCAAAAGCCGCCAGGACCGGATGCAGACACATAGTCTCAAATCCCAATAGATAGGGTTCCAAGGTGGGCAATTGAAGGATATGTCAATCATCCGACCTCAAGCCCCTCAGCAAATCGATGTCACGGACCAGTCTCCGAAAAGGAAGTGAAACCAAAGAGCCACCATCAAATCACCATCACACTTCCTCCTCCTTATCCTTCTGCTTCTCCTCATCATCCACGGCCGTCAAACTCCACCCACCATCATCATCACGACGCATATTCTATCGATCACCCGCCATTCTGTTGTACCTCTCCCGTCGTGCCACATGCCACATTCTCCAAAGCCTCCGACTCTCCGTTCCATCTACCCAATAGCAAACCATCACCCCGGGAAGGCGCGCGCTTGTGGGCGTTTATGTAAAGGTTCCATTCAATGCCCCCAAATCCAATGCACTCTGCAATACGTCGTCACATCGCTACGCTGACAAAGCACGCCCAAATTTACTTCGTCTCGTTCATCGATACGATCATAGATTGGCCTCGTCCATCAGGATGCATATGCTGCTGAAGAGATATTATCTGGAACTGATGCTGTGTTTTCTTCCCAATAATCAATCTTCCCGCCAGCCACTATGAATCATGTACTCCATACCCATTTTATATACCTAGGTACTTCTTCCACCGGATCACCCATCGACGATGAAGAGGCCGGGCTCGGGTGGCTGCATTTCCCCTCTTCTTTCCGTGAACAGATTGATTGGGGCTGTTATCAAATGCAGTCTGCAGTTTCAAGGCCCCTCATTGGCAGTTCCTTCTGCTCGTCGTGCTTGGGCGCTGATCTTGAACACTATCCTATCTCAAATTTCTCACTTCTCAGAAAGAACACTTCATCAAGCACATATGAAGTGGTCTGCATCTCCAATAGGGGGTGCTCTGTGAAGCGAACGCTACGAAACTCCTTGCCGTCCCCGACCCCAGATTATTGGCGGGGAAAGGTGCATTTGAGCCGAGTGGCCAGCCTGCCTCAGCCTGCGTAACAAGCTGGCCGTGAGGCCGCCCTCTTCAGCAAACCAGAAGTCGTAAAAACACCTCTGGGAGGGATCGTGGTAGGGGAAGGCATAGGAGGGGTGGTACTTTTAGCGGGATGTTCCCGCTCGTTCCCGCTCGTTCCCGTCTTTGGCTAATACCTTAGTCTGAAGGTTATTTATTTATTGGGGATACTTACCAAGGTTAGTCACTCGCATGCCCTTCATGCTGGGGAGAGCCCTGGCTTGAGGCTCTTCTCCTGATTCTCAAATTCCTTTGCTTCTTCTTTCTCATTCTTGAACTCTCCTTTCTGTCACAATCCAATGTCCTACCGCCTTCTGACGTTTCAATGTTGCGCTGAAGAATCATCCCGTCTTATTTCTTGTCAGCTTATTTCCATGTGGGCTTCTTTTGAGAAATGGCTCCGTGATATGGCCGTTGTGGCGGGCTGTGGGCTTGTAGGATTGTTACCTTGATGGTGGACAGTCTCTAATGGTGGAACAAGAATACGACTCAGGTGAGGGGGTGGGTGGACATGAGGAAACTATATTTGGCGTGGCATCTGAATTGTACTCACTTTTCCGTCACTTTTTTTATTTATTTGTCCTCTTCTCGCTTTCGTCTTCGCTTTTTGGTGCATTCTGGTTTTTTCCCTACCTCATTTTTCTCTAGGCTAGTGACTACCCTGGGTCCTGGCTGCTATACCCTCCTTGTGTTTTTGACGCTATGCTCCACGCTCTCATTGTCGTCGTCACTCTCTCACAAGCTGCATTAGTCTTGCTGGAAGCGGCGGCGATGGCACTAGTGGGGAAAGGCTACCTTGGGCTTTCAAGAGAGCCTCCTTCCAAGAATTGTGGGCGTTTCACCATTGATATATTTGGTCTTGTTCTTTTCTTCGTGTCCAATTGCTAGCATTGCCTTGGCGGTTTAAGTATTGAGGTGTGTACATTGACTTCATATAATACTTTATTTCTTAACAAGACATTGAAATAGATTCTACTTGTTCGTTAATTGTAATTGAGTGTGTATTGGATATTTCCGGTAATTGACTAGAATAGCACTAAATTAATCGAAAACGACTAGAATAGCATTATTTTAATTTTTTTGCGACTAGAATAGCAATGTTTTAAGCACTCATTTATTTACTGGTATTTTCCCTGCTAATTGATGATTCCTGAAATTTGATGGTATTTGTCGACAGAATCTCTACTTTGTAAGTCACTTGCTTCTCAAGCTCTTTGGTGCTTACGGCTTTTATCACTCGAATTGGGCCTCCTGAGCACTCTCCATTCGTATAACTGCGCATGCCCTTTACAAGGGTAGCTAGGCTTCTTCTTTTTAGGTTTTGATAGTAGATCGCTAGTGTTAAAGGGTCTACGGACTTCTTTACGAAGAAATTAGCCCTCAAAAGTAGGACCTACTTAATATTATCATTCGCTATTTTCCTAGCCATATATACCCAAAGAAACAGTGAATAATAAGTGACAAAAATAGTAATCTATTTAACTAGAATATCACTTATTAAATTAGTACTAAAAATACTATTAAAATAATAAGTACTTAAAACAGTCCTATTCTAGTCATTTTAAATTAAAAGATACTTTTCTTATTAGAAAAAGAAGAACAAAAAAAATATAGAATTCCGAATAATAAAAAATTCTTTCTTATAGTTGGTCTTTAGAGTCGTGTTTATTACTTATTTATTGTTTATAACAGTGCCTTAATTATATATTTAGTTTGTTCGTTGTAAGTTATATTTCAAGCAAGTAAATTAAAATTCCAAAGTTCCAAATTTGAAATTCCCTACTGTTGTTACTTGGAGTTATATTTATATACTATTTTCACCAAAGGCTGTAGGAATTTATAACTGTAGGCCTGAAAGACACTCTCTTTTATACTTGTTCTAACACTTCTAGGAGAACGGACTTGCTATTAATCTAATTTATTCTAATCGTTTGGGATAATTAAATCGATTTTCTAAGTTTGCCCGAGAATAGTCAGATGAGAAGATAGCGAGCATTTCACTCTTGCCTAGTCACGAATTCCTGCACCCCCTAGTGTTTTGGTATTGTGGCTTTCTACTCTTTGGAATCTTTATCTGTAGATCTCAAATATAGCTGTGATTATAACTCTGATTGAGAAAGGCTTGGGGTTTGAAATCTGGAGTAATAGTGTTTTTATGGATTACGAAGTTGGAGAGGAGATAAGTGGAATCGATTTCCGAATTGTAGATCAGAGAAAAGAAGAGTGATAGAATAGTATTGAGCTTGGTTTTGTATTACTTAGGCTTGTACTCGTCGGCTTATGCGTATTGTTGTGTTATATTACATAGATTGCTTTTTTGCCTTCTCGCTAGGCTCCGCGAGTTAGTAAAATAGATATCAATTCAAGAACCTAATTACTTGAATACTACTACTCTCTACTTTAATACCACGCCTAAGCCGACGAGTGGAAAGAGAAGAATAATATATAGTAAAGAAAAGAAGTTAAGTAGTTTTTTTCATTTTTATCTAGAATTTTCAAAATTTAGAGTAGTACTTAAGCGGCGAGACTTAAGTGATTTATACTTATTACTATATAGTATCTCTTCTAGTAGATCTTTATTTACTTTCTTTTTTAAATAGAAGTTTTATTTATTATAACGTGTTTCACAAGCGAGCTGGCTACATAAGCGAGCTGGCCACTTTTCAAACTTTATAACAATCATCAACTTCTAGTTATATTATCTCTACTAAACAACGCCTAAATGTCTCCTAACGAAAACAAGATCAACTTAGCTATCTAAGTACTCGAAAACGACGCGTTAATTACCTAACGAAGCGCTGCGAAGGCCTATAATGCCTCTCGATCCACTATTTCAAGCCGACGCGCCGGAATCCAACTAAGACGCGATTGCGAGCCCAATTCGAAGAAACTTACGAAGCTAGAGGAGGAGGTGATAATTGGGTATATATTGAAGCAGGATTCGAGAGGGTTTTCGCCTATAAAGGATATAGTGCGAGATATAGCTAACAACTTACTAAAGGAGCACGACAGGCAGCCTGTAGGCAGGAACTGGCTAGACAACTTTATTTAGTGTATACCTAAGCTAAAAACTCGATGGAGTTGTTCTTATGATTATTAGCGAGCTTTGACTGAAGATCCGCGGATTATTAGCCTATGGTTTATACTTGTATAGTTATTTAAGGATAAACATAGTATTATAAACGAGGATATATATAATTTCAACGAGACCGGTTTTATAATAGGTGTTATATCATCTTAGCTTGTTATTACAAGTTTAGAGATACGCGGGAGACGTAAAAAAGTTTAGCTAGGCAATCGCGAATAGGTTATAGTTATTCAAGGAGTTAATACGACAGGTTAGGTAATAGTGTTAATACGGAAAGAAATCACAGATCTTCGCGAGGTAACTAAGCGTAAGAGTTGTAAAAGGAAATATATTCAGAGTTAAGAGATATTAACAGTAGAGAAGGTAATTAGTTTAATTACCTCTATAGAAAATAGCGATTAGGAGGGTAGCGGAGAGATAAAAAAGAAGGTTTAGATAAAGAGACACTGTAGGCGTTGTAGTAAAATTAGATATAATTCTCGTACTTGTTAAGTAGAAATAGTAGATACCAAAGATAGTAACGACTCTGAATAATCTTATAGTATCTTATATAATATAATAGCTTGTTCTAGTATTAAGTAATTTATATTTAAAAATAAGTTATTTAGAAAAGTAGCCAGCTCGCTTATGTAGCCAGCTCGCTTATGAAACACGTTATATTTACTTTAATAAATTAATTACTTAAAAATATTTAAATAGGCTAGATTGAATTTTATATAAATCTATTTAACTGACTTTATTATTTAAATTTTTTTTATAATAATATATTTGACTTAATAAACTTTTAAGACTTTAGAAATCTTTCTATTCTTAGTATTTTAAAGTATTTAAAGTAAGGTTATACTTGAATATATTAGTATAGAATAATAGAATAGAAAGTATATAGTTCTGTTTTATTAGTCTCTAGGACTACGGTAGTAATTAATAAAGATCGTCGGAAGTAGAAATATTCTATTATTAAAGGTGGAATTCTTAGATTTATATAAGACTAATTACTTCTTACTTGAAAAATTAGTATTAAACGCTTTATAGTAGTCGGTTCTAAGAAAAAAACACTATTATTAACTATACTAAAAAGCGACTCTGAAAGCCTTGAAATATATTTAGACGACCGTTAGACGGTCTAGAAAGAGAATAAAGCACTCTACGATTATGTTAAGTAATCGTAGTAGTAGTAGTAGTGGGATAGAGGGCTTATAGAGAGCTCTTACTCCTCTCTCTGACGTGCTAATAACTAACAGCGAAGGCGGAACAGCGAACGAAGAAGAGTAGAGTAAGAGAGGACGGAGGGTGTGATAGAACCATCAGGAATTGATCGGAATGATCGGAATTGGAATTGCCGAGTCTACGTGTCGAATAGGATACGATACGGATGTTGTTTCAGGATTTGGAATAGCCAGATGGCTCCGGACTTACTATTATCCGAACCTCTTGTAAATAGCTGCCTCCTCTCTATTAGGAAAGACTAATTTAGTCTTTTCCTTCGTATTAGAGCCTAGTATTCGGATATGTTATTCTATTGAACACACTTCTATATACCTCTTTTGTAGTAGTATCTGTTTCGTGCCGTTATATTAAAAGACCAAATTCGACTCCGCCGGGGACGGCCTGTTATAATATCTCACTCGAGCGCGCCGGCGTACCTACTTCGAATTCGATTCAGCCTAGATTCAGATTAGTATATCGACAACCTTAAATAGCTAGGTAATTAAAGACTACTTAGACGGCTAGTAACACCAGGGTTTGGTGTCTAAACAGTTAGCTAGTAAAATCGTAGGCAGTTCCTACGTTAATAGGAGTGGACTACGCTGAGTACTTCTGAGACTCCTAATAACCCTCTCTGTGTAGGGATTGCTACATAAGATACGAACAGTCGACAATATACAGTTACCTAGAAGGCTCCTGAATCTACCCTTTAACCCCCCCCCTTTTCGAATTGACATATAACATGTCGAATTCTAAAGCTCCGCTTAAGAGCGTTGAGCAACCTACTAGGGAAGCTAGTAGACCCCTCTCCGAAAGGTCTACGAACTGTACTCGCACGCCTAAAAACAAAAGGTCTTAGAAAGGAAAGCAACCTGCTTAAAACTCTAAAGATAACTAAGACTTTTCTAATATAGACGAGATATAGGGTGTAGTATAAGGCTTAGAAGAAAAACTTTAAGATAACAACGATTGATTCGCCTAGTTAGAAAAGATAATAAGCAAACTCTAACTAGCCTCTATAAATCTATCTAGAATCGATCCTGAGCCTCTTTCGCCTCTAAGTACTATACGAGACCCTTTTTGCTTAAGAGATCCTACCTCTAATACCTTCCCTCAACGGCAGACTACCCTACCTACTTCCAAAGGCACCCTGAATCCCCTTCTACCCTGAACCGCTAAAAGTAAGATTATAGAAAGGATTGAACCCTTGAATGACAGTACCTTACCTATCTACTAACAATGGAAGATATCGGTATATAATAGACTCCTAGTAAACGCCGATTATTATAATACTGTACTAACTTAAAAGGCCCTCATCTGGGGAACAACTACTAGCTACGCTAGGAACTACCTTAAGCCTAGATACGAGTCTGAGTCGATTTATATTGCTTTCTACAATTATTAAGATATGATTGAACTTTTGGATTTATATTTCTTAACCGGATATGAGACAGAGGATGCGCGGAATACCTTCTAGGCCTTGTAGATAAGAGGAAAGGATTACGCTAGAGAAACGTTTACTGACTTCAGAGGTTGCTTTTCGAGTATAGCTATACTTGGAGGGATATTAGAGTTAGAACAGTTCTTTTATATGTGGGAAAAGATTATATTACAGCTCCGACACTCGGCAGCTCTACTTAAGAGACGTTGGAATTACAACTTCGTTAAAATAGTAGTAGATCTTCTAGCCTTAGATAAGGAAAGACGTTGAAATACTGAACTAAGCACTTTAGCTAAATTAAGCTTAATTCCGAACCTCCTACTACTTGAACGCGAATCCTTTTCTACTATTTAAAGAGAAGATAAAACTAAGTCCTTGTAGAGTACTCTGAATCGGTGGGAAAACAAGGCATTTGATAACAATTATTAGTAATAATATTTGACTAGCCGATACCCCTCTGACTCCCTACTTCGATAAGGAGTCCTTACTTTCTTTTACCTTCTAGCTGGATTCCAGAAGTCTAATTTGAATCGAATACGAATTAAAGAAGTACGCTATCTATTAGAACGAAAGACAAGAATAAGTGACCTCTTAGCTGAGTTATTACTGTCTTTTATAATATCGACTTCTGAATTCCGACTTTTCCGTCTCCGACTCTTGTCTAAATCCTCTCTAATATGTAGAATAATCGAGGGATTAGACTATATACTCTTTTAGCAAATGCTTTACTTTAGTAGGAAACACCTGATATAAGCAATATCTACAAACAAGGCCGGCTATGACTTGTATCCTACCTTTCGCTAAACACCTCGCTTAATAAACTGTATTCTATACGACAATCCTTCCGCTACTAATACTGCTGCCTGTAGACACTGCTCACTGATATTATACTGATACTGCACTGATAATACGAAGACTCGAGGACGAGTCTTTTTTAAGAAGAGGGGATGTGATAGAACTATTAGGAATTAATTAGAATGATTGGAATTAGAATTACTGAGTCTATATACTGAATGGGATATAATACAGATGTTGTTTTAGGATTTGGAATAGTTAAATAGCTCTAGACTTACTATTGTCTGAACCTCTTGTAAATAGCTGCCTCCTCTCTATCGGGAAAGACTAATTTAGTCTTTTCCTTCGTATTAGAGCCTAGTATTCGGATATGTTATTCTATCGAACGCACTTCTATATGCCTCTTTTATAGTAGTATCTATTTCGTGCCGTTATAGAGGGGAGTATTAGAATACGTAGACGCGATAGAGAAGGGCCTAATCTAAGTAATACTCGACTCGGTAATAGAGGAAAGAGGTATTAAGGTAATTATCGAGGTAGCGGGAAAGGTGCTCGAGTATAGAAGAGCTAGGAAAGGAGGAGACGAAATAATAATAAGAGGTATTCTACGAGAGAAGCTCGCGATTGTAGTAAAGAAGATAGAAGGTATAAAGGAACGAACCTTAACGTAGGTAGAGAGAGTTAGAGCCGGAGAGCTATAGAGAGAGGCAGGAACCACGCTATAAAGAGAATACGTTATACTAGTAAAATATATAAAGGAGATTATAGTCTAAGCTATAGAGATAGACGAAGAGAAGGATAAGCTATTACTAAAGAAGGTGATAGAGGCTATAAATATAAGAGGATATAAGGCAGAAGTAATTATAGTAAGGAAGCTTTAAAGTAGGGATATTATTATACGGTTCAAAGAGGAGAAATAGGTAGTATATATAAGAGATAATAGCTAGGCAAAGAAGGCATTTAGATAAGAGGTAGTAGTAGTAGTAAGAACGCTCGTAGTACTAGTAAAGAGAGTCCTAGCAGATATACTCGAGGGAGGAACAGCGGGTATACTATAGAGTATCTTATAAGCCTCTAGTATAAGAGTACTAAAGATTATATAACAAGGGAGCAAGTATAGAGAACGCTAGAGCTAGGAGAGGCTAGCTCTTTAGAACTATATTCTAGAGATAGTAATAATAGAAGAAGTAAGAAGGCTATACTTGAGAGAGATGTTATAGAAGGTATAACACTTTATATATAAGAGATACGCGACAGAAGCAGTAGCTTAAAAGTGCTTTAAGTATTAGAAGTAGAGGTATATAGCACGCTTTTATAAATAAGAGGAGAGATACGTCTAGTATACGTGCGAGAAGCACGAAGGGAGTAAAGAGGAGTACTCTAGTAAAAAGGATTTAAAGAAGTACCTAGCGAAATATAGGAATTACGAGAGAGAATACCTAGTATTTATAAAGAAGTATCGAATAGGAGAATAACACTAGAGGCAAGTAAGAGAATAATACCTAGATAGGCTAACCTCGTTTATAAATCTATAAAGAGCTTTAAAGAAAGAAGAGGTAGAGACGCCTTACCCGTTCGCGTTCAGCTATAAAGAGGGCTTATAGGCTGCGAGGAAGAGACTAAGGTAAGGATCTATATTAGAAAAGCCGACGGATATAAGTAAGATAGAACTTATAAACAGGAGTAACCTTGCTTAGTTTCTCGAAAGACTAGGAAGCTCTCTTAGTATAATAGAGAACTAGGTAGAAGACGAAGTAGAAGTAGACTAAACACTACCTATAGAACTACTATAAGTGTAATAGTACTATACTAGAACACGAGGAAGACACTAGAGATACTCGACGTAGCTCTAAATTATAAGAAGGAATATAATAACGTGGTTCACCACCGGGTCGGCTATATCACCGGGTCGGCCACTTTTCCTTAGTATTGAACTTTAAATACTAATAAATTAACCACAATAGATTAAATTAACTATAACTCAGAAGAATCTGAAGAAGTAAAGATATCTACATCTAATTAACAAGTTCGTGTATTATGACCAGCTTTTCCGCAAGTTCTACAACGTCGCTTAGACAGTTGCCCCTTCTTCCGATTACCCCCCTCTGTACGTAAGTCGCGTCACACCTGCTTATCTACATCCTTCTAGGCTAAAATATCCTGTGTATCCTCTACTGTGAGTGCACCCCCTTGACGGACACGAGTCTTTTTAGCCCTACGGCGTTTACTTAGGGCTTTATTAGCTGCTCGAAGGGTGCGTACCTCAGCGGACAAAAGGGTTATCTCATAAGCTATTCGCTCTGTACCCTTTGCTAATGCAGTAACTGTCTTAAAGAGTGGAGTTGGCGAGCTCCCCTAGTGTTGAGTAATATAATTTCGAACAAGAGTTAATTATAAAAGAGCTTCGGCTAGGTTAGAAGGGGTCTAGGAGATCTAAGGGTTAGAATCTATAGTAGAGGGTCTAGTGGGAGTTAGAGTCCGTAACTTTATATTAAGCTTTGAAAGTACTACTTATAGGTTGAAAGGCACTAGGCCAGCTCTATAGAATCTAGCTTAAGCGTTTTAGGCTATTATAGATTCCCTATATACTACTACAAAGGCTAGAAAGAACTCCACCTTAGTAATATAGTTAATATAAGCTTTAATAAAAGTCTTAATCTGCCGACTATATACCCGTTTTAATATACTAAAGCACCTAACATCAAGTAGCTAGGTTAGATAAGATAAATAAGAGGGTAGTCTAAGAGTAATAATGTTATATATCTTATAGTACTCTTAGAACTCAGCCGATTCATAACTTTCATACCTATCTAATACTAGCATTCGATATAGGCCCTTTGTACGAGTAGCAGTGTATTTATCGAAGTGTTATAGCTATTCTAGACCCGTCTTATTGTTCGTCTATCTATTACTTATTGGTTTAATAACCTAATTTTATAGTAGGCCGCCCTCGGTATACTAACTAGTAAGGTGGTTTTTTACTTTAACTACCAAAAATAGCGGTATACTTAAACCCTCTCTATTAACATATACAATTGCTATAGCCTATTCTCGATTACTAGGTTGAACAGCTTTGCCTCTACTACGTCGATCTACGCGTGTAACAACTATAGTAGAGCAAATTATACCTATTATAAAACCAGTCTCGTTAAAGTTCTAAAAATCGCAGTCTTAAATGCTATATTTTGCTCGTATATTCTCTACTAGCTAGAACTATGCTTTAATAAGCTCGGGATCTTCATATAAGGCTCTTTGAAAGTCGTAAACGCGATTAAAACGCGTCTTTAACTCTGGACGTCGTTGTATAAAGCGTTAAGCCTAGTTCTTTCCGACGCGTTGTCCTCTACGCGACTCTAGTATATGATTTGCTATATCTTCAACACTAGCAAGGCGGGGCGCAAATCCTCTCGAATCTAGATCGAGTATATATCGAATAATCGTCTCCTCCTTAGTATTAGTCAACTTGTAACAATTAGCTCTAGATTTAAGGCAGTAGGTTCGGCTAGCTATTCTATTAGCAAGGGTAGTATATAGTACTTTATAGATCTTTGCTGTAGAACGTTGGCTTAGTTTTTTAGATAATCGAATAGCTTCTATAGCTAGAATGATTCGCGCTTCTTAGGTTTGAATTTCTATTATAAATGGTTGAGAAAACGTGTATTAAAGATTTAGAATAGTAAAGTAGGGAAAAGTAGCCGACCCGGTGGTATAGCCGACTCGGTAGTGAACCACGTTATCTTAGCGATTTAAGAGCTAGCGTAGAATAGCGTAAGAGACTCTCTAAGCTACTCTTTAAGCTCGAGGTATAATATGATTTAGTTAGACGGGGTAGTAGTACTCTTTATATATAAAAGGTATCTAAAAGAAAGCTAGATATATACTACTAGTAAGAACTAGGCAAGTATAATAATAGATAAGAGAGCGAACGAAACAACAGTCTACTTAGTATATAACCTATAAGCTAGGCGAATACTAATCGAGGACATGCTTTAATAAGCGAGACTAAGGAGAGCGCTTATAGTAGAAGACCTAAACGCTTACTACTCTCTCTAGAATATCTATAGAAGATATAACTAGAACGTAGACCTTACTCTTAAGCTTGCTATATAGTAGGCGCTCGAGAGGAATACGCTGTATAGCGAGGTTATCTAGAGAAGAGAAGGCTCTTATAACTTAATAATTAACTTAGCCTTCTCTACTAGAAACGTAGCTACTTAGCAGAGGACGCTAGACCTGCTAGGGTCCGACTATATAGCTCAACTTCTTACGATAGCGGCTAGAGAAGAAAGAGAGGCACCGTAGACACTCGGCTATAGCTAGAGGCTAATAGACGAAGTGTTAGTAAATGTAGAGGCTAATTACCTTATAATACTAGTAATCTAGAACGTATAGAAGTTCGAGGGAGCTGTTAAGAAGCTCGTAGAAGAGCTTTAACGAATAGCTCGAGCCTCGACGCCGCTTTAAAAGCTAGATAGAGAGAGAGCATAACCCTAGTAGAATACAGAGGTTAAAGAGGCGTTGAACGAAGTAAGAAAGTACGAAAGAACCTAGAGAGAGCTATATATAAGAAGCTTAAGAAAACAGCTCGACGACGCTCTTTAAAAGCTTCGAATAATAAGTAGAAAGGCAAAGACGAAGAGCTAGAGAGAGGCACTTATAGAGGCAGCAAAAGACGATAGAAAACTATAGATACTCGAAAAGTAGACACGTCTTAAAAGACACGTAAAACCCGAAGCACTAGTACTACTAATACTTATCTTACTTAGTAGAGTAAAAGGCGAGAACTACGAGGATAAGGCTTATATTCTTATAGAGAAGTTCTTCCTAGAATTAATAGCCGACTACTCTAGTATTCTAAACAGAGAATAGAGCCTTAAGAGCTTCTCTTAGAAGTACGAAGTAAGCTAGTAGGTAACTAAGAAATATATTAAAGCAGCTATAAGATCAGCGTTATAGAAAGTACTAGGGTTCGATATACTTATAAACAGCTTTCTAAAAGCGTATAATAAGCTACTTCGAGAGGTGCTTATAGTAATAGCGGAAGCGAGCTTCTACTTATAACACTTCCTATTCTACTTCTACCGCGTAAAAGTAGTAGTACTTAGAAAACTAGGTAAAATAATAGAGGAATAAAGCAAAGTAGAGGCCTACTAGCTAATAGCGCTACTCTTAACTATAGATAAGATCCTTAAGAAGGTAATAGCGTAGAGGCTTACGAAGCTCGCGGAAGACGCTATAATACTCTTAGAGATATAAATAGATAACTAGAAGTACTAGAACACGTGTAACGAAACTTAAACGAACTAAACAAAGATAACTAAGTCTCGAAGGTTAGTATATAAGTAAGAAGTACAGACGCGATAGGTTATTTACTTAGAAGTAAACTCGTTACTTATATTAAAGATATTAAATAAGATAATAAGATTAATAACTAAAGTTAAATACGAAGCTTCTATCTAATAGCAGATATACTAGTCTTATATAGAACCTTCGTTTATATTAGAGTCCTGCTTAGTAGGAGTCCCGAAGATAGAGTTCGACTCTATTTCTAGGGCTTCTTAAAACTAGACTCTATCACCTAACCGTTCTAACCGAGTCACGTGATATAACTGTAATAAGATCCTTAGGATTATATATCCTTCTCTATTTAATCCTTTCTAACTATTAGAGTTATAATAGTGTTTGTCTTATTAGAGCGTCGTCTAGACTTTACTTATTTACGTGCTAGTACGTGATTTATAATACTATCCCCTTCTTAGCCTAGCGTGTCCCTATACTAGAATATAACTTCTAAAATATATCGTTAGAAAGGTATCGACCTTTCCTTATATATAAACATGTCCTTCTCTTATATTAAACGGAAAGAGCGTCTAGCTCTTACTATACGAATTGAATCTATATAACGTTTAGTAATAACCTGTTCTTTTTATTATAAACAGTCCCGTCGATGCTTTCTAGAGCTCTCTAAGTCCTCTCGTTATTCTAAGTATATTCGATTGAAAAGGTCTTATAATAGCCCTAGCTATCTCGACGTTCTATTCTCTAGGCCTTGAAAACCTATGTATTAGTTTTTCTTTAGCCTTATATATAAACGATTCTCTATTACTCCTCCGAGTCCTCCTCTCTCGAGTCCTCTTCTCTCGAGTCCTCCTCGCGAGTCCTTATCTATCTAGTTTCCTACTTTTAAGATAGCTTCTTTCGTTAAGCAGGTACTCTCTAATAATATATCCTTATCTAACCCTAGTCCTAAGTTCTAAGCAGCCCTAGGTTTTGTTAGTAGAACTTTTGAAGTTCTCTTAAGTAATAGTTAAGATTATCTTTTAGTTTCTAAGTGTTTTCTAAGTATAAGTAATCTAACTATTTAACTAAATACTTAACTTATCTTCTAATAAGTTTATAGTTAAGAATCCTCTTAACTTTATATTTAGCGTTTAAGTTTACTAGTTAAATTTCTATAATTAGAGCTAGTAGTACTCCTAGTAATACTAGTTTAAGTAGGGATATATAGAATACTAGATAGATGTTTATTATCTTTAGTAGTACTAATTTATAATTTAAAGGTTTTTTAACTTATTTAATTTTAAATAGTCTAAGTTTTTTACAATCTAGTTTATTACTTAGTCTTTTTATATTAATGTTTTTTCGTACTAAGTAGACTTTATCTCTCTCTTTTAGCGTTAGCTCTTAACTACGTTGTTTGTTATAGTAGTATATGTTTCTTTTAGCTACGAACTATAAATCCTCTACTAGTTCTTTATATAGGCTTTTGATTTTTAAGACGTGAATACGAGTAAGTTGGTTATTAATAGTCGTAGATAGCGGTTCTTAATACACTGATAATTTATATCTATAATTAGTATAGAATAGTATAATAAGTGTTGTTTCTATTACTAAACTATTATAAGTAAACTATGCTAGAGATAGTAGTTCTACTTAGTTGTCTTACTAGTAGTTTATATAATAACGAAGGTATATTTCTACTACTTAGTTTATACGTTTGTTCTCTCTATTTGTTTATAGGTAGAAAGCTATAAAGAGCTTTCTTTTTATACCTAATTGCTTTATAAGAGCGATCTAGAATTTTAAGGTAAAGAGTTTGTTTTTATCTAAGAGTATCTCTTTAAGTAGTCTATATCTTAAGACTACTTCTTTAAGGAATATAAATACTAATTCCTTAGCTATACTTAACTCTATATATACTATTAAAATTATATACTTTATAAGTTGTTCTATAATAACTAGGATTGTATTATACTTAACTCTTGTTATTAGATCTTTAGATTTTAGTAATTTAATAATAAAATCTATAGATATTAATTTCTAAGGTATTTATAGTATTAGAGTAGTGTTTATCTGTTTATAAGAAGTATAGCAGGAAGCCTTATTCTTAGTATAGGTATTATATTCTATTATTACTTCTTTAACTATTATAGATAACTAATTAATATAGTAGTATTATCTTATCTATTAGAGAGTTCTACGAATTCCTTAGTAGCTGTAAGTAAGCGTAGTATAGTATTCTTATATAAACTTCTTTATATATAAACTAAGAACCTATAGTTTTCCTTTTATATACTAGTTATAACTCTTATATATATTTTAAATCTTATCTATCTAAATATTATTTATTACTACTATTTTATATATAATAGATATTAAGTCTCTATTTTTAAGAGTTTTTAAGATTATAATTTTCTTATACTCTTTATTTCTCTTATATCCAGGTTTCTAACTAAGAGTATTAGCTTAAGCGTTTAACGTTCCTTTTATATAATATATAATAATATTAAACTCTTCTAATATTTCTACCTATCTAGCTAGCTATCTAGTCGTAAGTTCCTTAGTCGTTGTAAACGTTCTAAGGTTCTCGTAGTTAGACAGAATTATAACTTAGTATTTTACTAGCTATAAATAAATTCTCTAGTATTCTAGAGCTAATACTATAGTAAGTAATTCTTTGTTAAAGATACTATAGTTTTATTATACTAGATTAAACGTTTTAGAATAATATATAATAGGTATAAGTTTCTCTTTTCTATTTAGTTATAAGTGAATTATACCTACTATTATATCTAAGGCATCTGTTTTAATTATACTAGGTTTTTCTATATCGAAATCGTATAGAATAGGTTTTTCTATAAACCTTACTTTAATCCTCTAAAAAGCATTCTTAGCTTATTTATTCTATATAAATTTAATAGTCTTTTTTACTAGTACTAATATTAGTTTAGTAATCTTTATATAGTCTTAAATAAATAGACAGTAGAAGTTTACGAATCTAAGGAAGGACTATATATCTTTTATATTCTCTAGTAACTTCTAGTTTAAGATGTCTTAGATCTTTACTAGATCTATTTCTATTTTTCCTAGACTAAATACCTATTCTAGGAAAAGTATCTAAGTTACTCTAAACTCGTATTTCAAGAGTTTTAACTAAGAGTTCACTTTTATAAGTTATTATAAAACTTCTTTAATATATCTTTTATATTCTTCTTCTTTTTCTAAGAAGATTAAGATATTATCTAAGTAATAGATTATAGTTACTTCTAGAAGATCTTCTAAAATATTATTATTTTATCTCTAATATATAGCTAGTACGTTATAAAGTCTAAATAGTATAACCGTGTATTTATAAAAGCCTGATAGTAAGGTAAATACTATCTTCTATTCGTCTCTGACTTTTATTTATATAAGTCTATAAACGTTTTATTAATCTAGTTTTATAAATCATACTACTTTACCTAACTTATTCTATAAGTATTAGCTAGGTAGTAGCAGATAAACGTTCTTAACTATAGTATAATTTACTTCTTAATAATTAACATATACCCTCTCTTCTAGGTCGTCTTTTTTCTTAATAATAAGTATATTTAAGGTAATTAGTAACTTAGATCTCCTAATATATCCCTTCTTAATACCTTCTCTTATATAACTTTCTATTCTTTAGAGGCTTTTCTAGTTATATAATCGAAGCTTCTACTTTAAAAGATAATAACCCTCTTTTAATTTAATCTTATAATCTTATAAGCGATGTTCTAGCAAGGCTTATAAGTCTTCTAGGTTTTTAAACAAGGCTTTAAATTCTCTATACTATATAGGTATTTCGTTATCAGCTGTTCTACTAACCTATAGAGAACCCTAGATAAGGTGTCCTAGCGTCTTAGAAGAGGTAGCGCTAACCTTGTTCCTATCTTATAGTTATAATTATAAACCTACGTAATTATATCGACTAAAGGTTATTACTTAAGCCTTCTAATTAATATCTAGATTATGTTTCTAAATCTATAGTATACTAAGTATTACTTCCTTACTTCCTATTTTAATAATATTAAATTATATATCTAAGTAGTATCCTTTAATATTAACTTTTATTAGAATAGTTTATTAATTAATAATCCTATCTTAGTAGACAACGTCTATTCTATTAACTACTCTAAAGTAGTATAGTTTTATATTCTTAATTAGAACGTTTAGCTTTTTTAAAGCTGTTAAGAAGAGGAAATTACTCGTTACTCTAGAGTCGATTATAACTTAAAGTTCCTTTCCTTTTATTTTTATAGTTAAAACTAACTAATTCTCTCTAGAGGTAGTATTTAACTCTCTAATTATTAGGTAGTAGAGTTCTCTCTATACTAACTCTATTTCTTAGTCTATATTATATTCGTTTATTTCCTAAAAGATTATACTAAATAATCTTCTACTTCTAGATTTCTAAAATATTACTCTAACTTTTCCGACTAAAGCGACTATAGTATACTAGCCTCTTATTTCTAGTATAGCTTTCTTACTATTAAGTAGCGTGTCTAAGAAACTAGGTTTTAGATATCCTATAAAGTCGTTAGAACTCTACTATTACTATAAGCTAGTTTCCTCTTAAAGATCTATAACTATCTATATATCTTCTATCTTAGACAGACTAGATAGTTTGTTAGATATTACCTATTCTAGTCTAGGTTCCTTAGATTCGATAGTCTTCCTTCTAGTAACAAGGCTTACTAATATTACTCTATCTTATTTATTCTAAACTATTTTATAAGTAGTTAAAATAGTAGAGTTAATTCCTTAAGTAGAATATAGGCTCTAAAATCAGGTTTCTAGTTTTCTATATATATCTATCTATTCTCTCTCTCAAAGGTTCTAATAAATACCTATGTCTCGCCTTATTTAGGCTTATATATTCTTAGATCTACTTCTACTAAATTAGATTCTAATTCTAATAACTCTTATAAACTTATTAATAGTAGTAACTTATATTCTACTTAAAGAGGTAATTTATATTCTATTTCTAACTATATATTATAATATTCTTTAAGAAGTGGATTTCTACTATTATTAGTATCCTATACTTTACTAACTTATAGCTCGATTCCTTCGTTTAGCTATAAGTATATAGCACCTGCTATTATATCTAAGGCAACTATTTCAATCTATATACTATATCCTCTATATCAGGGCTTATAGCAAGTGCTAATAAATTGAACTACAGAGGCTGTCTATATATAAGAAGATTCGATTATCCTTTCCAAGCCAGAGTCCTTACTAACTTATATACTCAGTTAGCTCTTTCTAGAGAGTTCTACCAAGGGTACTCTCGAAGGTTCTGTTACGTCCATGCGTTGCCAAGCGAGGTCACGTGAATGCGTCGCTGGAGTACTCCGAGACTTATTCCACGAGTGTAACCCTTAATACTCTAGCCTCGAGTTCTTTATCTATAAGTTTAATTCTTTCTAGTAAAGCTACTTCTTTTTAGATAGTAGCGTTAGCTTGTTTCTCTTTAGAGTCTTTCTTCTTACTATACTTATTTACTCTATAGCTAGAGAGGCTATAGTTATAATATAAGTTCTACTCGTATTAACGATCTCGCTCCTTCTAGGAAAGCCCTCTCTTTTATAGGTTTCTACTCTAAGTTCCTTTCTTTAGAACCTAACGCTTCTAAGTAGTGTTAATTTCTATAGAATCTCTATAGTTCTTCTTTCTACCCTTTCCTTAATATCGATGTCTATAACTACCTTTCTTCTCTAGACTTCGTTTATAATTCCAATTATCGATTTTAATTATATTATTAGTTAACTTATCGAGTATATCTAGGAAGTTATCCCTAGCTAATTCGTCTTTAACACTGTCTTTTAATCCTCTATAGTACTATTTATATAAGACTTCGTCGTTCTAGCTAAGGCGTGTAGAGTACTATTAGAATATTAACGTGTATTTAGTAGCTGAACCTTTTTATTAGAGGCTATATAAAGCTTATACTACTTTTTTCTTTAAATCTATATCTATAAACGTCTAGTTAATTCCTTTCTTAAATCTAGCGATAGTTAAGAATAATCCCTAAGTGCTTTTACTTATAAGATTTAACACTTTTCTATTTAACGTTTTATTCTTCTAAAAATCCTCTAAATATAGCTCTATCTAGTTATATACTACTCTCTTAAGACAGGTAGTAAGCTATATAACTTAATCTGTTTTATAAGTAAACTATACTAAGTAAAAGTTTAAGTATATTAAGGCTTTTATAATAAACTTAGTAAGTTTCTCTAGAGAGCTGTTAAACGTTCTTAGTACTAGCAACTTCACTTCCTCTCTAAGAGTAGTAACTAGCGCTACTAGTATTATTAGCGCTAGAGGTAGTATAAAGGTTAAACCTGAGAATAGCGTAGTTTTCGATATTATATTAGTAGTACTTCTAAACAGGTGCTTAAAGTGTAACGAAACTTAAACGAACTAAATAAAGATAACTAAGTCTCGAAGGTTAGTATATAGGTAAGAAGTATAGACGCGATAGGTTGTTTACTTAGAAGTGAACTCGTTACTTATATTAAAGATATTAAATAAGATAATAAGATTAATAACTAAAGTTAAGTACGAAGCTCCTATCTAATAGCAGACGTGCTAGTCTTATATAGAACCTTCGTTTATATTAGAGTCCTACTTAGCAGGAGTTCTAAAGATAGAGTCTAACTCTATTTCTAGGGCTCCTTAAAACTAGACTCTATTACCTAACCGTTCTAACCGAGTCACGTAATATAACTATAATAAGATCCTTAGGATTATATATTCTTCTCTATTTAATCCTTTCTAACTATCAGGGTTATAATAGTGTTTATTCTATTAGAGCGTCGCCTAGACTTCACTTATTCACGTGCTAGCACGTGATTCGTAATAACACGGAACTAGCGATTAGAATAGTAATAGAAGGAGTATATATAGTATAGGAAAACAAGAGCTACGCGTCTCTAGCTTAGTTAGATATAGTAGAGGTATTTAATAGAGTAGATTATATATAGCTACTCTATACTCTAAGGAAGAAGAAAGTGCTATAGTAGATAGTAACCTAGATAGAAAGCTTTCTCTTAAGATATAAAGCTACGCTATTCTTTAATAGAAGATTCGTAGACGAAAGAAGCCTAGAATAAGAAGTGCTATAAGGATTAGTACTATCTCCGATACTGTTTATCCTTTTTGCCTTAATATTATATAATAACCTAGCGAGGATCGATAGACTAATTATAGTAGGCTTCGTAGACGATATAAACCTACTTATAATATCAAAGAGTATAGTAGTAAACTATAGAATACTCGAGTCAGCCTAGAGAGTATATAATAAGTAGGCAAATAAGTAAGAGATAGCCTTTAGCCTAGAAAAGATAGTACTTATATACTTTATAAGAACGAGAGCTCTATAGAAAGAAACAGTGTAGTTCGAAGAGGTAAGGCTTATACTAGTCGAGTATATAAGGTTCCTTAGAGTTAAGCTTAATAAGAAACTAAACTAGAAAGCGTATAGAGAGAGAGTACGGAAGAAGCTTACAACGTAGACCTTTACACTTATAAGGCTTGCTAATAAGACGTAGAGCGTCGATTACTACCGTGTAAGGTAAATATACGTAGTAGTAATAAGAAGTATAATTACGTATAAAGCGTTAGCTTAGTACTATATAACGCTAAAAGGAGAGAGTATAAAGGGGATAGTAAGAAGCTTCTCTATATAATAATTAAAGTGTTTATAAGTAGTAATAGAAGTATATAAAGCTACCCCGATCTAGAGTCTAGAGGTAGAGGTAGACTATACCTTAGTAGACCTCTATCTTAACCTTCGAGTAGCTACTTTTAAAAAGAAATTCCAAACGTCTTAACTAGGAAAGCTAATCTAAGGTGCTTATAAGAATATAGCTATATAGCTAAGAAGAAGGAGAGGGAGACTATCAAAGCTAGGAAAAGCGATACCGTGCTCTTAGAGAGCGAGGCAAGTATAGAAAGAAGAGTAGAGAATAGAGAGAGAGGGTTTTAAATATAATACTACGCTCGTAGAGTAGTAGAAACGCCTAGAGGCTTAAAGAAAGAGAGCTTGAGAGAAGAACCCGACGTAGTATATAGAAGTGTTAGACGAGGCAGACCTAGTAAACTAGAAGCTATAGAAAGTCTATAAAAGGCTCGCTAAAGCAAAGAGCTTACTACTCGTCTAGGCAAGAATAAGGGTAATAGGGCTTAACGCCTTCCTCTTTATAAGAAGAGTACTAGGCTAGCTAATACTATAGTATATATATACGAGTAGAAGAGAGACAGTAAGATATCTAGTACTATTCTACTAAGACATCCTATAAGAGAGAGAAGCACTTATAAGAGCCCTTAGCAAGAGTATCAGAAACTTAAGAGAGCTTAGAGAAGCACTAGCGAATAGGAAGCTAGCGCTAAGAATTACTACCTAGCTGCTTAGGCTTAGAAGACTTCAGGAATATAGGCTAGCACTGGAATTGCTCGAAGAGGATAGAGAGGAAGGTAAGGAAGAGGCAAGAGAAAGGGAGGAAGAGGAAGAGAGGGCCGAGGCGCGCCGGAGAGCAAGACCCCGGCTCCGCCAGTTTTAAGAGAGCGCCTAGGCGCTCTCTATACTACTAACACACGCTTTAGCGGTTAAGTACTTCAACCCACCCCTCTAGTTTGTCACCGGGTCGGAGAGAAGAGCTCCGAATAGACAGCAGCAGGAATCAAGGAAGGAGTATCGCACGCTCGTAAAGAAACTCGAGAGGCGAAGAAGAACAGGCCGAAAGATATTATAAACTAGAACAGAAGATGTACTACTTGCTCTTAGAGCTCGGCCTACGGCCTACGCAGTGTAAGAATAATAATAGTAGTCGGTTCTTCTTCTATACTATTACTAGGAAAGCGTAGAATATTTCGTTTACTAGAAGAGCTGGGTGAAAATTATAGAACCTTCCTAGCACCAAAAGTACTTTTTGGTTTGTTTTTAAGCTCCGAGGCTAGTCACGTGTTACTCGAAATACTTTTGCAATCCCAACTGTTTTTATAAGAACCCTAAAATCATTTTCTCCACTTACTGTTAAACTTGTTATTTTCTAATCTATTAGTACTTTCACTTCCTTCTATCCGTTTTACGTTGGTCACGTATTCTGGAAAAGTTTATACGGTGGCCAATCGCACCTCTCTTCTTCCCGCCTGCCCGAATGGGTGTTTTCCTTCCTTCTGCATTTATCACAACCTGGAAATATTCCCAATCCACTTTCAACTCCTCCTCTCTTTTGATCGTCTCCTTTCGACAGCATCGCCGAGTTTGAAAATGTAGGCATAAACTTTTTAAAAGTGACGAGTTACAAGTTAACGCTGTTTTAGTCAAAATCATCACCACTGGGAAGGAAGCCTTGAGGCTTTCAAACCGGGTGTGAACCGGCCATCTCAATTCCCGGCGGAAACTCCAACAACAACATTGCTGGAATCGATCAAACAGCCAAACGCCAGCCCCAACTACACCGCCTCGGTCCCAAGACAAGAGCCGCGTCTGGGTTTTCTTCGTGTCCACTGACCGTTGATTTACCGTGGCGTTTCAAGATCTTCGAAATCTGAGAACAGACATGAAAGACTGACTGTGCGGGATCGCTTCGCGGGCGCGGACCCGGTCTGAGAGCTCAAGGCTTGGTGGGATGTGACAGTGGTCACAGAAAGTTGACATGTGGGAACGCAAGCTGACAAGTGACATGGAATGAAGACCGGTGAGGAGGTCGGCGAGTCCTCCCACAAGCGGTCTTCCAGCCCCCGCAAGTGGATTGCGCCTTTTTCGGCCTCGAGGTGTCCCGGGTTGGAATTTAATTTTCCTCCTCTTGATTCTTCACAAACTCCTCATCCACGATGTCACAATGAGGGGTCGGTTGTTGAAGCTTGACAGTGTATCCCTCCGAATCGCGGGGCATCCACTCACCTCACCAGCTTTATTACCATTGCCGGGTCGGTGCGGTCGATCCAATGGTGGGCAGAATTCCGAGACTTGGGAAGAGGGCCCCCATTTGCGTTGGTTTGAAGAGGGGATGATTGAAAACAAAAGAAAACAGAGAGGATCTCCAAGTTTCAAAAATTAACCTTACTTCCTTCAAGACCAAATCTGAAACTCGAACACGATGGGATGGCAAGCTGCTATCGATAATCGAGGTATTGCTTCCTGCGGCTCCTACAGACTGACCCCACGACAAATGATTGGTTTCCATTCGGAAGAGACTACTCTTAGGGAAACGAACGGATCAGATGCGATGTTAAGTATAGAGGCCACCATGTTAAGCACATAGTCCGTCTGTTATTACTTAACTTCACAGGCACTTCCCTCTCTCACTTTCTTAGGGATTTCATACAGAGAAAAATGGGCTGGGATACGTTGCGATGTATCAAGCAGGTGCTAGTTTGTACCAAGGGTATCGTGGGTTTGACTTGACGAAAACCGTTTCTGCGTGTATGCATCCAAGTGGAAGAACTGGTCAGGATGAACTCCCAGTCTAGGTCCGCTGGTTGATATGTGGGGTTTTCTTGGATGATAAAAGACTCATTATACGAGATTACCTTGGGGCTTTCATGTTCTTGATTGTCTCGGCTTTTCGGGTCCGAACCTAAATGCACTTCGAAGTATCGAATAAAAACTCCTTCTGCTTAATAGATTTATAGTTTTTGTTTAATTGGACCTGTCGAGATTATAGATGTTAGACGTTGAAAGTTTTTCCTACCCTTCAATCTAGCATCTGTCATCATCTGTCATCATCTGTCATCCGAACTAGGTCTACTGAGGTGTATCAAACCACCAGGGAATGACCTAGAGAACGATTGATCTAGCGCGAGAGTCTGACCTCATAAACTGGCTCAAATAATACGGGGTCGTACGTGGATAGACGTGGGGAATGGCGCGTGTATGATTGGGTTTGACACTGTTCCTAATCCGTCCGAAGAACCACTTGAACAGAGTTCGGAGATCCCCAAAGTCCTCGGGTTGGAACGAAGTTGGGAAGCAACGCAATCAGTTCGCGGACCGATAAACCCAGCAATTCGTTTTCTTAATAAAAGACTAACGGCGGTTACGTTACGTCCCACCTGTAATAGTAGCCAAACAAGTTTACAAGGCGATATGTAGTACGGAGGAAGACTCTCAAAACATCTCGGGTATTTCGTCTGAATCCGACCTGGATGTTTTCTTATGTTATTTGCTATAAGATAGCTGTATAGCTTCCTCATTCGGACAGGACAAATCCTTAGCGTCATGTATACGAGCAAGATCTTTTTCTATACACCCATGGAGAGGTTGATGGCTTCATTTTTCTTTCGAGTTCAAGTCTTTCCATGAGACGATACTTGCTTGCACGAGTGTAGATCCTTGATCTGGCCAGTTTTCCGTGCCGTAGATGCAGAGTTCCTTGCGATACCCACGACAGCATCCTTCACTCGCGGTTCTTCGGGTCAACATCTCTGCATTCAGACTCCTGCAGTAGTGCTGCAGCAAGAAGCCTGCGTATACTCCCTTTCTCCAAAAGTATGCACTCTCTAATCCCTTAACTCCCCATGAACAATACCCTTGGAGAGTGCATACTTTTGAATAGAAGATGCAGCGAACCCGAAAGAAGGAACAAAGTGCCCATCAATTACTGGGGTTTGATTTAGCCCTAATTGGTGCCCAAAATCAATTTGCCAGTGTAAATTTAGAACTTCTCTCCCACCCACCATTGTCGGACCAGACAGTCGGGTTGGTCCCTGAAAGCCCCAAAAGTTCTTTTGATTGCTGTGCAGGTTGTCTCTGTTTATGTCCCAGAGTTCAAGATGAAATGTTACGATATTCCGTTGCTTCACGTAACTTTTCGTGTAGGGCTTATTCTGCAGCGTGGTCGTGGAACGCCCCCATGCAGGTCGCCATCACTGTGACCTTCACGCCGTTCTCGAAGCGCGGGACAGAAGCTTCGAAACTGCCAACCAGTAGCTTCGTCCAACACCACAAAGTTATGTGAACACTTTGTCATGGTTACTTTACAGATGTCGGTATCCCAACGGACTGGTGGAAAACAACGTGAGAAAATGCGGGAGGTGCACTCCGAGTTGGAATTGTCCAAAGTCGCAGTACCTGGACGAAACGCAATGTCGATCTTGAGGCCATTTCTCAACGCATTGGTGGTGCATTTGAAGTGCCAGGGAGATGACCTTTCGCCCAAAAGGGCGATTGTTGCTGACCATCGACTTAGCATCGATCATTGAGCGACACCGACTTGCAATCGAGACAGAATTGCGAATTGGTCAATAATTCAGGGGTGGTTTATCTGGTGCAGAAACGTCATCTCGGGACTTCAAAGCGGAAATCCTTTGGATTGGTGAGGTCGCAAAGATACGTCAAAAGTAGTATCCCCGGCCACCGTATGTCTCTCTAAGGATTCAGGAACACCAATTGTAAAGAAGAGGCTACGCCCACTTGCGATTAGCTGGGACTTGGTGCAAGAGGCTAACGACAACCCACGCGGCTAAAAACTCACCAAAAAAGATCTACAAAACAAAAGTCCACCTGGAAGTTTTGAAGACAATTGAAACGCTTGAAAAGTCGAAGGAACGAGAAATGCGAATGGGTATGTAGTGTGTAAGTCGCGCCTCTCACTCACCCCCTCATGCGCGCTCCTACCGGCCAAGAGAAAACTATTGGCAGAGCAAGAGCACGAATGTGCCCCCAACCGACGTCTTTGCACTCTCAACTAGATTGGTGGCAAGAGCAACACTGCGATCCTTTCAGTAAATCAATTTCAGGTCAATTAAACCATCAACGAAGCATTCAGCCTGCTGTCTGTCAATCTCGGTTGGGGTTGGATGTCAGTGGCGGCAACGTACTTCTTGAGTCTCGAGTTGCGCCGCGGAACATTTTCAATACAGAGACAGACTCGTATCGAAGCTGTTGATGTAAATTTGCATGTCGAAGTGGCTGGCCTCATGGGCCCTATGGATATTACGAAAAACGACTACTGGTCAGTGGTCACTGACGGTAGTTTTGAGGGCCGTGGTCTCGAGAAGTTTCCGGAGCGGAACCTCGTAGGGACTTACCGCTCCGGGCAGCAGATTCGGGCTTGATGAGGTGATGATTGTGTGGAGAATCATTAGACAAGTTTGACAGCTGCCGAGCCATTCCAGTGTCTTTTGTTTCCAGCAGCCAGCCTCCTTTTCAAGCAAGCTTGTTGCACTCTGAAAAAAGGACTGGGAGGATGGGCCATCGTCGATTGGCAACAAATCTTTACGGGCTAACGGCCTTTTCACCAACCACCTCCCCTGATTGACATCGCGAAACCCCGCTACGGTACATGAACAACGGCCAATCCGAAGGTCTCTAGATTCGCTTAAATTGGTGTTCCAATTCTTCCCCGCCAGAAAAACATCATGTGATCCGGATGTTATCACCTCGCAACCTTCTCCCTTTTCCCCCTCATGATTCAGATAAACGATACCTGGGTATTTTTAGGAAATCTCCAGAACCACCAAAGTAGCGAAACTTCGGGGTCTCAGTGCTCAACTCAGACACTCTCTCACAACCCCCACCCCCCTTTTTGCAGGGCCCCTGGTCGTTAAGAACGCACATCTCTTCCTTGTGCCTTCCGCGGGCCGGGGTCGCTTGAGGCATCCAGACAAGCCTGGCAACGGCCAGCATCCTGCCCCTTACCCCTTTGGGCCTTCGAATGTCGCTCTCCCAGGCCCCCTAGCCATTTCTCAAGCCTTTCTCCCTGGTCCCCCGGGCACAGGCTGCGCCCATCATGATGGATCCCAAATCCTGGGTTGACAGGTAGTGCTAAGTGCACAGTTCAAGAAGCTATCAATGCCACTGATGCTTGCTAGCTGCCATTGCTGGTCCAGAAATGTCTTTTGACGGGCCTCCTCGCTGTTGATGTTGAGAGTTCAGAGTAAAATATGCTTCTATTGTCATTCTGAGTCCAGCATTGAATTGCCTTTTCGTTACCAGGAGCCAGGACTCGCCAACAACCTGGAACTCACATACATCCAATTTTATTTCTCAGCTCTTCTTCAAGGTTGCCCTCCTCCTGCATGCTGCTCAACAACACCCATCAGGACCCAGACGAATTGGCTTCAAGCTGCTGCCGTCGTTACATGACAGACGGGTGCTTCCTTTCCGTGGTCGAGATATCTGCAGCTGGTCCTCGCTAAACCATCGCCATCCCATCGGATCGTCGAGCGAGAGAAGGATAACGAATTACCCATTGTGTTGCTCACCACACATCCATTCATCCAGGTCATCACGGTATGTAATTGTCATTGTCCTCTCCAACCTCTCCAACCTCACCGAGTCCTCTCCTTCTCCCGTGATCTGATGCTCAGATTGTGATGAGTTTGTTCCCCGTAACATCTTGGAACCTGGGCTATATCACGGGGAAACTTTTTTGGGTCCCGATCCACGATCTTACTCCGATGATTTATATGCCAGGTACTGATCCGAATTTCTCCAGCCGAGACGTCGTTTGGTCTGAGAGTTTGCGCCAACCTCCACAATTGCTTTCGAGTGCCGGAGTCTTCAAAAGGAAGGGTGTCGAAGCCATTCTTATAATCGAACAAAAGCCTCCGTACAGATTCAAGGAATTCTTGTGGCTGCGGCGTGTGAGATTAGCCTGTCGACGCGTTGTTCCGGTACGCGACAATCAGCACCAATTTTCCCGCATGGTTAATATATGTACTGTTGGGATTCCCCTGCGCGCCGCATAAAGACTTAAAATATATCCCCACCACCACCCAGTTGCTGTCACTCGCGTGTACAGCAGTAAGACCTGCACCAGCGGTTCCAACACAACAATGTTTAGCTTCAGCAGCACAGGGAAGGCAGCGTATCCCTCTGTCTACACGGTCAAGAAATCCTCCAAGAAGGACATCCCTCTGGCAGCACCTAACATCGAACAATGCTCGTCATCGGATTCTCTGGAGCCAGCCATTGATGGCCCGCCCTCTCCTGAACGGATACGAGCATACACGGAGCAGATGAAGAGGAGTTCTATCTTCGGCAACAATTCCAGGACCAACACCATTTCCACCTCCTCTGCCTCTTCGTCCTTTCGGTCTCGCGATTCGACATATGTTTCAACAGACAGTATCAACCTGTCTCGAAAATCATCTACTCGATCCACCCTCAGCAACATGCCCATGTCGCGGTCAGAAAGACATGAAAGCACTCAAATATTTGGGTCAATCTTTTCCCGGAGTGGGAGGAAATCAAGGAGGGATACTTCGATCAGTACTTCGACATCGTCACTCAGCCCGAAAGAGGATACTTCGGCGAGGGAACGTTACTATGGCCAGAAGACGAGATCTAGCGGTTCACATGCCATTGGTCTCTCATCCAAAAAGCGACAGCCCATTTCCGGTCCCTACAACTTCCAACATGTTACTCATACACGGCAAGAGCATTTACCAAACTTGGAGCGAACGAGCCCCAAGGAACTTGTATCGGAATTCACTGCAATCAAAGCATCACAAGCTCCTACAAACGGCGAACTGAAGGGAATCAGGGCAGAAGATCTGCACTTTGAGAACTTTTCATCCGAAACATTGAATATTCCTCATGAGGATGATCCGGTTGCCAACCAAACACGACAGAAGGGGGTTCTACGAAAATCACTTCGACCTATTCGTGCTCAAAGACCAATTTCATATGCGAAATCGCATGATAATCTTAGAATGGCCCCACCACGTCCTCCTCGGTCTCCTCTGTCACCCACCTGCCCGGTGGACCTTCCAACTAGAACGTCATCTCGCACGGCTTCTGTTCTTATTGACACCTTTGATCCATCGACGATGACAACTAGCGAGAGTTTCAGAAAAGCAGCACCTTACGGTCTGCCAATGCCACCACCATTTTGTGTAGCTGACGAAGACAATCAATCACCGTCCCATGCTATTACCACTCCTGGAGACGAAGCTTGGCCATTGACAGCTGCCCTTTCAGGGACTTTCCCCTCTGAACTGCCTGATGTTGAGGAGGAGGAGGAAGTCGGCTCACGAATGTCGAGGACCAGTTCTGAGTTGAGAATGTCCAAGTCAGTACCCTCTTTTCGAACTAGAGTTCCCGAGCACATGTATGCGCCATTCGATTGTCGCATGTCAGAAATACTTGGCCAAATTGCATCAAGGGATGCCACTACTCGACCTCTATCACCTGGTTTCCGGTTTAATGATGATTCTTGGGAGCAAGACATCGATTATTGCTATGATCATGAAATTGAGGCCAATTGCGATTATCAATGGGATCGATACTCGATGGAAGAGGAAACTGTCGTGGCAGAAAACTCATCCAATTCTCCACAAGAAGATCAATGGGAGATGGGTGCTCCATCTACCTTGCTTCAACCTACCCTCGAACTTCACCTAGAAGATGATGACCGATCAGTCTACCATGGACGTTTCCGTCCATCTCTTCTCATACCATCAGCCTTTGATGTTCCGGAATTATCACCAATGTCCAATGCATCGATTGTTTCCCCTGAACTCCGTACACCACAGACCTTCACTGGTTTTGCCCGTCCGGGTCTCAGGCGATCACCATCGCAAGCTTCATCATTCAAGGAGTCACATGGCTTTAACCTGTCGCCAACACTCTTAATTCCATCTGATTTCCAGAGTGAGATGGACGCCGCAGCAGAATACCATGAGCACTTTGGAAAAGAGGATTCTCCGTCCGCAACCATTATTGAGCAAGGGCCTTATAACATTTTACCCATGGATGAGAGTACCTCAAGTGTTCTATCCTATCGCTCATCAAACTTCTCTCGTGGTTCAGCACGCAGTTCTTCAAACTCGCGTCTCTCATCTCGATTTAGCCATGATGCTCATCAAAGTATTGGCTCGTCATCCTCGCTTCCTGATCTTATCCCATCCAGCCTCCGTAGACACGAGAGTGTTCAGGAGATTAGCGATGAGGCGGATGAGGCAACCACTCCACAAGCTGACTCGCCACTCGAGATGGGTTCTCAAAGGGGACCAAAAGATTCCTCATCCTTGAGCACCACTCCTCTCGACCTAGGATCGGCCGAGGCTAAAGGCTGCCTTAGCCCTGTCGCAGAATCACAAGAAGAGCAAAGCAGCAGACAGGTCCATGGCAGAAAAGTTTCGGCACCAGTTGTTTCGCAAACCGTGAAGGAATTCAAAGGTCGACCAAGAGCCGGAACTGTGGGCAACATACTTGGAAACAAGAAAGCCCCCAGGGGCAGTTACATGTTGTTCCCTCAAACATGAAGAAGCTGACTGACTCACTTCAACTGTTGACGAATTGGATATCGAAAAGCGCCTGGTGCGCGCTCTTCGTGCGAGCCATCCAGGATTCTGATCTTTGGAGAGCCCGCTACTATGTGATATGATACTACGGATTTTTTCATCATACTTTTTATGTTTTCATTTTGTTTATTGTCTTTTTTGTTTCTATTCATTGTGTATGTGGATCTATTGGCAAACATTCGCCCAGCGGCACATAGATCGGGAAGGGCTGTACACATTTACCTTTTTTCTTCTTCTTCACTATCCTTGACAAACTGATTAGCGTTTCTTATTCTCGCTCTCCTTAACTCATCATCTTCTCGGTCGGGTGGTTTTTACTTTTTGGTGGTTCGGATTGGGTTGCGCAGTGTTTGGTTTACTTTTTACTATGTTTGGTTTATTGTCTTTGGTGGGTCTCACAAAAAAGGTGTCATCGGGGCTGGGCCTGGGAATTTTCTTTTGTCTCGGAAAAAAGAGATGGATGGCATGGGTATGGGTGTCAACGAACGGATTTCTTTTTCTATAGAGGACTTTTTTTGTCTTGGTCTATTGGTTGGGGACTTAACTTGGGAACTGTGGCATTGATGAACGTATGAACAAAGTCTTTTGGGGAGGGGTTGGTGGTCAGGTTGGGTGTGGGTTAGTGATAGGTGGGATGGGAGGGAATGTATATGGGTGGGGGATGTATGAATGTGTATTGAGTATGAAGTATGAGGAGTTTATATATTCGATGTGTGTGGTTGGTTGGTGGTATTGGTCTTGGCCAAACAGATGTGGATGAGGTATCTGCTTGTGTGATGGATGTAATTTACTTACTTTTGTTGATATTGGTGGCTCGAGGTCGCCTTTAGTTGAGAAATCAAAATACATAAGTTTGTGATGACTGTTTTTGGCCTTTTCCCCTGTGAAGTCTGGTTCCTAATCCATGTGCGAGTGTCTAGGTTGGTTACTCTGTCGAGGTCCACAGGCCAAGAGGGAGTTGAGACGGAGAGGAAGGAGCATGCTGTCCAGTCCCGCCCAGGTGTGGGGGTCAAGGTCAAACCCCTTTGCAGAAGGCAGGCGCGACTGGGTGTCTGGCATTCTGTGCAACGACCCGGGGGCAGTGAAAGAGGGCGGGAGTTGAGGAGGAGGCGAGAAGTTAAGGTCGTTCCTTCCCTCACTTGACCTCAACTCAACCTGGACCCGCAACGGAACATCACCAGCACAAGAGGACGAGGTCGCTCATTCCCTCTTCACGCTTGAGATCAGAATGCACTTTCTTGTCGTTGAAAACGCATCGCGGGGGGTGGGCGGCGGTGCTGAATTGAGGCACGACCGCAAGGTAAAATTCTGGTCCAATGCGTATACAAACATCATAAGACTGACCTCTCATTACAACTCTCTTCGCCGTCGGCTTCGATTCCTCTCAGAGTCACCAAGGGTTTCGTGAATATAGTCCCCTGGCGCCTTCCCTTCTACAACAGTTCTAGGGGAATCAAGTTGAATTATTCTATTCGTTTAGGGGAATTAGGTTCCTAAGGCTCACTCATCTTTACATGCTCACTCTCCCCTCTTCACAAACCGCGCAAGCTCTTCCCTAAACACCTCCTTGAATTCTCCCCCGGCCCAGCAAATATCCACAGCATTCACCATCAAACGCTCCAATTCCTCATCCGTAAACCCAGCCTTCAGCCGGATTAACTTCAAATTATCATCCAACCAGAGACTCTCCACGTAAACAGGACTATCACTACTAATCATGACCTTGACCCCCTCGTCAAACAATTTTCTCACATACCCAAAGAGATTCTCCTCTGTATGGTGACGAACATACGCCCAGGGACAGAGTGTCATTCCAATTCCTTTTTCTTTGATGATTTGAACCAAAGAGGGGTCAGAGGCAGCGTCGAGACCGTGATCGATGCGTTCTGCCCCTGTTCCACCTAGGGAAGTGGCGACTTGGTGGAGGTGGGTGTGTGTGGCAGGTTGAGCAACATCGCAGTGACAGGTTAATTTAAATCCTTCGTTTCTTGCTCTTTGGAAGAGGGGATAGAAAAGAGAGGGTGGGTGGTGGAATTCATTGGAATCGAGACCGATACCTACTATCATATCTTTATAAGGCAAGAGGAGTTCGTAATGTTCCGTCGCTGATTCCTGAGGGAGGTTGCGAAGGAAACATGCGATCCATTGGGATTTTACCTAGGTAATTTTTAAGTATGAAAGATCTGATAATTGAATAGAGAAAATTTACCAACATTCAATTCCTTCTCCGCCTTAACTTGAGCCCTTCTAAACCCATCCATCACAGTTTTAACACTTACTCCTCTCCTAGTATGTGCCTGTATATCAAAAAATACCTCACAATACCTAACCTCCATGCTCCCCGCCTTCTCAAAATACCCCATAGCTAATTCAAAGAAATCTTCCTCCTCTAATAAAACTTCCATAGACCCGTAATAGGCCTCAAAAAACGCCGAAATTCCCTTTCCTTTGCTGCTTGGGGGTTCTAAGAGTTGATACATTTCTTCCAATTCCGAGAGGGAATTGAAATCTTTGTTGAGACGCTGGGAATGGAGAGGGAGGAGGTTATGACGGGTTGCTAGTTTGTAGCGGAGGGCGGGAGAGAGGGTTCCTTCTATGTGGATATGGAGTTCGATTTTGGGGAGGTGAGTTATGAAGGGGTCGTTGAGGGTATGAACTTCTTGTTTCCATTGTTGGAGGAGGGGGTAGGGGATTGGTGCTGGCATTTTGGGATTTCTCTGGGTTTGGCTGGGTTTAGATATTGGGTAGCAGATTATGTATGAACTTGCGAGGGCAGAAAGATCATTAGTGGGGATGGGATGGTGATGCTGACTTCATCTTGGCGAGAAATGAAATTGGAAAGGTTCATTATACATCTGTATTCCACTGGTTAGGATTATAACACCCATGCAAGACTCGCTACAAGTATTTGGTGCGACCTGAAGCTCAAGGTAGGAAATTAGGAATCAGGTCGAAGTTAAAAAAGTGAGTCGAGTGAGAGTTACACGTTGATGCTCCGATTAGAAGTCCCCCACATCTGTGGCGCGCCGGGGTTTAGCCACAGGAGGCTCGTCGCGAAATCCTTCGAAATGTTAGGGGCCTAAAGGGGGCACAGTTATTGCGCTCAACTTGCCCATCTTCCCAGATGTCTTTTAATGGCCTTTTCGAACTCGAGAACTCGTCAGTCAAGCCATGAAATATGGTGTCTGCCGAACCACAACCCATAGAATTCGCTCCCTTGCGCGGATTTGACGCCGAAGATGCGCACGATGCCTTTCTGGGGGAAGATATAGAGGAGGGAACTCCGGCGTCAAGACAATCGACCAGCAGGGAAAAAGAGAGTTTTTTGAGGGCAGCGTATGTTTGCAGATGGCCCGGAAACCTTTCTGGGTGGAAATCCTGACTGAAATAGATCTTGGTCTGTAGCTTCCTCGATAGCTCTATACACAACCAAACGGTTGATGATCAACCATGGGTTCCGTAAGACACCACATTCCCCATGAGAGAAGATAGCTAATGAGATCCCAGATTACCGTATGCGTCCCCCTACCCTTCTTCTCTCCTCTCGTCTGACAAAATTGTAGCTCTCGCGATCGCTTTTCGGACATTTGTCGCATTAACGATTGTATACATATTAGCTTTGCGACTGGGCTCTGAATCCGCGGGATCAGGTACAAAACATATATCACAATGGGGGATCCGTAAGCCCGGGGGCGCAGGAGGTCTCACATTCAATAAAAACTGGACTGGAATGATACCTGCGGCGTTGGCTGCTGCTGCGTCAGTGCCAATGTTGCTGGAGGGTATTCTGCATATGCCGAGTCTTCCAGTCCTGGTAATGGTATTTGTGAGTTGAACTGGACATCTATTCCGGGATGGATTTGGGCTAATCTTTCACAGCCCGTGATATATGCTACAGAAACTCTCGTTTTGTGTATATGTTGTTCGCAATCTCGTTCCCAGAGATGGTTCCCGTGGGAAGCCATTCTCATTTTTGCATGTTCCAGTCTTGTTCTATATAATGAATACCGTCTTATGGTTCCAGGCCTGCTTTGGGGACTTCTCGGAATCTTGTTCATTGGACTTTCCCGAGCATGCTATACGATTGGTTTCGAAAGAGTCGGCCCTGATATTGCAGTCCAAGCGAAACTCAAAGCTAACCATGGATTTGTTGTCATGACTCTGATATTTGGGTTGTGCTTCAGTGGTGGTGCTGGTTTCTTGCTCGAGAATATCGAGTCAATTTACAGTACTCCAAACTCTACACTTGTACTGATGGCTGTGAACATGGTGTCTATCGTTTTTGCATGCCTATCGGGAACAGGTTTTATGGCCTACTCTCCAATTTCATTTGCAGAACCAAAGGCACATTTTTCAAACATTCCTCTCCAGGGTACTGAACTTCTCGCAGCATTCGCTTCCAGCATGTTGGTTCTGTTAGCAGCCATAGTCTCTAGCCCAGTACCCGTTGTGGCCTGGATACAACTAAACGCATACTTGGTATCATGCGCAGCCCTCATCGGGGTGGACCAGATTCATTACTCGGTTCTTGAGTTGAGAGATATCACCAAAGCCAAGAAACTTGAAAATAGGACACCAAGTAGGATATTCTCAGCCATTGCCCTCTTTGGGGTCATTATGTCTACGTCTACAGGCATACTATTCTTGTCAAATTCAACCGTCAATTCAGTTCCCCAGAGCTTCCCAAGCTCTCTCGATCTCGCATACAAGCCAGCATCACGCTTCGATATCGTCGTTAGCATGTATGAAGAGGATCCCGTATTTCTCAAGCAAACGCTTGATACAATCAAAACCACCGCGATGCTTAAAAGTCTCAAACTAAAAATCATCGTCTACACCAAAAGTCCCGATACCGATCTCAAAGTGCTAAAGGAAACCACTGGCGCTGACGTCGTGGAAAGAATGGAAAATCTAGGCCGAGAAGGAGGAACTTACCTCAAGCACATCGTGGACAAATGGGACAAATTGGCAGACCAGACGATGTTCATCCAGGGACACGCTCACAACATGCGTGAACTCATTCCCAGAATCAACGATTACCTCGTTCCCGAGACCGGTATGTTGAGTTTGGGCTTCACAGGCGTGGAATGCGAATGCAGTGCCTGCGGGGATCGCTGGGGATGGGAAGATAAATTCAATTCCATCCCCCAACTATTCGAAAAGATCTACAAAGAACCTTGTAAACCCGAGCAACCTATACTGCTCGCATACAAGGGCCAATTCATAGCCAGCGCAAAGAGGATTCGGGGCATCGACAAGAAGATCTACGGGGGCTTATTGGAGGCTATTAATAGTAAGGAGGGATGGAGTCATAATGAGACGATTGTTGGGGGACATGTTGATAGACCTGATAATCCGTATTTTGGGTTTACGGTGGAGAGGATTTGGGGATTGCTTTTGCAGTGTGCTACTGATGGGGGTGTTGCGGCGAAATGTCCGAGTTTGTTGAGTGGGATGGGGAGGGGTGGGAAGCCGGGGGATTGTCAGTGTTTGGATAGGTAAATAGAGTTTTGATGGAATTTGATGAATGTTAATAGAAAGGATTTATTGATTGTGAACAGTGGGCTAGATTTCGGAAGAGAAGACATATAAGAGGGTTGGCGTAGCGGGTGGGTATGGGATCTTGGTTATGTGTAGCTTTGTCCGGCTGGTGGCTATATGAAATCTGATGATATTTAGAGACCGTTTTATAGTTTACATGTCATTTTGCGTTTGCTTAAACTATTAAAGACTTCCGAAACTCAAAGATTGGAACCCCGTTTATGAGGTTTTTAGTGATGAATATTGATCTAGAGAGCCGCAGAACAGAAATACAGCCCTGCAGTAAATAGGGAATCAAAAGTGTAAGCTACCGCGCCTCTTTACTTACTTTAATTTACTGATCCCGCCACTACAAGACTAAGTTCTAGGATGACAATATGGTGCAAAAGAGTTGGAAATGGAAACGACACCTAAGAGATTCTGAACATGCTATTAGTCAGTGATATATATGAGAGAATAGAGGAGGCAACATACCGAACTCTTGCTCCCGAAGGAAATGCCTAACTTTGTTTTAACAATAGCAGGGCATCGCGTTAACCGCTCCGCCAAAGTGCCTTTTTTGGTTGCTGGAGAAACGCTTAACTATATATTTTTAGGTGTGACGTGTTCCTGTGGCTTTTGTTTGTGGGGTGGAGCATGTGATGTGGGTTATGTGGGGTGGGATTTAGTATAGTGGATGGCATAAGCGAGTCGATACGAGTACGAGGAGTTGATTCCTTTTATAATTGGAAGAAATTGGCAGGTATATTTGGGAAGGAGTTTGTAAGAGAGCCATTGATTACTCTCAGGTACAAGTAACCTTCTATGATTTTACTGGAAAAATCCTTTTCGCACAATCACCTATTGTTCCAGAAAGTTTGGGGTTTTGAGACAAAGATATATCTTGAACATTTAGCAAGTGATGCACAGATGTTGTGATGAATGAATAGGTTGAATTCTTCCTAAATAGGTAAATTATACTTGTATCAGAAGACGAACACCCCCCGAATGAGCTAGAATAATGAACAAGTGACATTGTGGGTGATAACTAGAAACTTCTCTGGAGAGAAACAAAAACCAAGATAACTCCTCAGAGTTAAAACACGGTCTATCTTTTTGGTAACTTTTATTGAGTGAAATAAAGCAAAGCTTTCCGGTGATAAGTTCGTTGAAAGAGTGATTCGGGATCAAACCATTATCAAACATACCTTAAAAGAACACTTACGATACACTACTTTCCACCACTATTTTTCCACTGCGTGACTTCCTCCGGAGTAGGAAGAGGTGGGTCGAGCTCAGTTCTCGCCTGAAGTAACTCAGTATTGTCACGGGCCAGATGGGCATATTACTAGAATACAAAACGTTCTCACAATGCTCGTTTTCACTCTAAGTAAGCCGAAGAATAGGCCTCCCTACCCGAAACGTATATAATAAGAAGTACTCACCATACAGGCAGCGCAAGGATTATTGGCTCCGTAAAGCCATCCGTTGTTTGGACCTTCTTCAACAGGAATATGCCGGTCCCATGGTGTAGCAAAATAACAGTATTTAGTTTTTGAATACCCTTAAATTTTTGCTGCTGCTAGACCTTCGTTTTTGGAATTTCCTTCGGCGTTGCTGCTTTTGGTAGAAGCGGGATTGGCAGACATGTTGGAGGGTTTATTAACTATAGGAGAGGGTATGTTTCGTAAGGTACAAAGTTTGAGTTGCTGAAAATGATAAGAAGCTTCTCTGTGAGTGATGGTGAGAGTTGCTAGGAGGCATGGAGGGGGGATCAGGGCATTTTACAGGAATCAATTTTCTCGGCTCCTTTGTAAATTGGTTAATGGAAATGCACGCTTCTAACATAGGAGGTTATCTTTCATCACCAATAGATACTTAAGTGTTCTTTGAGTTCATGAGTTTAAGTGCTGTGGGCCTACCATTCATCATAACCGTTTATAAATCTTCGAAACTCTTTCTTTGTAACAAACCCTCGTGGTTGTAAATTTTCCGCGAGAATGACTTATGTGATGATTCGCTGAATACTGTTATACCAAACAGAAGTTCTACTCCTTTGTAAGGCCCCAGTCTGCGTGTTGGAAAAGCGGCCTAGAACTACAGGAGGGCACCGAGATTTCTACCAACCATTCTTGACATTCCTTTACCCATGGGCTCACTCACATACTTTGTCAATGAATCTTACAAAGGAGTTTAGTTTCGAACTCCTACTTCTGCTACAGTAGCTTCCATTTTGCAGGTCAGTTTTCTGAAAGCGAGACCTTCCGTCTTCACAACTGTCTTCATGTGAGAAATACTCAAAGAATTGGCATTGGCAATCACTTGAGCTAGCCGTCCAACACGAGTCCAAATACGGACTACCCGCGTAGTTTCATCTCTTCCTCCCTCATTGGTGTAGTGGAGAATTTCGATCGGGAGCGACAATTTGGTGGAATTGAGCACTGGCCAGTATCGCTCTACAACATTCCTTTCAGCCTTACTTTCACAACGGCTAACAACATGGTTGGCTCCATGGGACCTTTCAAAATCGAGTACTAGAAGCAAGTGTTTTCAATTTACAATCTGCTCCGTTCAAAACAAAACAGGCATTTTAGGATTTCAACCACATCACCACATCACCAACATCACCAAGGCAGAGGGCCATTAAATTGAGGTGTGGAGAGCGATTCTACTACTACAGCTGATTGGAAGAAGGGGGTTGGTTCCTATTGAAGCCGCTACCGTTAGGAGAGCTAAGCGAGGTATGCCACCCCGCGAGAAACATTAAAAGGAGTAGTAAGTAACACTTATTCTGCTAACCTCAATTGTTGTGAGTTTGAGAGGTTAATATAAATGTTTTTTCGAAATTTCTAAACACCCAGGTACTCTAGCAAAGAATACGCAAAACTTGAAGAGCCTCAGATTCCACCTTTTTTCAAAATTGGTTGATGTGTACCTTTCTTCCTTTGGGAGAAATTGTTCAGTTTTCAGCCTATCGAGTTCTCAACGCTCACCAGCACTTCAAGTGCCCGTATCTGCTTCTCTCATTTCCTAATTACTTTATTGGATGTTATCAAGCAAGTCTGCGAAGGCCCGCGCTATTAACCTTCCTGGGAATGGATTGCTGGGAATGAGTTTGAATTTCGCCTGCCGGAAAGCTAGCAAGATTTTGATGCTCTCTGTCTAAAGTTCTATTCTCGCTTCTACACTTCAGACGGTATAAGTACCATTTCTCAAACCTCCAAAAATTGTTCAGTGATGAAACAGTAAACTTTGGCAGGTCAATAATTTGAGTCGGAATTTGCCACGCAACGAAGGTAGCCCTCAACACTTCATGAAGAAAAGAAGAACTCTGGCAAAACCAAAGCTGTGGAATGCACATAGATGAGTGATCATCGCCACCGTTGCTATTTGGCGTTGCTAAGGTGCAATGGTAGAAGTGGTGGATTGGTGCTCGTCATGCACGGGTGGTAGTTGCAGCTGCTTTCTCTCAAGATTTCTCCTCCGGATCATGTAGGAATATTACTTTGGTTGGAGGCCATTCTCCTTGAACTTGGTTGCCTACGGCACCCTTTGTCTTCTCTGCACTGCATGTTGGCCTCGCCAAGGTTGTTCATGCCTTCCCTTCTCGTCCCTTGTCATGATGGCGCGCGAAGTCGAGGTAAGAGGGAAGGAGCGACCTTGGTTCTCCTCTCCGGGTCAATCCGAGGGTCGTGGTCAAGTCAAGCATGGCTGTTTCGTGGGTATGCAATTGTGTACTCCATCATGCCTTCCCCGCGACTGCATTTGCGGCACCTCGACGGAATGAACCGTTCGAGTTCAAAGTAACAAACACAGCCAAAGTGCAACAAGGCAATTGTAATGGAGCAACAATACGAGAAGATTGAAGCGACTGAGCGTGCTCGTTCTCGTTCTCGTTCTCGAAGTCGGTCACCTACCAGACAGCCATCTCGATTTAGCTACCTCCCTTCGGCAGGTCTTGTTGGGCTCTTGCTTCAGTTGCTACTCTCTGTACAAGAGTATGTGGAAGGCCTGTTCTCACTTGATGCATCCATTCCCACATATCAATTATCCTTACATCGTGACCTATGGTCACTGATACTTGAGCTCCCTTCTCTCTTTGGGCAGTCTGCTAATCTCTTTCGTTTGGCAGTATCAACAAATTCTATACATGCTCGGCTTTGGGGATCCCATCGAAATATTTTAACAATGTTCAATCGATGGCTACCTTTCAAAAAACTTCACCTCTTTGTCAACAGCAGCTCCCATCACAGTCGGGGAATTCGTTCATCGCAGAGATAACCTTGCAAAAGTACTCGCAGCAAGTGGCATCGATGCATTCATGGTCGAACCTGGATACACCTTTCAATACTATGCAAACATTAGTCAAAAAGGTAGCGTACTTACACTCCATCATATGTCCTCCCTTTTGGAACACCCATACTGATCTCGAGTAGACTGGGAACCAGCAGAAGGACCCTTGGTAATGCTCATCCAACCTCAAACCAATTCAACCACGAACGAGATAACTTCCTCAACAACCTTTCTTGCGCCAGCTTTCGAAGCGGAACGTGTTCGTCTTCTCAATATGCCGCTCTCGTAAGAGCCACAAATCATAACCTGGAAGGAACTTTGGACTCCATCTACTAATCCGTCTGAAATCTGGAAAAGTTTCAACCTCAAACCTTTTCCGAAAATAATGGTTGATGACGAGATGCGATGGTGTTCGGAGAAGGCTGGGTACTTCTGGATTCAAGACCTATGGAGAGAGTATGGCCGTTTCGAGGTTGAGACAGGTGAAATCTGAGAGGGAGATTGAAACTTTGCGAGCAGTTAATACGGGTACTTTAGAGGCCTTGAGAGCGATGCGGAAGTGTATGAGTTCAGGATTAACCGAGGTTGAAGTTAAAACTGTACTGGACAAGACCCTGAAAGCTGGAGGATTAGAGCCGGTTTTTGATGTCGTTAGTTTTGGTAAGTCCATAAAATTGTCCCTAGAGTGCGGTAACTCTATTGACAGTGCATCCGAGATGAAAATACTTCAAACCCACGTGGATGTGCGAAAGGAACGAAAACCCTCGATGAAGAGACTCTGGTGGTCATCAGCGTTGGGTTAGTATACCAAGCTCGTTCCCCCTTTTAGTTTCTCCTTCTGACATGCTGACAGAGCACATCTGCACGGTTACTCGTCGAAGCTCACACGGACTTTCTTCCCGCCATCATCTGGTGAAAATACCTCTTCAAAGCTCGACAAAAAGATATCAACCCATTCATTGGTATTAGCTGCACAAACTACCGCTCTTAATCACCTCGAACCATCTCACAATACTACGGATCCTGATACTGCTGCTCGCAATATCATTACAGCCGCTGGGTACGGTTCTCAATTCAAGCACCGAGTGGGCCATGTAATCGGTGTCAATACCCACGAAAACCCTTATTTGCAACCAAGTAACAAAGAGAGGAAGTTGACCGCCGGGATGGCACTTGTTGCAGGCCCAGGAGTATACTTGGAGGGGATGTTTGGTGTGCGGTTTGAGGATGTTGTGCTTGTGAGAGAGCACTGGGGTGTAGAAGTATTGAGCGGTACGAGATCTGGTGGGCTGTGGAATCCGTGACCCAACTTTACTCTGTATCAATGAAGCAAGATTATATCATCACGAAGACAATTAGAGATATGATCTTATTATTTCGCCGGAAAGACGAGATAGATGGATTTTGGAAGCTCCTCCTTCGCTACCACTTTGGTAGGCATCAAACAAATAATGCACCAGCTGTATGAAAGACTCTAGATAATTTACAAGTATTATTCCAAAAGTTTCAAGAACCATTCTTCTGAACCGCTTGATTAATAGCTGGGTTTTTGAGAATATTTGTAAAAGAAGATAGATGTAAGAACTGTACTCCGTACGGAAACCAACGCCCGAATCTCTCACTTCACGAGTGTAAAAGTTTCAAACGAGTAACGTAATGCGCGGGCATAGGAGCCAATAAAGAAGAGAGAAATTCGAAGGCTGAGTTGCTCTATTCTTGTCGAGAGACTGTTCTTTATCGAAGCCACGAAGGATCAAGAGGCCGTTTTTAATCGCTCATAAGCAGCCAACGAAGCGTAAGCTTATGCAAGGAGTCGCACATGCATGTGTTTCAGAAATTGTGAACATGATGATTACCAGCTGCCGAAGAAGCCAATCAGCTTTAACCCTCATGTAATATATCTTCAAAACTCGAGCAACATCAGAAAATAGAACAAAATGCGCAGCATGGTAAAATTTGAAACCAGCGACAAGATTCTCCACAATCTAGGAAAGGATATATTCGTCTCTCGCCACATCGGGATACCAGAACGGCATGCACAATGCCTTTTGACAACGAAATTATACATTCCTTCTAGACACCTAGCTAATCGATAGTTCGTGATGTTTTGAAGTAAGCGCAGACCACTCCCCGCAATCCTCATAAGGCTGAGTCCAATCAGGGATCCAACTTGACGCCATGGTGCGATCCCCCAAATTCCCAAAAAGCGTAAATGTTTTACGTCAATCACCTGATGGTAAGAGAAAAAGAAGAAGTGGAAGGAGAACAAGTTGATGTTACAATCAATCGAGGTTTCGATAATTGTTCGTACAGAACACCAATCAAAATATGAATAACGTCGTTGAAACCGTTGATGTTCACGGGAAAACGTCTCAATGTGGTGTTGAATCTGCGAAACACGAGCTGTGAGGGTCCTGACTCGCCAATGGCTACGCCGTCATGCCTGTTTGAGCTGGCTCTACGGGGACGGAAAAACGGTCCTACTTTGTTCCCTCGAAATGTAGTTTTAAATTGGAATTAAAACCACAACATAACTATTGTTCTATTATTAAGATTTATGCTAGATTTTTTTCGCTATTTTTCTGATAACTTTTAGTTGTACTGGTGCGGCAGAGAAACAAAATTGGACCGTTTTTCCGACCCGTACTCGTAGAGGCTGGCTCAACTTTAGATCGGCAGATGCCTAAATCCTATGCAAAGCATGGTGGTGTGTTTGGGGCAGGTTCAGCCGACAGGGGTACACCAAATGCTTGGTTCCCCCATATAAACCAAGCTCTTGGGACACGCTTTGAGAATGATTTGCCCATGGACTTGAGAACTACTCTTTTACGATTTACCACTACACAAATCGACCGAACTAGAGCCTCGTTTTCTGCTCTGCTCTGCTGAACTGTTTCTGAAATGTTCAAAGAGGTCATCATTTCAGCTGCGATACTTCTCGGTTTCGCCCTCAACGTACTTTTCGTCGACCATCCAGATGTCTACTCCTATACAGTAGCTTTTGTCATAAGTCTGGCCATACTCTCTCCAGTCATTGCCTGGCGCTACTTACGCACAGGGGGAGCCGAAGAGGTAGAGAGCGAAAATGTGGATTCTCTTTCTTTAACTCAGCATCTCGGACTTGCAGTTGGACAGGATTCGGTGGATTTGGATGTGGAGAGGGGGGTGATGGTTGAATTCATCGAGAAAGCAGGATGAAAGCAGTTCAAAGAAACTCGCCATATACAAATCGAAAATTCCAACGCGGCTCTGGGTTTGATTCGATACACGCAGACTTGTTGCAGACCGTGAAGTAATTTGTAAGTCTCTACCCCGCATTGCAAGATAAGAGAGTGAATCCGCAATTCGGAGAGACTTCACGCTAACCAAAAATCAGAAGAGTCATGACAAGATTGCCCAAATAGTGCAACCCTTGTTTGCAGTGCCGCAACTAAATATAAAACGAAAACCCCCTGCGGGTTGGGAACACGATGATAAACATACGCCGCGGAACTTCATCGAAAGTTTAGGAAAATCAATAATCTGATTATTGGTTATCCCGTCTTTCTCCTTTCAGGCCTAGCATTTGTCTGGGAATCGATGGAAACGGAAGGAGGAAATCAAAGTGTGCCATAGGAAGAAGACAGGAATACAATCATTGGGACCCCGCTTGGGAAAGGAACGCGATTGTCGACAGAAACTCCTCTGCTAGAAGGCATCTGGAGAAATTTCACGAAACCCTCCAAACGAGTTTTACACAAACACACAAGCCCACGGTAAACAAGACGACCATACAACAAAAGAAGTTCTTCCAGCCCAGGGAATCCAAGTGAATTCGTCGTACTCGACATGGCAAAGAATAAATTCTCTGTTCATCGCCCCTCTCCAGTATCCTACAGACATCAAAGAAATTATCCAGTTGCCATCAAATCCGAAATAGCAAACTTACCTGGGTGGTCGCTGAGCCAAGGTTTGATCGAAGATCGAGGATCGAGGATTGGGAAGCCATCGTATGTACATATTTTGTCGATCGACGCATCGTCGTTAGAACCGATCTGGGGCTTTTTGGAGGTGCAAAGCCGTGCGATGAAAAGGGGTGTTGAAGATCTGAATTTTTACATGGACCGACCGACACACACGTGATATGAGATAGATGAGAATAAAATTGTATGACTGTATTGGGTTTTATATTTCTCTTGGCTCTAGAATCTCATGCGATATTCAAGTTACTCACAAACAAAAGATCGCTTGCTGTTTCCGCACTGAATCTGCAAAAGTCACATGATCACCATCATCTCCTTCCTTATTTTCCGGGGTGTAAGAGCGTTATGCTTTTTCTCTCGGTATGCCTGCCTTGATAATCAATGAGCGAAAATGTCTGGAATACAACTATCAAATATGAAGTTTTGGAAGAAATTGGAAAATCTACTCGTCAACTCTTCTGAACGTTCTTGCACAATATTGTAAATTGATTAAGAATCTGAATTTCCGAGCCAAATGAGGGATAGGCTTTACGCAGGATAAACCTCGGGATTCCTGCAGAAGAGTCAGCTGTTTTTTAAGCATAGTTTGTGTTGTGTTTGAGAAGTTTTGCCACCTACAAACATTTGGTCAAGGTTTGTTTGGTTTCCTGTTTGCTATCTTCAAAGAGGGTTGCAGTTTGCTCTCAAGGTTTGGAAGGGGGCGGAGTTGCAGAGCTTGGTTGAAAATTGAATGGAATAGTCTCGTGGACATTGGAGTCAGATAGAAAGCCTTTGTTACGTGCTTGATGGTTTCACTTCAAGAAAGGGCTCGCTTAGCAATCTCGAAAACAGAGAAGTATATTCGTGGTGCGAGCAATATTTATCATGAATTCGAAGCAATATACACTACTATTTATTGTTCCTGTATATTTGCCTTGCCTTGATAAACAACTTGAGTATAGCCTTAGCTCGCAGTGAACCTTAAAAGCGGTAGTAGATAACTCATTGTTCTAACTTCCCAGTATTGTATAGTTGAAATAATTTGGATGGATTGTCCCAAAACACCAAGTTTAATAGTCTCAAGTTAATCTAAGTCTTTAGGATAAATTGCTTGGATTACCCTAAAGGTTGAAACAACAAGCGCTAGGCAGGCAGGTACGAACCTGAAGTAGGTACTGCCACTTTTAATGTCCATGTCATAATCTCACAGACACAAAGAGAAGGAAGGGAAACTTTTTAAAAAAAATCATCTTGTCAATTGCTACTCTACAACAGACCCGTCTATTTCTCACTATAATCCCCCTTAGCCCACATCCTGAGCACATTCTTTTTAACCTTCCCCGTGCTAGTTTTCGGTAACTCATCCACAACCTCCACCTCCCTCGGAACCATAAAGCGACTAATAGCGCTCTCATGCTTCGCCCACTCAATCAAGTCCTCCCCCTTCATACTCTCCCCACTCTTTAGCGTAACAAAAGCCTTCGGCCGTTCTCCCCAGTGAGAATCAGTAACGGAAACCACACCAGCCTCAAGCACAGCAGGATGTTGAACCAACATAGCCTCCAAAGCAACAGAAGAGATATTTTCACCACCAGAGATGATGATATCCTTCGCCCTATCAAGAATTTGTGCACTTCCGTCTTCGTGCCAAACTGCTAGGTCACCGCTGTGGAGTCCACCGCCCGCGAAGAGTTTATTTGTTGCTGAGGGGTCTTTGAAGTATTCTTTTGCGCAGATGTTGCCGAAGAAAATGATTTCACCGATCTCCTTTCCGTCTTTGGCCACGTCGATGAGTACACCTTCCGGTTGTTCAGTTTTTACGATTCGAATTGGGAGACCGGTTATGAAGCCATGGCCTTGACGAGCCATACGTGCGTACTTTTCTTTCAAGGGGAGTTCATCCCAAATGGGCATGTGGTATCCTTTGGTCATTGGGCCGTAGGTCTCTGTCAGACCATAAACGTGGACAGGAAAGAGATTCAGGTTGGTCATTTGTTCGAACAGATGGGCGGTGGGAGGGGATGCTGCCACAGTTACTCGAACGGGCTGTTCTAGCTTGGCGGCTGCTTTGGAAGCGCAGAGAATAGTGTTGACTGTCGGTGCGGCGTTGAAATGTGTGATTTTCTCCTCTTTGAGAAGTTTCCAGATGAGTGGATAGTCAATCTTCCGTAGACAATAATGTGTTCCTCGAACAGCCGTGACGGCCCAAGGGAAGGCTAAGAAGACTGTTAGTTTTCACCAGGTATTGATATGAGATTTTACTTACTCCACTATATCTCAAAGTTAGCATCAACAACCTTTTGGCAAGGGTTTACGAGTTTACTTACACCCATAGCATGGAACATTGGCAATGTCCATAAATATCTGCACCGTCCAACATTATAATTCAATCCACTCTCAATAACGTTACCTAAAGCCGCTAAATAAGCACCTCGGTGAGTATAAACGACGCCCTTTGGTTTCGCCGTCGTTCCACTTGTAAAAGGAATGGAAATCGTGTCGTTCTCATCATCACATTGAGCCTTCAAGCCAGCCCATCCTTTACTCCCGTTTTGCTTATCGAAATTCAGACCTTCCAGTACCGCGTCATCGAAAGGACCTGAAAGTTGTCCTTCTGTGGCGTCCGTATCTGTGTCGATAATAAATGGTACATTGGGATGGTCTTTTTTGTAGTCACCCAGGAGATGAGTGAACTCTGCATCGACAATGATAACGTCTACCTGAAAGTCTATTGTGTTAGCAACTGCTCAAATCTGACATGTTGCAACTTAGAAGGGTGTGGTCCCAAGATTCTTCCTTCAAGGCAAGCAAACTTACCTCAGCAAAGTCAAAAATATAAGAAATATCTTCTGTTTTCAGTCTGTAATTTACAGGAACTTTATTTTCACGTCAGTATTTGAGGGTTAATTTTGTGTAATGAGAGCGTGTAACGAGAAATGAAATTGATCGATATAACAAGAAAGCACTCAACCACCCTACACCCGAATAGTGTGAGTTGAGCAGAGCACTACTCTCAACTCAACTCACCCAAACTCAGAAAAAGACTCGAAACGAACGAAATAGAATCGTTTACCACATTCGCGGTGGACATTAAAAGTGGTAGTAAATAGCTCGATGTGCCAACTGAGACAATTGAACTTGATTGTTCTAAACACTTGGGTTAATAATCTAAATTGTTCCAAGTCTTTAGGATAATTACTTACAATTACCCTAAAAAGCTGGAACAACAAGAGCAAGGCAGGTGCGAACTGATGTACGGCGATTATTTGCTGCCGCTTTTATTGTCCATCGCGAGTCACCCACACAAACCCCCACCACTCACCACTCCCTCCCAAAAGCAAAACAACCCAAAAGACTCCCAAACTTAATGAATGAAAGAAATAAACATACCACAAACCCCACCCGCCCCTCCAACACCAAAAATACCCTCCAAAAAAGCCGGTGTATTCGGCATCAAAATCCCCACCCTCTTCCACCCCCTCTCCCTCAAGAAATAAGCCAGTCCCCTCGCTCGATCCGAGAACTCAGCATACGTTCGCCGGATGGTATTCCCATTACTAGTAACATGGTAAATAGCAACAGCATCGGGTTCAATCTCCGCGGCTCGAGGAAGGAAGAATGTGGGTGAGAGTTGGTGGATGTGGTTTGCTTTTGGTGAGGGAGGGGGTTGGGTGAAAGAAGGGAATAAATGGGATGTTAGGGCTTGGAGACGGGTTGTTGGTGGTGACATTTCTAGGTTGGGATATAGTGAAGGTTGTTGATGGGATTGGTATAGGTTAGAAAGTATGGGTAGGAAGTAGAAGGACTCCTGTGGTATTTATTGGTCCAGCTGCAGAGATCTGAGTGAGATCGATGCAAGACGTCGGTGCTGGGGTACAAGGTGTAACGCGGTCACAATGTCCAGCCCGACAAGAAGTTCAATTGAGGTTCAGGTATCCAGCATGTCTCATTTTGAAATCGGGTATTGAATGAGAGACTGGAGTAGAAAATCCTCTTGAATGAATCTGTAAGGAGTAAAGTCAGTCAAGGTATTTGTATCGCGGAGAAGTAACCCCAGTATTCACTTTGCGGGGAGAGTTAGCGCGGATATTTTCCGCTGTCAGTCCTTCCTCGGCAGCATCCGGCAATCAAACTTGACGACCATTATCAGAGCGGTATCGGGCTCTCATAATTGAAATGACCTTCAAAAGATTATCGAAAGTGTTGAACATATAAAGCTGAAGTATCAATCGTCATTATGCATTTCCATGTGGGGACTGCTAGGGATCTATAACTTTGACCATGGTATACATGATAAGAAGAACAAACGGCTGACTGGAGGACTCGAGGAAAATGGTAAAATGATAGGACATAAAGTCTAGCACACGAAATGCTTAATAGATTTTCAAGTCATATCACAGAACCAAACAAAATTCCAACACTTCAGTCTATGCAGGAAAATAGGCCAAGTAAATGGGCAAGGGCATTGATGGGACTTTTCTGTGTCATTTGGTATCAGCTGTAACTTGACCATTCTCAATTTCATAAACACCAAAAACGCCCCGGCCATTTTTTATTCTTGATTGTGAATTCATTTCCCTATGAGCGGCATGCAAGACAAACGCTTATACACAGCAGAGGCCCAAAGCTTCATCAGCGCTCTTTTTCCGATGATAGCGACCCTCCAATTTCCGTGCCAGATTTGTATCGAAGAACCAGCCTTGAGGCATCTTCCCAATACGGGTAGAACAAAGCGTTGACGAAGTTGGTGTTGAAAAGGAAAATTATCTTCAGCCCAGAGATCCAACCATCCAAATACCGCGAAAAATGGAAATTCGTGATATCTAGTAGCCGTACTCAGCCAACTGCTTCTGGGTCTTCTCGTCAACCTTGGCACTCTTTGTGGCGTCTGAGAGTTGTCTTCGTGCGGACTTCTTGCGGGCGTAGTATGCGGCTCCCTTAACCTTTCTTCTCTCCTCAAGTCTATTCCAAATTAGCATTCCATCCTACTTCCTGATTATAACTCAGCAATCCAACTAACCTAGCAACAACATCTTGGTATTTCCATCCGACCTCGTGGCTCAATCGACCGACGGTGCAGTATTTGCGTCCGGGCTTCAATCTGAGGATTCTCAAGGCTTGGGGAACAACAACACGCTTGACGTGGTCATATGGTGGTGGGACACCCTCGAAAACCTTGAGTCTCTCCATAGCAGCGGCACCACGGGCGGTCTTGTGGGGAATCATGCCACGGACGGTCTTGTAGAAGATTCTTGATGGAGCACGGAAATGGAAAGGACCTGCGGTGAATTAGACACCATTTCCACTTGTTCCAACTCTGCGAGTTTCGTAGACTCCAAGAGAGAGAGATATCTTACCTCCTCGGGTTGGGTTGTATCGGGTCATCTTTCGGAGGTAGGCGTGGTACTTTACTATATTCGAAGCCAAGTCAGTCCTCGATTCCTTTTGCGCCAATTCGTGTCCACCTCGTTCGATTCGATTATGCCGTTGGAATTAGGATGTAGGACGTACGCTTCGCACGGAAGAACTCTCCAGAGATGTTGAGGGCTTCACATCGCACAACAACAATCTTTTGGCCGTTCAAGAGTTGCTTAGCAACGGTACTTGCGAGCCGACCAAGCAAGTGACCCTTGCCATCGATGACAATCTAATAAACACGATCTGATCAGCTTCCATCTCTCAAGGTATCCGCGAGGCTGTAAATATATTCTCGGAGGCTGGGCGCATCGCAATGATGGCGGAGGGGGTATTGGGACGCTGGGCAGGAGATTTCGCTGGGGCAGGACTCTTTACCTGTTGCTCGAAGGTCGACATTCTGTCCTATGGAAGACAATGGTCGAGAGGTTGGTTTGGCGATTTGTCGTTGATTCAAATTGGAGATACACGACGGAAAAGAGGGATTCATCCAAGGCCTCGCTACCCTAGTGCACGGACTCCCACAAATCGCTCTTTGCACGTGAGTAGGGCTTTTTGGCTCTGCGTGCCCTGGCGAGAAAAGAAAAAAGCAAAAAATCGTTGCAACCGCGACGCATTATAATTCAATTCCAGGGTTTAGAGAAGACCTGGATGAAGTTTTTCTAGATTGTGCGGCGAGGTTCTGTGACTGTCAACCCGAATATTGATTCCATCAGGGGGTTCAAGAACTCGAGCCTGTATTCTCAGTGCACCAACCCTTCTACAATTGTCCTACTCTTCTGGAAGAATACACTGGATTTATTCAAGGCCTTTGGGACAATTGAATTGCTTTTACGAGTCTTGGCGGAAAGAATTGAGGGAGCAGAGCAGCAGGGGCAGGTATTCATTCTCGAGCAGTTGCGAATACCTGCACACCCAAGTAAACCCGAAAACTTTCTATGTCTTCGCAAGCAAAAAGTTCAGGGATCTTAAAAGCCCCTTGAGATATTTGGAGTTTTTCTGCTGTTTTCAATACCAAGCGCTGTCTCACTACTTCGTATGAACTGACAGAAATTTTAGTATCCTTGTTGAAACAGAATATTTTGAATTATTTTGTTCACTACTCTTGTAGATAATGAATAAAACCACCACGGGTTTGTAGTTGCGCTGACGTTTATGGCTCTTGGACTTCACGTTTCGCAAAAAACGAGACTCAGATGAGACTTAGCCATGGAGTGCACATTTAAACTCACCAAGGCCGAACACATATCATATCATCACATTCTGAATCACGAGAGGGAAAACTCCACTGAACGAATATCATTCAACCATTAAAAGCTAGCATGCTGTATTAACAAAATTCCAGCTTCTCCGTCTCAATCTATATGAGCACAAGGGAAGAAAACGCCATGCTGATCGAATACCGCTCAAGTAATCACGCCCGAGGAGGGGAATCGCATCACCCTATGCAAATACAATTAGACCAAGGGAATTCGTAAGAATAGAATTTACACTCCATAAGAAGCCGAATCATTTGTATTCAGCAATCTTATCATCCAACCGGTTTAGAACGGTCTGAGTTTCCTTGACCAAAGCTCTTCTCTTCTCCCTGGCTTCGTTGTCGCCCTCCGTCTCAACGGCATCCAATTTCAGCAAAACCTCGTTCATGATCGTCTCGGATAGCTTCTTGTGTTCGAAATCTCTCTTCTTTGGGTCTTCTGGTGGAGAAACGGTGTATTGTACGCAGAGAGGGAGTATCTTGGTGTGAAAGTGTGAGGAGATAGCTTCTAGCTTGCCCAAAGCAGTTTGAGGAGTTGGTGGTGGTGCAGGTGAAACAGTTCTGGAATCGCCGGTACTTGGTCCATCTCCAGGCGATAGGTTCGAGTCCGACTTCTTCTTTCCCTTCTTCTTGCTCTTGCGATTTCGCTTTCGTTTAAACAAGCCCCCTTCTTGCACATCCTCACTGTCGTCGTCCGATCCGCTCGCCTCTGCTTCCCCAACCATGCAAAGAATCTCACTCTGGTTCTTCAAGCTGTAGTCCCGACATGGCCTATGGTCCTCTTTCAAATGTTGACCCTTATACAGTAACTTTAGCCTAGTACCACTCGGAAGGTCCATCACAGCTGCGGCCCGCTGCTTGATATCGCGAACCTGCAGCTTTCCATCTCCAATGCTATATGCGGGGAACTTGACCGGGTAGGTGACGCCCTTGTTCTTGATCAAGAGAACATCGTCTTCCGCTTGCATAGAGGGTGGAGGTGGTCGGTGAGGGTCGTAAGATGCTCCTGGTCTTTGGAGATCGTCGGAGGTTATGTATGAGAAATCGTCATCAGTGACATTTGGAGGGTAGGTTCTGGATCCGAATGGAGACAGTCGATGGCCACTTCCACCAAAGAAAGATCGTCCCCAACCGCTCATTGAAAATGCTGTAGTTACGAGTAGGAGAACAACGCTGCCCGCAAGAGCTGTAGGTGGAACGTTGTCCAAGTGGGTGTATTTGGCGGCGTCTGAGATGTAGGTTCGCGTAGAAGGTGGGAGCTGACCGTAAGCTTTGGAGAGTTGTAGGAGGGAGTTGTCAATGTAAGTCTGAAGAGGGTCAGGAAGACGTTGGATGATGGAAGAGAGGGTGGCACCATGCGATGCCACTGTGCTGGAAGCCACCTTGACTGATTTTTCCCCTTCCTAGCCCTGCAGACGGCAGTAGTAGGAATCACCCTTGTCTGTGTGTGCTCACGGTGAATGTGCGATGGGGAAGGAAGGAATGGGGTGGGTTGACAGTCAAGTCGCTCTCGTCTTCGAGGTTGGTTTTTTGGTCCTGGCCTGGTTCCTTTGCCTTGCTCTGGCCGCCTTGTCGTGTTGGCATTGGCCGCCGGGGTACCCGAACAAGGGTTTTTTTGGGGGCCGAATATCGGGATTCTACTGTGCAGTACTTCTCGACCTGCAGACCAAGTCAATTATTCTTAGGGTCTTAGTAACTATCTATACCGATAACTCTATACTGATACAGTAATCATACGGGCATATCCGATGATATTAATGATCCTATTCGCAGGCTCATCACCAGTCAGAACCGGCAGCTTCTAGACCCGTTTTTCCTTGATTGATAACAGCGGAGAACAACCCAGCAAGCGAGTCACTGCTCCGATCATTCGGCGTAAAGTCGGCCTCGGAGTGCTTCCAGAGCCGAGATCATATGCTCGGTACCCCACCATTTTTTTTCTATTCGAAGCTCCCTCCCAAGTCTGACTCTTAATTCAACACTGAACTGTCGCAAACACACTCCAAGATGCGGTAGCACTCCCTCTACATACACCCACCTACAGGAACTGAGATGCACTACTGATTCTTCTCAACCGTTTCGCACTGCCTCCGGATAGCAACTGTCAAAATGCTGCACGATTCGACAAAACTGCAGGTCGTGGACCGCCCACCAAAGCGGTTCAAGGAATTGCAGTTCGGTATCCAGTGCGCAAACCGTCTCACACCTACAAAACTTGTGCTGACCGAATCTCTTCTAGGTCCAATCAGGATATTGCAAATCAAGCCGTTGTCGAGGTGTCGGATCGCATGCTATACGATGTGGAGAAAAATCGAAGACCCACCCAACATGGAGCTTTGGACTCGAGACTGGTGAGACCATATATTGAGATATACGACGGAAAGACATATGCTGATGCTTTATTCTGCGCAGGGGATATCTAGCAAGACTGGCGCATGCGAAACCTGCGGCGAAGGACTGCAAAATTGTAATGGGCACTTTGGACACATCAAACTCGCACTCCCCGCATTCCACATTGGATACTTGAGTCTTACTCAAAAGATCTTGCAAAATATATGCAAAGTATGGTGACTAAACTACATGATGTGTTCCAGGGCTAACTAAGTCGATAGGACTGTTCCAAAGTATTGCTCACTGAACCTCAACGACGGTCTTTTCTCAAGGAACTTCGAAAGCCTGGAATCGATAATCTTAAACGCACTCAAATCTGCAAGCGAATCAACGAACAATGCCGGAAAACAAAAACTTGCCAGTATTGTGGTACAGTCAATGGTCAGATTCGAAAGGTTGCAGCTCTCAAATTGGCACACGATAAATACACGGTTTTCAACAAGTCAACTGCCAAGAGTAAACAAGAACCACCGGGATCGATCGCATTCAAAGCTTCTTTTGAGGAGGCGAAGAAGCACAACCCGGAACTGGATAAGCATGTCAAAAAGGCGATGGAGGACCTTAGCCCTCTGCGCGTGTTGAAACTTTTCCAGCTAATCTCGCCCAGCGACTGCGAGCTTTTAAATATCAACCCTGCCGAAGGAAGACCAGAGATGTTCCTATGGCAATTCGTCCCAGCTCCTCCAATTTGTATACGACCTTCAGTTGCGCAGGACGGTGCCAGTACCGAGGACGATCTAACTACGAAGCTAGCTGATATCGTCCATATCAGTTCATTGATTCGAGCAGCACTACTCAAAGGGCAAAGCCTCCAAACAATCATGGAGCAGTGGGATTTTCTCCAATTGCAACTCGCACTTTACGTCAACAGTGATGTTCCCGGTCTCCAGCAAACTGGATTCGGGAAGCCCATACGAGGATTCTGCCAGCGACTAAAAGGGAAACAAGGACGCTTCAGAGGAAACTTGTCTGGAAAGCGTGTCGATTTCTCTGGTCGTACAGTTATCTCGCCCGATCCAAATCTTGGGGTTGAGGAGGTTGCGATACCAATATTGGTTGCGATGAACCTCACTTACCCCGAGCGAGTACAACGACACAACTTGACAAAATTGCGGCAATGTGTGAAAAATGGAGCCACTAAACACCCCGGTGCTCAGCAAATCATCAAGAAAGGTTCTGATCACAAAATTTCGCTAAAGTTTGCGAAATTGGAAAATGAGTCGAAGGCTTTGAAGATCGGGGATGTGGTTGAGAGGCATCTTGAGGATGGTGATATTGTGCTGTTCAACAGACAACCTTCCTTGCACAAGCTCAGTATCATGAGCCATTACGTTAAAGTTAGGCCCTGGAGAACTTTCCGTCTCAACGAGTGTGTTTGCAATCCATACAACGCAGATTTTGACGGTGACGAAATGAACTTGCATGTTCCCCAAACCGAAGAAGCAAGAACAGAGGCCATAAACCTCATGGGAGTCAAAAACAACCTTTCAACCCCCAAAAATGGAGAACCAATCATTTCTGCGACTCAAGATTTTATTACGGCTGCTTATCTTCTGAGTAGCAAGGAAAACTTCTTCGATCGAAAAACATTCACCAATCTTTGCATGTATATGGTCGATGGTAATCTCCACCTTGATCTACCACCTCCAGCGATTTTGAAACCCGAGGCGCTTTGGACCGGAAAACAAGTCTTTAGCATGCTTATGCGACCAAACAAGCAATCGCTCGTCAAAGTCAATCTAGATGCTAAGTGCCGTGACTATTCATTTGTGGCAGGCAAGTGTCCCGATATGGACGATAACGATGGGTGGCTCGTGGTACGTAATTCCGAGGTCATGTGTGGTAGGATGGACAAGACGACTGTTGGATCAGGAAAAAAGGACTCGATATTCTACATTATCCTAAGAGATTTCGGTCCGGATGAAGCAGTGAGATGTATGAACCGGCTCGCAAAATTATCGGCAAGATATCTCACAAACCAAGGATTTTCCATCGGTATCAATGACGTTTATCCATCGGCGGCGCTCACAGCAGAAAAACAGAAATTGGTGGACAAGGCCTATCATGAGGCTGGACAAATTATAAAAGAATTTCAAGATGGTAAACTCGAGAAGGCTACAGGGTGTGATATGGAAGAGACGCTTGAGAATTCCATTTCGGGTATTTTGAGTAAAGTCAGAGGTGCAGCAGGAGATTACTGTATCGCGTCCTTGAGCAAATGGAATTCTCCATTGATCATGGCGAAATCTGGATCCAAGGGGTCCTCTATTAACGTCGCTCAGATGGTAGCGGTCGTAGGACAGCAAATCATTGGCGGGAAGCGTGTTGCGGATGGTTTTCAAGACCGAACTTTACCCCATTTCATCAAAAAGGATCGAAGGCCCTTAGCAAAGGGTTTTGTTTTCGACAGCTTCTTCACAGGTCTCACGCCTTCCGAATTCCTGTTTCACGCCATCTCGGGACGTGAAGGTTTGGTCGACACTGCGGTCAAGACAGCAGAAACCGGATATATGTCACGAAGGCTTATGAAATCACTTGAGGACCTTTCCACAAGATATGACGACACCGTACGAAACTCTTCTGGCGGAATCGTCCAATTCCAATTTGGAGCAGATAAGCTTGATCCTGTGGATATGGAGGGCTCAGCTGTACCTGTTCACTTCCAAAGAACCTGGAAGCATGCCGAAACCACAACTTTCAAAAACGAGGACCCTTGCCTATTGCCATACCAAATCACAGCACTCTGCGATAAATATCTAGCCAAAGAAAAGACGAAATATCTTAGAAAGGGTTTGCTGCGAGGTGAGCCTCTAGATTATCGAGACGACAGCGATTATGCGGTCGATGAGCATGAAAGTGCCCGAGATTTTGTTGATACAATTACCGAATTCGTTCGGGGCCTAGCCACAACTATGGCAAGAGCACGGGAGAAGGCTGGCCTCGAAATATTAGAAGATGACCCAAAAGACACCAAAGTGCGGTACGACATGTCGAAAGAAGACCCACAAAAAAGGGCTTGGGTGGATCGAGTCTCCAAAGTTTCGAGAGCCACCTTGCAAGAATTTATCAAGCTGTGCTTAAGCAAGTATGCTAAGGCACACGTCGAACCGGGGCATGCTGTTGGAGCTGTTGGAGCTCAATCCATTGGAGAACCTGGAACCCAAATGACTCTGAAGACTTTCCATTTTGCTGGTGTCGCTGGTATGAGTATTACGCAAGGTGTACCACGTATCAAGGAAATCATTAACGCTTCGAAGAACATTAGCACACCTATCATCTCCTGTCCCCTTCAAAATCCCCATGCGATGGAAGCAGCAAAGGTTGTGAAGGGTCTAGTGGAAAAGACATATATTCGCGAAGTCATTCATTATGTTGAGGATATGTGGTCAGCACATAAAGCAACCATATGCCTCTCCGTTAATTTGGATGCCATCAACAAAATGATGCTCGGACTCACTCCTTTCGGCATTGCTGAGACAATCTGCAAGCAAAAGAAATTGAAGATCCCAGGTGACAATGTGACAGTCAAAGGCAGCTATATTTTTATCAACGTTTTGGAGACTACTGGTGGGAATATGGGAGCTCGTGGAGTTACCGCAGCAGCCAAGGCTAGGAAGGCAGCAGGGTTGGAAGTAGACAAGAATGACCTGCTTCTTCGTGTCAACTATCTGAAGCGGGCTTTACCTGAGATCGCTATATCAGGTTATCCGGATGCCACTCGAGCCGTTATCAACAAGTCGGACAAGGAGCCAATAGTTTACACAGTTCTCGTCGAAGGATACGGACTCCGAGCCTGTATGAACACAGAAGGAGTTGAAGGAGCACACGTCATTTCCAACAATGTGATGGAAAATCGCGAGGTCTTGGGAATTGAAGCAGCACGATCGACCATCGCGAAGGAAATCGGCGTTGTCATGAATGAGATGGCCATTGATCCTCGACACATGCAGCTTCTAGCCGATGTCATGACTTACAAGGGAGAAGTCCTCGGTATCACTCGATTCGGATTGTCGAAGATGAGAGATAGTGTTTTGCAACTTGCTTCTTTTGAGAAGACACCTGATCATCTTTTTGATGCTGCTGCGGGCATGAAGTCTGATCAGATTGAGGGGGTGAGTGAGTGCATCATCATGGGACAAACTATGAGTGTGGGGACGGGTGCATTCCAGGTTGTTAGGAAGTTGGGTCTTGAAGAAAGTGATACCAAGGCAAAACCAACTGCATTCGAAGATGCTTGGAAGTGGGATCAGGCGGAGAGAAAGAAGAGAGCTTGGTAAAACTAGGACAGATGGATTTGTACCGGTTGTTTAGCGGGAGTTTGGAAGGCGTTTATTTTCGCTATGGAGCGAGCGAGAATCTAGTTTTTGATATCCCTCTCGTTTTTTCCCGGTCTCAAAAATAATCTGCAATCGCTTTTCGCGCATGACAAGAAGACAAAAAGGATTGTAAAACTATGTAGTTAGTAATGAATAAGGATGAATGAACTGAATTACTATACCATCCTAACCCAAAATGTGTAAGAGGATCAGTAATTGCTCTCCGGCTCCTTTCTATCTTGTTCTTTGAAATAGTCTGGCATAATGAAAGGGTAATTTTTTTGGAGTGAAACCTACTAAGCCTTATAGACAAAAACAATAAGAAAGAAGGGCGCCGGAGAGCAGTGCTCAACTCTCTTGCTCACTAAAGAATAAGGATGGAAAGGATGGACTATTTTACCACACCTTCCTCAATTCGGGTTATGGATGTGTGTCAAGCCGACTCACTCGTAAAACGGGCCTCGCGGTAGACATGAAAGTCGACAGTAACTAGTAAATACTTCAGTTTCGTACCTGCCTACTTATCTCGTTTGTTCCAACTTTGGAGTGTAATTCAAGGCAATCAATCTAAACTTTTGAGAAGATTTAGGCTATTAACTTGGTTAGCTTAGACTAATAAGATTTCGATTGTCCTAAAGTATGTAAGGTAATATTTGGAAAGTTGGCACAACAATGAGTTTTGTCTACCGCGATCCGATGTTGATTTGAGGAAGCGAGGATTTGGAATAGCTCTTCACACTTGACCAAAAAAGGAGAAAACAAAAGGACAGTGAAACTACGTACTTAGCAATGAATAAGTATCAACTAAAACACCATGCCATCATTCGTGTCTCCAACTCTTCTCTCCTCAATTTCAAGTCTGCTTATTACAAACTCCCATCTCCCAAATCCTATTCTGAATCTTGTCATTCCTCAAGTCAACACAAACTCCCCACTCACCCCCTCAAACCCCGTAACCGTCCGCCCAACCGCCTTAGAATCCCCAAAATACCTCAACCTATACTGACCAGCTCCAACCCTCCCCTCTTCTTCCTGTCCAGTCTCCCAAATAATCTCCACCTCACTAATACCCAAAACCTCATTCGTTCGTTTCCAATTGAAGATGAGAGACCAATCACTGTCATCCCTCACTCTTGTCCATCTCGAACTAGATGTATCGTATTTCTCGATGGCGGCGTATGTATCTTCAAGTCTTAAGTTGTTCCGTGGATTTGCGCCTATGAATTTTGCGGATATGGTGGAGCCTATGGGGTATGAAGGACGGACATCTTGGATTACTTGGCCAAATTTTTTGAAGAGGGGTGTTCCGTCGAAGACGACGCCTGTGATGAAGGAGAGGGAGGCGTTTACGTTGTTTGGTGGGAGGGGACCAGGTCCTGGCTTTGAAGTTGCGAACGAGGAGAGGTGGGGCAGGTGGTTTAGTGTCAAGTTTATGTATGCGTTCAAAGTCCAGGGCCCGTAGAGAGTGGATGCTCCTTCGTATCTTTGGATTGAGTATTCTTCGGGCGTGGCGATGTAATGGGTGTATGAATTCGCGGGACCGCCTAAGACGACGATGGGTTCGGAAGAAGTTCCAGACAAGGAGAGTGATTTTGCTTGTTCGTGGATTGCTTCTTTCCAGCGGCGGCCTGAGGTGGTTGTTACTTCACCTGGTGAAACTACTATCACGAATTGTCCTACTCGTAGGACTTGGATGTCGACAATGTTTGGGGTCCAGAGATATGGCGAGGTCACTTCTCCAACGTCGAGAAGGATTGGTTTTGGATAATGGCATCGCTGTTGTTCCTTGCTTGGGGCTTTGATGAAACCCGACACTACTCGCCAGACTGGTGAGGCGTTCGGGGCCCCTGGGTCATTTTGCGTGAAATCAAATGCACCGGGACCATCAGAAGTACCAGCTGCGAAAGAATATCCTAGAGCCGCTGGGCAGGTCGTCACATAGCTTCCATTGTCAAGAGGAAAGCTGTAGTTGGAAAAGTCCTGAAAAACATGGAATGACTTAACCGAAGGTCCTGTCACCGGGGTTCCCTTCTTGTCCATTGAGTTGTAGAGTGTCTTGGCAGGTTCGAATTGACGCTTGCCAATTTCGTAGCAGGAGGAGGCTCCGTTGTCTTGCTTTCTGAAAAATGGTCCTCGAGCATGGCAATATTGACTTTTACCGTCGCTGCATGTGCTGTTTTTGAAGCTGCATTCTTCTCCAGACCCATCTTCACACCACGCTCCAAGAACATTGGGGCTGGTGTCCCCCACATTTGCTTGAGAGAACCCAGCCACAAAGCCTTCAGCGACATTTTCATCATCTTTCGAAAAACTCTTCTCGAAAAGATCGGCCGCTACCCCTTTGTTGTCTCCTGATATCAAGGTATTGTTTCCCAACATTGAAGTTCCATGGGTTGGAAACCAAGTCAGTACTCCCGTGTTCTTCCCATCCGAAGCTCGCTGGAACCGAAGTAACGTCAAGGTCTTCTCGGCGGATCCATCGTCCTCGGTACTCTCATTGTATTTCGCCCTCTCGGCTTCGGGGTTTGCGAGATATGCATAGAGACTTCGATTGATGTTCGCCCCAAACACTTTTGTAGAGCCCGCTGTCAGATATCCAGGTTGTAAACTGCGATGCGCTCGCTGTATTGACAACAACGCCCCATCCACAATAGCTTGGTAACTCTGCTTATCAAATCCCTTACTCGTAATCTGGGGTAGCAAATAATTCAACCAAGCTCCCGGCCCAGAATGAGAATGTGTCCCTGTCACAGCAACATTGTGTTGTCCATAAACCGAGTAATCACTTCCTAGTTCAACTAGCCCGTGAAGAATTCCATATCGAACAGCAGTATCTCCAGATTGTGTATCCAAAACAAGATAAACAAATCTATCATCCGGATGTTCAATATCTCCAACGATAAATGCTCGGGAGTATAGACGTTGACGCAGGCCAGAACCGACTTGCTTTGGATCCGCGTATCCCATCATATTTATTTCCACAACGGGTCTGAAACTGTATCAGCATAGTGCCATCATACTTCGGGAATGCAAAAGCGTTTACCCTGTGATATCGGCCTTGCCAACTCCCAAAAGGTATTTATTCCCTCCGGAGCTTCCGTTCTTCCCACCAGATTCCTCATATCCATCATAAGCTTTCCAAGACCAGAGGGTTCCCGATCGATGCCCGAAGAAAATGGAAGAAAGACCAAATATAAACAGCAGGATAAATAAAATTGATAGAAACTTGAAAAGAACAAGCAAGGAACAGTATCTCGTGGCGCGTTTGGAGGGACTTCGTAGAGGTGGCTCCGAAGGTCCCGCCTTGGAATGCTTGGATTCTGAAGCTTCCATGATTTCCAGAATGTGATTTCGTTTCGTAACTCGTGATTTACGTGCCCTCTCGGAGGGATAGTCGAGTTGTACTTCAAGTCATGGCACACGATGTTGTAGGAAGGAGCTTTCGAAGCTTGAAAACAAGCTTCAAGTGACGAAGAAGCAAGAGAGCTCCGCAACGCCACCAACCCACCCGCACCTCAAGCTCCAGCCACACCCCTGTCGCAGATCCCATCCGCTATCAAATGCTCTTTGCGACGCGAAAGAAAATCCCCCAGAGCATTCAAACCCTCACAATCCAACCACCACCCCCCTCAACCTCAATCCCCAATCCGAAAAACAAAAATGCCTCTCCTAAATACCATCCACGATTCCCTCCCCTATATAGACAGCGAACCCACCCCCTCAGAACGCGCCGCAGCCCTCGCCCTCATAACCTCCGAACTCTCCCACGACGACACAACCACCCCTCACCCCTCCCTCCCCCCTCTCCCCCCGCAACACTTCTCCCCATTAATAGAAGCCGAACACCTCCGCATCTCCCAGAAAAAGCCCCTACAAGCAGTAGACCTCTCCCGCTACGAAGCCCAAGAACCGCCCTCCTCTTCCAAACAAGATCCAGAGAGCTTATTACAATGGCGCTCCGCATTACAAAAAGCAAACACATCACAAACCTACCTCACCTCCCGCCTCACAAACCTCGTGCTCCTCGACCAATTCGGCAAGAACTCGTGGTTAATAGGGAATTCACAATTAGAAGATATCCTACGGGGATTAGAAAGAGAACTAGCGGAGAGGAAAGCGGAAATCGATGAAGTGGTTATCGCAAGGAAGGGAGCACAGGAGGGTGTAGGACCTGAGGTTAAGGGACTGGAGGAGGGGTGGAAGAGGGGTGTTGGTAGGGTTTTGGAGACTGAGGTTGCGTGTGAGCAGTTGAGGAGGGAGATTTTGGAGAGGAGACGACAGGGCGCGAGCTGATGCTAGAGAGGAGAAGACAGGGTGCTAGCTCAGAGGGGAGCTTTTGTAAGACTGACAGGCAAGCATGGTGGTGGTATACTCTGGTTTGAAAAGCGGTGGAGCAGATATATCTTGACAAGAAGGAAGCAAGGACCAAGTTGAGAGGGAGCTTCTATAAGACTGGTTGGTAGGATGGTGATATACTCTGGCGTCGCGGAGTTTAATTCATGGCCATCAACATATGGCTATGCACTACAATCAAGAACAAACAAAATTGATACCATTTATTCATTGCTCAAAAACGCTGCATTTAAAAAAATCAATTGGAAGCCTCATTGTGCTCTCTGCATCAAGGTATCTGAGCCGCCAAAAACTTCTTGTATCTCATGAACGAACGTAAAACCATGTCTAACGCCAAACCTCATACCCCATTCCTACAATTCCCAGCTTCCAAAATGGTTTCCCTCATTTCTTATGAAGTGGATCAATCTCTTCAACACCAGTCTCATATTTGGTTCTTCTCATGATACTTGCAACGGGCCCCAATAGTCTTTGGAAGCCATCCTTCCCAAGTGTGGCAACCTTGACCTCCGTCTTGCTAACAACACTAGCTGCCCGAGGCTTGTCATCGAGTAGAGCAAGCTCACCAAAGTAGTCTCCCTTCTGATAGTGTTTGACAGGATTGCTTGTGCCCTTCTTGAAAGCATCTGCTTCGCCGCTCTCGAGGAGGTAAAAGGCTTCGCCAACATCTCCCTCCCGGATAATTGTCGTTCCTTCTGGGAATTTTTGCGTCTCCAAAGCATCTGCGATCTTTGATCTCTCGTATTTGGTGAGGGTAGAGAGAAGAGGCACTTCTTCCAAGAAGCTTTCGTACAAACGGCGGCGTTGGAACGTTGAGTCCATAAGGATACGACGGAAAGTGATTCGATCTAGGGCCCAAAGCGTGCAGGATGGATCAGCAGAGATGACAGTGGCCGCTCTGGGAGCATTGTACATCAGAGCTAACTCTCCAAAAGAGCCGCCAGACTCGATGGTTGCCACCTTGGTTCCGAGACCATCAGGGCCTGGCTGAACCTCACCTGTGGAATTGACGTAGACACCGAAAGTTCCCTTCTCAACTACATAGAAGAAATCACCTTGATCGCCTTGAGTGATGACCTGGAGCACAAGTCAGTTATGATAGTAAGTTTTTTGGCTAAATTATATTTACCTTGATATCTTTCGCGGGAATTGGCTTCTCGACTAAAGCACCTAGGATTTGAGAGCTTTGCTCATCATCCAAGTGGCTGAACAGGAAGTTTCCTGAAATCGACTTCTTCAGCCTCGAAATCTGCTCTGCAGTTTTTTGGTGAAATGGAGGGGACCAATTGTCGTTGGATGATGCAGTTGGATTCAATGACTCTGCAGATACTGAAGTTCGCCTACCCATACCGTAATGTGCTGGGAAGCCCTCGGTACTTGCTGGCTTGAATGAAGATGGTGGACCTTGGCCTGCAGCATCACCACCGAAAGACGAACCAAATGTAGAGTTTCCGGCTCCAAAGCCAAAGCTTGATGTTGCTGGCGACGCAACGGTATCGTTCTCTTCTTCCTCCATGACCTTCATAATTCCGCCAGCCTTTCTTTCCTTCTCGGGCGCACCGAAAGGGTTGGAGTTTGTTCCCAATCGACCGGGGAATGTACTTCCAGGCATCTTGCGATCTTTGGAATGTGTTGTCGACGAATGGAATTCCGCACGTTCCAACTCTAAACGCCTCGCAAAGAAATTGGCGCAGAATTGAAGAATGTCGGTTGGTTGTGAATTAAGAATTTCCCGATTCAAGTCGTCTATCTCCTGCAGATAGGCTTTTGGATATGACATTCGACGTCCAAGTTCGACCTGGTGACTCTGAATCTCTTGCGATTGAGATATATGGGAGTGCGATGAAGGGAGGGGAGGTAGGGTGGAACTCGTCTCGCTCTATCGTGGGGTCTGCAACGAAGGCAATCAGTCATTGATATGAAGAGTTTGGGGGATAGCATGGAGTGAAGGGGGGAGGAAGAAAGGATTTATGTTGTGTTAAGATAGGGGAAAGTGGTCTGTTCACTTGGTCCCTTGACCAGCGATAGAGATTCAGTACCGCTTGTGAAAATAGATGCACGGGCAACCGAGGGAAAAGAGAGGTGGGACCTACAATTGTCCTGGAGGTGTTGGCACAAAGACAAGGCAGATGTATGGGAGAGAGACCAAAAGGTCCAGCTAGTTTTGGTGTGAATGGAAGAGTCTCGGGAAGGGGTGAAGGCAGGCGGATGTGGTTGTGTCAGAGTTAAGGAGGGCTCTCCACGAGTCCCACGAGTCTTGGAGGGGGAGAGGAATTGGAAGGTTCTTGCTGTGATGCGATGCGATGCGATGCTATTCCGTGAATTGCGGGAAGGCGCGATGCGGGGGAGGAGATGGCAGATGGCAGCTTCTTGCAGTGCCAGCGGAGACGATGCGAGAGAGATAATTTGGCTCTTGCTGATTGCGATCTCTCTTCCAAGAGCAGTGAGGGGAAGTGAAGGTGATGGCTCTTGCTCCATTTGTTAAGACATGGTCAGTGCTTCATAAGTGGTGGACAGTGCACCGTGTAGGGATTATCGAAGCCTTGAAGCTGCTTCGATTTGCTCTTCCAGAAAAATCTGGAAGCTCAACCGTCTGAGCTTTCAATTTCGCCCCCTGAATAAAGAACTCGCCAATCGTCTTTCAACGAGCTGGAGGCCGGAGAGCCGATCTGCAAACCAAGGCACGAGTACAGATTACTACCTAGATTGTACATGACCTGTAACAAGTACATGCTCTTGAATCGACGACTTTGACGACTTTGACGACTTTGACGATTTTGACGATTTTGACGATTTAACAATTTGATTTGGAAAGGTCGATCGCCTCCGAAACGCTACCGCTGCGTGTATCCCGCCCGCCCACCAAACAGTGCGGCAACTGCAACGGCAACGGCAACATATCTAAGAAGGGAAATGACACATGCCGAGTGTCGCCGATTAAGACTTGATTCGGAAGATCATCTTGGAAGCTAGCAAGGAGGATCAAAGAGAAGACAAGGCGCTATGACAATGACCGGAAGCTCAATCCCCCTTCTTGAAGAAGTGATTTAATATTGGTCAACAAAAAGCAAAAAGTCCCAGCCCTATGGCACGAGCGACTATGGATTCAAACTTGACATCCTACAGCATAAAACCAATATATCCAAGTCAAATGCAAAGCAGGTACAGTACGGAGTACATATACGACACAATAAATATGTTATCTTGGGTATTCTTTCCCCGCCCCTGTCATTCATGAACAGCCCCAGCTGGTGGCAAGTCAAGCCCCCACGGGCGGGTGGGAATAAATAATACTCTGGGACACTTGAAGTTGAGTGTTGTTTTTGAATTGTTCCAAAGTATTTAAAAAAAAATTATCTTGAATTGCCCTAAAAGGCTGGAACAACGAGAGCTAGGTACGGAGGGCAGGTGCGAACCTGATGTATTTACTGCCGCTTTCAATGTCCATCGCGAGCCAGCACCATTTAGTTACTTACCACTTGGAATAAGGCCAATCAAAGTTCGGAACGGTAAAGAATTCGTAAATTTATTCCCTTTGTGTTGTTGCTCAACAAGTGTCGGCAGATCAAACCAACTAACTCAGCAGACTAGAAGACTTAATCTTCTGAGTGTTTTAGAAGTGCTGGGACAATTAGAAAGTAGGGGGGAAACTGATGCTTACCAAATCTCAGGTTTCTAATCAACCCTTCATATGGGCGGAAAAGAGAACAGAACTATTTCGGGCCTTGATAAGTTCCTTATAAACCACAGGACATGTTCTAAATATTAGATGATTCCATTCCCAATCTCACATTGATTCCAAATTTGTTTCTGAAAGCAGAGAAAAACCCCGTCAGCCACACCACACGTGCCACATTTGTAAGCCGGCATTTGACCGGAATATTTCAGCTCGGCCTTTGGATGCGCACGTCATTCGGTGTGGTCTGCTTGCATCGATATCTCAAATCAACCATTCAGCTCACCAATCAACCATATCCTATCGCCCCTCACCTTCACCTACTAAAAGGGAACCCCTCATTGCCCCCAAACTATAAAACCCTTTCCCCCATTCTACCCCTCCCACCAGTTGCCCACCATTTCGTTCCTACGCAGATTCTTCTCTACACCACCCGCAAGCATGTCTGCCAAAACCAAAGCCCAGAAGATTATCGAGGAGAACGGCGTTGGTATGTTATCTAATGTATTTATGGATGCATGACGGGTGCTAACGGTAATGCGATTTAGCCGTCTTCAGCAAATCTTATTGTCCTTACTGCAAGGCTACCAAGAGTCTTTTGGATTCGCTCGGCGCAAAGTACTATGCTATTGAGCTTGACCAAGTTGGTATGTTGAAGCCGATGCTTAAATATGTTGAACATGAAGCTGACTATTCGAAAGATGATGGTTCCGATATCCAAGCTGCCTTGAAGGAAATCAATGGCCAATCCTCCGTCCCAAACATCTACATCAAGCAACAACATATCGGTGGAAACTCGGATCTCCAAGCAAAGAAGTCGGAGCTACCAGCCTTATTGAAGGATGCGAATGTCTTGTAGCAAATAAAGGAGGAGACTTGTAACATTAGGAGTTCTAAGCTTTAGCACATCGCTGAAGTGGAGGCTCGGGGACGGAGGCATCGATGAAAGTTGCATGGTCGATCAATGAAAGTCCTTTTTTCCAGAATTGAGATGTTCTTTTGTGATTGTGAATAGTGTACAAATTATACAACCTGTGTGGCAACAGTGCCAACAGGGCGCTCGACAAATTCCATAACTCCGTCAATAATACTTTTCCTGGCTCCCTCACTAGCTACTGTCTTGCCAGCAAGATAATTCAACCAGAGGCCGCGAGAGATCCTCTCATCAACGACTTGTCCCAATCTTGTTGCGCCAACCTTTCCATCATCATACCATACAGCGACCTTACCTTTGGGGTCTCTGCTCAACAGAAGCTCTTTTCCTTTTGGCACGCTTCCTCTGTTGAAGAGCTGCTTGAACTCACCCAGTGAAGCGCCGAATCTTTCATCTCCATATTCCTCTTTCTTTGCTTGCGCTCGAGCAGTGAGTGATCGTACCCAAGCATCCCTTAAATGGTGGAAATCCGTATTCCTGGTAGGTACTATCCTGACGAGTGTCCGTACCCCGCTCTTCTTCAAGATATCATCCCATATCTCCACACCTTCCTGGGGATCGTATAGTTTCGCTTTCAACTTTTCCTTTTCGCCTGCAACCAATGTGGAAGCAATTGGATCGATTCTCCGGATCAAGGCCTCTTGCAATTTCGCAATGTCATCAGTCGCAACATACATCCCAACAACGTACACCTGGATGCCCAAAAAGCTAACTGTCCGAATCCCCAATCCCATAAGCTGATATTCTACAAGTCGATCATCGTTTTCTCCTGGTCCAGGAACACCGCCAGCAGCCTCGTTGACATCGTCAAAGAAATCCAGAATGCGGGGAAACGTAGGAACAGTACTCGTTCCAGTTTCCACCGTATCGACAATCTCTTCAGGTTCTTCTCCTAACTTCTGTACCACCACTTTCCTCTCTCTACCCAAGACTACCAAAGGATCATCCGTCCGCCGTCCCGAATCGAGTCGTGTAGGTTTATTCTGAGGGAGATCGATAGATGTCGCCGTAACCCAAATCGCGACCATTCCAAAAATAACACCGGCACTTGCATAATAAGTCCTTCGCTTCAAATATCGAAGTCTCTCGAATTCGGCTCTATGTGCGTTGATATATTCGAGTCGTTCTTTGGAGTTGGGATTGGGTTCGTCTTCCGGGGTCTGGGTGGTGAGATTTCGGAATTGGCGTGTGGAATGATGGATTTGGGGGGATCCGCGGAGACATTGTAGATTTGGACTTCGTCGAGGTAGGAGGCGCAATGCGCGAGTTGAGCCTATTCGAAAAGGCATTATGGTTGTTGATTGTGGTGTTTGTTGGAGCGGCGGTTCTAAGGTTGGATGATGAGAGCTTGCCATGAGCTGATCCGGGAGAATGCCGGAGCCGAAGCTTTGCTGGAGAACCTTTTGAATTTTGATTCAACCAATGTCATAGCCACCTCAAAATTTGGGTTTACAGGCCAGATAATTATAAGATATTCTGTCGAGGTTATCACATTCTGGTCCATAGAACCCAAGAATGCAGAAGCAAGAGCAGTTGTTAAGACTCAGAACCCGCCTGCTCGGTACTAGAAAGAGTGGACTCGAACTACGTGTTAGTATTTTTGGACTTCTCGTTTGTGTACTTGAGAGATACCTAGCGAAAAACCTAGCAGTGTTTCTAAACCTCGCTGTCCTTATGTTAAAGAACAATCGAGTTATATTATTTAAATCCTATCGTGCAGATTCTATCAAACACGGAACCTCCGTCACATGGAGTTATCATCCTTCTCTCTTGGACATTCGAATCTACAACTAGAACTAGTTCTCATGTAGTGAAGCTCAGCTATTTGCACGTATTAGTAACTGTTCTACAAATCTTCTCACAGGAGGCAACTGAAATGATTACAAATAACCTCTCTCCTTACGCGATTGGGACAGTTCAATTTCTACTTCCTCTTGCAATTATCATGCCCTGAAATGTAAAATGATTAAGGAGAGACTAACTAGTTCACGGATTTAAAGTTCTACACGTCAGAGGGTCGCTTGGCTGCAGAGAGCCTATAATAGAACAGTACGAGAACCCCACTAATTCAATCATGAGATAAACACCAGCATACTAACAGTAGTTTGTATTTTGACAACTCGGGCCACACATATAGTCTGTGAGACCAAGCATTCCCAAACCGTGTACAATACATATATGAATATTATTCTGGGCGAAAGAAGTCGAGCTGAGACGTGGAATAGGTAACGTCTTAAGCGAGCCAACCATTTCAGCGCAGTACTGGTATTGTATCCCTCATCAGACTCAAAACGCCATGTCACCAAGCAACTCCCAGTCCAGCTACCACTCGACATTTGTCACCACCATCCCCCCACCTCCTCCACTTCCTCCATCACCACTGCACCGGGTGCCCATTGCACTGTTGCCCATTTGGCCAATCTGCCGTTCCCATACAACCGTCACTGTCACCGCATTCCAGAGGTGCAAGCCCCCGCGCGCACGAGGCTGAACCCACCACTCGAACTAGCATCATCCCCAAGAACCCCATCAACGACCCATCAACAACCTTCGTTCTTGCCCTACGCCGAGGGCAAACGCAGCGGCAGATATCTTATCGTCAGAAGAGCATTTGGGGCATCGCTTGGTAAACCGCCATGCGGGGACCAGTTCCAAACATGGCGCCCATCACCACCACAACCCCTTCTTATCGTGCGGCTCCAGACCCGGAGGGCGATTCGCAATCATCATCGAGTAACTCTCCAGCACGGCAGGATTACGAGGAGTCGGATTTTTATACGGGCAACAACGATTCTCAGTCCTCGATAGGCGTCCCAACTTTCCGCGACATGGCAGTCTCCGGAGACGTATGCGAGCCACCGGCGAACCGATTGCCTGCCGAAGTCCTTATTGGCATATTCTCGAAGCTCAATACCCCGCAGGATTTATTTAATGCTATGTTGGTGTCAAAGAGATGGGCTCGAAATTCTGTAGACTTGCTTTGGCACCGCCCGGCTTGTACGAATTGGGAGAATCACAGTTTCATCTGCAAGACACTTTCTCTTCCGAACCCATACTTTTCATACCGGGACTTTATCAAACGTCTTAACCTTGCCAACTTGGCCGACCAGGTCAACGACGGCAGTGTCTTTCCTCTGTGGGTTTGCAATCGAGTCGAACGGTTGACTTTGACTGCATGTGATGGTCTGACAGATTCTGGATTGATTGGCCTTCTCAAGCATAGCAGTAGCTTGCTTGCACTGGATATATCTGGCGATACTCAAATCACGGCCAATTCTATGGTGGTCCTGTCCCAATACTGCACCAAGTTACAAGGCCTCAATATTTCGTCTTGTACGAAGATCTCCAACGAGTCCATGATTGCCGTGGCTGAGAAATGTAGCTCCATAAAGAGGGTATGTTGCTTTCGATTTAAATTTGAATTGTCCCAGGACTGACATTATGCTAGCTAAAACTCAACAACTGCGAGCAACTCGAAGACGATGCTATTATTGCCTTTGCAAAAAACTGCCCTAATATTCTCGAAATCGATCTACATCAATGCAGGCTTATTGGAAATACCCCGGTTACTGAACTTCTTACCAATGGTCAAAGCCTCCGCGAACTACGTCTGGCAAACTGTGAACTGGTGTCTGATGCAGCATTCCTCGACCTGCCTTTGGGCCGGACGTTCGAACAACTCCGTATACTTGATCTCACAAGCTGTGCACGGCTGACCGACCAAGCCATTGAAATTATCATTAGCGCTGCGCCTCGCCTCAGAAATTTGGTTTTTGCAAAATGCCGAAATCTTACAAACAACGCCGTGGATGCTATTAGCAAGCTTGGGAAAAATCTTCACTACCTTCACCTAGGACACTGTGGGCATATTACGGACGAAGCAGTCATCAGACTAGTTCATGCCTGCAACAGAATACGATATATTGATCTTGGATGCTGTATCCATCTTACTGATCAATCTGTTGTAAAGCTGGCTACTCTACCAAAGCTCCGTCGCATTGGCCTCGTCAAATGTTCGAGTATCACAGACGAAAGTGTAAAGGCTTTGGCAAATGTTCGCCCGACACGACCATCAAGACCTGGCGAGGAGCCACATCTTGGGGGAAGCAGTCTTGAAAGAGTACATCTAAGTTATTGCACCAATCTTAACCTTCCCGTAAGACAACACTCCGGTTTTCTGCTACTCAACACTAACAATATTCCAGAGCATAGTAGAGCTTCTAAAGAATTGCACCAAACTTACTCATCTAAGTTTGACTGGTGTGCAAGCATTTCTACGTCCCGATTTGGAGCAGTTTTGCCGTGAGGCGCCTACTGGTAAGCTGGTAAGAAAATATAGCTGGTGAAGATTTGCTTACCATTTGTAGAATTCACGGATCACCAACGTAGTGTCTTTTGTGTATTCTCTGGAAATGGCGTTGTTAGGTTACGGAATCACTTGAGTGCAGAACAGTTCGACGAAATCGACCAGGACGGAGAAACTGTTGCCGACGACGACCAAACGATGACTGGAATGATGCACACGACTAACATTAACGCCGAAGAGGAGGCGGACGCGGATGCCGATGCTGATGACGACGACGATGTAGATGGAGTTGCAAACAATAGCTCCTTTGGGGGTGTAGCAACTTGAACCATTCTACGTCGACGATGAATCGAAGAACCAACTTGTTGGAGTATTATAGAAAATTATCCCCCCAGTGAAAACAGCGAGCCAAACGAAATTATGATCGGCCAAGAGGATGGACCCTCCAAGGCATACACATCTTCATATTTTTATATGCTATTCTACTGGAAATTATTGATCGACCAATTCGAGGTTTTCCTTGTTGGAAGAAGAACTTTGAAGAGCACGTATGGATATTACGCATACTGATGACCCAAGGATAGACTCATAGCGTTTGAGTATTCTCAGGGAGGATTAAGGGGAACTTTGTGGGGTTTGGGCGTTGTTGGTAGAAGAAATGGGATTGCGGTATTGTCATGCCCCAATGGTGTTGAGACATGACTAATTTTTTTTTCGTGAATGGAAAAATCGATTATTCTGCTTACTTTTATGATTACTTTTATGATTGCGTTTTGTCACTCTGTGATTTTTGAGTCGCCATTGCTGCCTCCTTCCTACCTTCATCCTCCTTGATTCCAACTTTCTATTACTTCAAGTTTCTTCATCGAGTGTCAGAGTGACAAACCCATAAACGAGTTTTGCCACTGAACCGTGTAGTCAATAGACTAGTGTCTCTGCGCCGGCTGACAATATTTGTACCTAATCAATGCTGCTGTGACCACTGGTGTACACTCCAATACCGGTACAATCCCTCCGCATGTGGATTCTGTAAGTACGTACAGTATGTAATGTTATGCAGAACGACCCGATCCGAGATGATCAACGATCTCGATGCCTGAGGAGGAGTGAGATCTACACCAGGATGGTTCTTTCGTTGCACATCGCGATGTTGGTCGGTTGGATTTGTTGGCGAGGTGTTGGTTTTTGTTGGTGTGATGGGCGAGTACCTCTGGCCCTTGGGATTTATGCAGCGCCAGCATCCAATCTTGTTACTTGGGATTCTATAGCCTCCACATTTGATAACCCATCTAATGGTTCCCGTCTGCAACAGGATTTCATAAGCAACCCACCGAAACTCCTAAAAGGACGGGAGGAGAGGAAAATTTCACGAGGAGGAGGTTCTTATTGGGGGACTCGGCTGTGAGTATACGGATATTTCTCTTTTCAGACACCTTTTTTTTTCCCCAAAGAAGGAAAGAAACGAGCGTCGGACGGGGTTCAAGGTTGGGAAATTTTGCTGTATGATTGTGGTGGTATGTGTCAATTTGTTGGGCGTACGCGTTGGTTTGTTACATGTTGGTGGGAGGGGTCGAGGGATTTTCGTAAAGGAGACCAATTCTGGAGCTTCACTCGGGTGTTGGGTTTTTCGCGATGTGCAACAAATCCCTTTTTGGGGATTTTGAATTTGCTTTTTCTGAGGGAGGTTGGGTTTTTGGGTGTGGATGTGGATTTGGAGGGTGTACGGGTGCGAATCGTTCTTTTTTGGTCTTCCCCTTGAGGATTACAAGATATGCGGAAGGTGTACATAGGTACTTTTCGTGAGAAGAGATAGAGGGGCGTGACTGTTGTACAAGAAATCCAGACCAGTGGCCAAAAAAGAAGATCTAGATTGCGATCGGTCTTGCAATCGATACCTACCCCGTGGAGAAAATAGGGCAGAAAACATGGAGCAAGTGGCAGAAAAAGGAAAAAACTGCCCCGTGACAATGTCTCGGTGACCGAAGGCAAAATTGCGATGTGCAGCAAAATATGTGGGGGACTGAAAAGAGAGGGGAAAGTGGTCTTGGCCATGGCGATTTGGGAGGATGGAGGCCGAAAATGGGAATTGGATGCGTTGGTGACATGTGGGGGGATACGACGTTGTGGAGGTGGGGAAGTGGAAACGGGATAGGAATCATAGGTTGGAATTGGAAGGAGCTGGTTGGGATTGGGACTGGAAGTTTGGAGGAGTGCTTCCGGGAATTAAGACTGTAGATTTGGAATTTGAAGGTATCTATTAAAAGGGATCAGGAAGTTCTGTGAGACTGCGTAGAACCAAAGATCTGTCCAACCCACGCACCAACCGCAACTCCAAGCTTGCTGACTGGTGGATAGCCTTCCGAGGAGGGGTGGAAGAAATCCCTTTCCCTAATAGGATTGAGAAAATCCTCGAGTAAAAGTGGAATAGAGATTAAAATTAATATTTGAATATTGCGACAAACTTACAAAGTTCCGTTCTTCCTTCTCCACAACTCCTGGTATCTAACATCTAATGAACAAATATCAAACACCAAACTCCCGGGAAAACATAATCTACAACTTCCTCTTAACAAACTCCGCTCGTCCCCACCCATCGCCTTCAATAATTGTCTCGCGAACAAGCTCATAGCCTCCAATTCTTGGTAAAATCATGGCCCAGATGACCCAGTAGAAAGCACCCGCGATGAAGATGGCAATTCCAACGAGACAATGTAGGTAATAAGGTAGAGATTTGTAAACGTTTTGGCCATCGGTAGGAGGAACGAAGGGAGCGACAACGAGGTAGATGTTTGAGAGGAGGAAGAAGATTGTGATTGGGAGGGTGGCTTTGAATGGAGGACTCCATTTGTTGAGGGTTTCGGTGGACTGAGAATGGGTGGAGGTAGAGGTGGATGAGAGCTCCAGCTACAAAGACGTTGATTACTGCTAGAGGGTAAGAGATTACGCTGTTTCGTCTGTTAATGTTTGATTTCTAAGAAACTTTGGGAGGAACGTACTTGAGAATAAAGTTGTATGCATCTCCAGGTGGAGGTGCGAGCATAATGATCACTGAAATGAGCCAGTGCTCAAAGAGGCCCATAAAGGGAGCGTTAAAGGGCTTGTTGCTTGCCCAGAGACGTGACCAAGGGAGAATACCCTCACGTCCAATTTCTTGTACTAGACGACCCTGAGAAAAGATCACAGAAAGGACGTTTCCGAATGCTGAGAGGGCAACGAAGACGGAGAGTACCCGTTCAGCCTTTGGTCCGAAGATGTTGCGGAAGAAAGACGCGGCTAGAACACGACCAGAGGACATAATTTCGTCTTTGGGAACTGCGGCGAAGTATGCAATCTGTTTGAAGTTTAGCCATGGAAGTGGAAGGTGATTATGATGTATGATGAGAGGATTGGAAAACTTACGTTGACGAGCATATAGAGCACGGAAACCAGTGCCAAAGCAGCTGGAGCAGCTCTCTTCAGAGTCTTAACCGGGTCCTTGGTTTCAGACAATGCGTAATTAGCATTACTGTATCCGATGTAAGACCAAATGATGTTATACAAGGCAGTGACAACTCCGTAAGCACTACCAGTCGTGCCTTCAAAAGCATTGGTGAAATTATCCGGTTTATCAATCTTAAGGTGACTACCAAGTGCAACCTATCTTGATTAGTTTTGTCAAAAGCCGGGGAGAACAAGGGTACCTACAAATCCGCAAACGATAATCAAAAGCAAAATGAGGAGCTTGATTATACCAAGAAGATTCTGAAGTCTCAATCCCCATTTCAAAGCTAATCCGTGGATCAAGAACGCACTTGTAATGCAAGCCAATCCCACACCTCTCTGATTCCAGCGACCCACTTCCACATTCGCTGCATGAAGGATATATTCGCCAAACACAACCGAGTTACTTCCTGCCCAACCTAGCAAAACAACGTATCCAGAGTACATGGCGGTAACGAGAAATTTTGGCTTTCGGTAAACGTATTCGAGATAATTCTTCTCGCCTCCATTTCGCGGGATCGTTGTTCCAAATTCCATGTAAACCGACAGGCCGGCGTATGCGATGAGCATTCCGGCAACCCACAAGAATAATGAGAGCCCAACAGATCCTGAGAGTTGTAAAATTGCGGACGGAGTAGCGAAAATTCCGGTTCCAACCATACGATTAAAAATCAAGAACACCGCAGAAATGAATCCGATTTCTCGACGGGAGTCGCTGGTGACATATTGTTCGGTGTCATCTAAAATTCAGTTAGAAGATATTTCGCATTCCCACACGAACCCTTTACCTTCATGATCAATAACCTCATGAGATGCATTCAACTTGCGCTCAGAATCCGTAAGACTTGCATCACCTGATTTCACAACGACCTCGGATTGTGCACTCATAGTGAAAGTTGGTGGAAAAACTTCAAAACACCTCGAAACGCTTTGAACGATTCGATTTCGACAAAACAAATTTGAATCTGGAACCATACAAACGCTACAAGCAAGCCAAAGAAAAGACATCTTTACAGTATATATTTCATTGCTTTGCCACTTGGATCACAGCATGTTGATGTTACCATTCGCAAGGGCGAAGACGTGATGTACTAGAATGGACGAAATGTCAGATCCAAGAGAAAAAAACCGACCGCCCAGAGCTAACAGACCACAACATTAAGGAGAAGCCATGAGAAAGATCCACTTAAACCCGAGTAACAGTAATGTCGTGCTGTCCTAAGAGAAAATCTTGCGTAAGAGAAATCGTTCGCGAAATTTCCCAGACCCATCGAAAACCTAGTTAAACGTGCTTAGGGCCGGCTTAATGGTCGTTAACCCTTCTTTTTTCGTTCCCATCGATATTTTAGAATCCCATCTTGATGATTTCATGCGATATATATGGCGTAGAGCTCCCACGCCAATTGTTCTGGAAGCTCGAAAGAGAAGGTGGGTGTGAGATCACCTAAATCACGGGGAGGTCACGTCACGACTTCCGGTCGGTACGACCGAAGGTCCAACTGGATAAACCCATTATAATTGGACAGAGACCCCCCAAAACATATATCTCTTTGCAGATGGCAAATAAAAGAACATCAGCCCTAAGCCGATATACTTTGCTTGACAAGAAAACTCAGCATGTGAGGTCATGTGACTGCTGTAAAGAATCGCCCGGCTCCGCCAGGCACGAAAAAACTCGGTTTTTGCAAGTTACTTTTCTACGCAACTCGGAAAAATATGAAGAAGAAAAAATTAGACTGAGCCCCAATAGACTTATCAATGGCCGTCCTAGTTCTGTTTTATTTTGTTCGCGTTGTTATCGTGTTGTTCAGGGTTGCGCCGAAAAAGCCGACGTTTTTATCTCCCGGTAGACGGTCGCGATGGACAGTAAAAGCCGCAGTAAAAATTTCAGCTTCATCGCCATTGTTCTAATCTTTTAGGATAATTCAAGTAATTATTCCGAAAGCTTGGAAAATTTTCGACCCAAATCTTCTAGAGCAATCAAGAATCTGGAGAAAGAGATTTAGAACAGGGACTCGCGAGCACGGAAAGAGACAACGTGATTCAATGGATGGAAAAGAAAAGCAGCCGGTGCAACAGAAGAACTCTAATCAATCCATAGTGTCACAGGAACCACTAGATTCGTGCCTTCACACCAACACATAATCTCGTAGAACCAGATCGGGATGCAACTCCAACATGCAAGGCTTCCAATATCTCGTGTCCACAAGTACAATGTAGTATTCCCTCACTTGGGAGAGTCACCGCAGCAGCAACACCAACAATTATATAACATTTCAGATGCTTCCCAAACAAGAAACCCGAGGAACACTTCATTCGTGTTGGACGCTTGGCCGTTTGTTTCTACGCAGAGAACACTGGTTCTCATGTGTGCAAAAAGTGTGTAATAAACAGCGATAAGATGAATCGAACGACCGGACACCATCAGAGGCAGCTCTGCGGCTCTTTATTGGTTTTGTCAGCCATACATGCCACCGCATGCTGACATGGCTGGCGGCTTGGGCTCCAGTTGGTTGGAATAGATAAGCTGTATTTTGTCGGGCGTCTGAGTCCAGCAAAAACAAAGTATTGGCATCTGGCAGCGGTAAGAATGTGGCCATAGAAGATGGTGGTTTGGTGGTTGACCCGTGAGACCCTTTCAATGAGATTATCGGCGCTTCTTCAACCACACGCAGGTCGATTTCCGGGGTTAGCCATGAGGTGAGGGGAAACGTGGTTGTTCGGAGAAATCATCATTCGTGCATTCATGGCAGATTATCTAGGGCCGAGTCGGGTATGGTACAGCTTTGAGCCCTTGAGATTCGGTGTATATTTTGAGCGGCAGATGACAACAAGAAGGTGAGTTCATGCAGGCTGTAGATAAGAGTGGAGCAAGAAGGGGGGTTGGTGGTCGGTTAGGGCCCGGGAAAAGGGGGTAAATGCACAATATGGGTGTGCTGAGATTGTGAAAGCTGGGCACATGCACAAGTTTTCCTTGGTCAATATGGCTTGCTGCATGATCGAATATCGGTCTGCATGCGAGTTTCTGTGCGAGAATTGGTGTTGTCGAATTCTATATCGGGTTTGTTTGACTTTTAGGGTATCAAGGGAAAGTCATCGGTATAAGATGGAGTTGTGAAAAGACGACTTTAAGCAGATTGCCATGACCCTTTGGTAGTTTCAGAAACATCAATCGCAATTCAAATTCAGGAGTTCGTATTTGGGGCGAAGAAACATACTCCGTAGGCGGTTGTTTGAACTTGGTGTGTTTCGAATCACACGAAGAGGGTTTTCCGGAGGCTGTGCAACCAAATTTTGATTCTTCGGAATGAAGTTTTGAATTCTTCGAGAGAATTAAAGAACCAACAATTCAATAATCTTATCCGGGGATACAGCCTGCAACTTTTCTTGTTGGAACCCAAAGAATTAGAGGCTTAGACTGAGAGTTAATATGGCGGATCGGAGCATTCTGGGATTTTGGCCGTTTTTGAGGCTTTTCATCGTCAGTGTTCGGACATCGCGCCTTGTTCTAACAATGGCCGCCCCGCAGGTTCCCGCCATCAAAGCTTCACCCCCACCGAAATGTAGACTTCGGATGGCCGTCATGGAGTGATTTTCTGAATGGGAGACGCGTCGTTCTCAAGAAAGAAATTCGTCGCTGGATTTGGAAGACAGACGGACAGCGTCGACACCTTCCAGATCACCTTTCGTGCCACGCAATGGATGCAATGCCAGATTGGACCCCGGCCCGGCACCACATCTGCAACGACGTTGTATGGAAGCGATTCGATCGATATCTTTGTTTAGTGGTGCCTCGCTCGTAGCAGTGGCAGCCTTGGAGGCCGTTTCTGCCGTGGAACTTGGGTGGAAGGTTGAAAAGGAGAGAAGATCAGCCAGGTTATTTTCGTCGCTGGTCCAGACCGAGCAGACCTTTCCAGCGCCACGGGCCCAAAAAGATGACTGAATTTGTCTGCGTTAAAATGAGTCCAATTCGCACAATTGTTGGAGGAATTGTACAAGTATCGCTTGGGAAAGAAAATGCTGCCAGAGTATTGTGCCCCATAGTCTTCCAACTGCAGGCCAGTATCGACTGCCAACTCTCAATTTTCGTGGTGGAAAAAGTGGACTACTGCCTTGCCTACGAGTATTCTCGTTGCTTTCGTGCTATCGGCCTTCTGGTCTGGGCGACAGCATGGTGTCGAGTCGACATGGGTGTATCCGGGGATGCTCGATTGAAGCAATTTCAATATTGTGGCTTTCCACCCCCACTACCGCACGCTTCTCCGTGCCCTCTGAATGGCCTGGTGCGACCCAGTATACTACTACTACTACTGTACTGTACATGCAATATTGACGGGGTACCTGGTTAAGGCGTAAGCCCCTGAGGGTTGTGCCATGGTGCCATGGTCCCCTTCATGGCTGCTGTGATTTTCTCCGGCAAGCGCTGCAACAGAACAGGGTGAGAACAAACAAAAAGGAAGCAGTGCCCTCTCACCAGGTTCACCTGGAAGTGCAACATCTCGGCCTGTGTCAGTCAGTTCCCTATAGAGTGCTCTACTTGTACTTGGTATCCATTTGCATCTCCTCTGCATCTGCATCCAAGGGCTAATGTGCGACTCGATTTTGCCTGTACTCTGCCACCCCCAGCTGCCAAAAACATCGCCAGATCAAGATCATATATAAACCTGTCCGCCGTTCCGCTCCCGTACCAGCAAAGATCGCCTTCCACCTGCTCCAACTACAGTCACTCGTTTATCTGTACTTGGAACATCATCGCGGTTCGCCATCACGAGTCTGAGAAGGAAAATAATATACCCGGGCCCCTCCTGCTACACGGAAAAACCCAGGACGAGTAAAGAAGGGACGAATTCTCAGGAAATCAACAAGGAAGGTCCAAGAAATAGCTCTTCTTTACTGAAGGAGCATCATCGTCAAGGAGGACCACGCCACGATTCTCGCATTGCACCTGATTGCACTACCTTGGGACGACGACGACGTGTCGACGCCCAAGATCGAGTAATGCTGGAGCCACGATTATAACAACCCCCTCTTCGATACTACACCATACGTAATTCCTCCCAGCAACAGATATCGACATGAGTTTAATGATAATGGGGAAAGTCGCTCAGAAGGTGGTTTCCGGTGGACGGAGAACGAGAACAGAGGCTGCACAGTCGCCCTCGCACCATAGGCTGAACCTTGCAGCTCGTCGTCATTCTCACGTACAACAACACCACTTTTTGCTATTTGCTTTTCTGATAATATGTTGTCTCCCAGCGTGCTCGGCGTCGGTGGTTATAAAAGAGCAAATGGTGGAAGTTGAACCCGCAGCCGTGGTCGAGGCCGTTGCAAAGCCCGATAGATCAACACTCAACCAATGGGCCCAATCAGGGCAGATATTGGTTGATCTTTCACCTCCACCCAAGCAGCTGGAATGGACCTTGTCCAACGTCAACGAGGATCTTCGACGAAGACAGGAGTTGGGTCAAGATAGTGCATCAACTGCAAAACCAGTCACGCAGACCGTCACTGCTACTGTGGGTGGCTCAGGAACCAAGACAACCCGCGCTACCACCGCCACTCTAATTACAGCTGCCACAGATGCATCTTCTCCACTCCCAAGCGCTTTTGATAGTGGCTTCAGCTCCAACATCACCGCCAGTTGTGCTTCATTTATGAATTCAATGCTTGCAAATGCTACTTTCAAAGCGTGCCTCCCAGTCTCGCTTCTACTCCAGGTATGTTACTTGTGATATTTTCTAAACGAGATAATACTAATAAAAAATAGAACTCCATGTCATTCTTCCAAGCCGAGAAATCCGTCACCAAAATTACACAAGTTCTTGACAATGCCTGTGCCGCGAATGTTACCAGTTGTGGAAAAGTGATGTCTGCTTTCGCAGCCAACATCACCAGCTCATCGGCTTGTTCTGCAGATCTCTCCACCCAAAACCCACTCATCAACCAAGCACGTCTCGGTCTAGTTGCCTACAAACCCATCTACACTTCCACGTGCTTGAAGAACCAAATCTCAAAATCCTATTGCTTTGCAGAAGCTATCACCAACGCCACCAACCCCGCCGATACATACCTCTACTACCTCCCTCTAAACATCACCCTACCAGGAGGAAGTCAACCGACCTGTAATTCATGTTTACAAAACTCCATGGCCGTATACGAAGCAGCCAGCTCCGATCGAACGAGCGCAATCGCAACATCCTACGTCAATGCAGCAATGCAAGTAAACGTCAATTGCGGACCCAATTTCGTCAATGCCAGTCTTGCAGCGGCAGTAGTAACCAACGGCGCGTCGAGCCCCTTAATGGGCACTAATTTCGGCTTAATAGCCGTGGTACTTGCTGTCTCTAGCCTACTATTATAGTAGAATATACCACCGTACATATGGGAGGAAAGAAATGGGGGGGAAAAGGAATTTGTTTTCATGGACATAGAAAGGGAGGAGGGCAAACGGTGTTTTGTTTTCAGACCCCCTGAATTATTTGGATTTTTTTGATTGTGCGAAAAATGGGAAAGGCGTCTATACCCCAAGGCTTTGGTGTTCTTTTTTTCCCCACTTACGGAGTTTTATACATCTTCCCGCTCTCAACAACAAGGGAGTGGCGAATTGATGATCACTTTTTTTCTGGTATTTTATATGGAATGGAATGGTATTTATGGGAGAGAGGAGGGAGGATGGATTGATGGACATATTTGCAAAAGTCATCTTGCAAGAAAGGCATGAAATGAGCTAGATGGAGGCAAGAAAACTCACATACACAACGCACGCGATCACACACTACACGATCGAACTTACATAACAAAGAGACCTTATTTGTTAATTCTAGTATATAGTTTTTTATATATAATTTTCTATAATGGAAATGTCCCTCACGACACACTTCAAATGTATTTACTAGATCTATCACCTTTCCTGATTAGGTTGCAATGTATATCTTACTTAGTCCTTTAATTACTCCTCGCTCTTCTCTCACTTTTCTCGCACGCTGATGTTGGCGTGCTCATACTACTCTGACTCTCACTCACCGACCCCTCTCTCACCACTCCAGTTCCCCTCACTTCTACGCCACGCCCCCTCATCACTGCGCCCCAAAAAAGGCAGACGCGGTGGAGGGATGGACCGGAAGGAAGCGATAAGATGGCGCATCGCTATCGTATCGTAATGATGGCGAATTAGGATTCATCCTCCACCACCCTTCGCCTCTCCATACGCAGTAAGAAAACTAAAAATTACAAACTGCATGAGGGTGGTATGAAGGTGGATGGAAGTATTGTGTCTTGCATGAAAGGGTTTGGAGGATTGATGAGGAAGTTGTAAGTGAAGATGTGGAAATAGTTCAGTGGAAAGATTGCGAAGTTGTTCATGTGGTAATAATGGGATTGATATTTGGATATATTTCAAGTTTGCAGCTGGTACTTGTAAACTGGGAATGGGATTCGCGTGGAGAGTTCTCGCCTCGTTCCCGTGGACTTCGTAGTGAGAAGTGAGAAGTGAGAAGTTAAATCCTGTGCAATAAGGTTGTCTATTGGTGGCTTATTATCTTCGGTCCGATCTGGTGGATGGAGGATTGGGTGGTGCTTGATTTACACTATGTGGGATCTGGCAGTACCTCCGTACCATTGCATGACTCCTGCCCCAGCACCCACGCATGACTCTCTAAATCGTGATTTTCGCCGCAACATCTATCATTCATCGCAAGTCTAAGCTGGCACCATTTCTGCCTAGGCGGACTTTCTAATAAAGTTTCCATCTCGTACATAGCAATCTCTCTCTTGCACTCTTTGCAAGATCCATTTCTTGAGTTCCGAGGATGAGAGTGACATCGCGAAGCCGTCCTTCTTTTGCCCAAACTTGGTCTTTGGGGGTTTCTATAAAATAATTTTCTTTTTTGAAGTTTTCTTGCTTAATTTTTTTCAATAAATAATTTTTGGGTATGCTGATACTCTTCAAAATCATAGAACTTTATTTAATTAACTTGACGGACCTAAATATTCCGGAACAATTTAATTTACAAGTTGAATGACTAAACTCACTGTATAATCTCTAAGTAGTAAAAGTAAAAGTCTCATGCAAAGGAAAACCAGAATCGCGAAGGAGAAGTATGATGTTTTTTGCCAAGGTCTTAAGCGAGACTTCTCCCACCACCTGCATGGTTTCTCGGCTTCGTTGCTGAGATCTCCTGATTGTGATGTTTTAGATGGACTGTAGATAGAGACTCGTCAGATCTTCGGGGTTTGAAGGGTTGAAAATCGCTGTGCCTCCGACCTTCCGAGATGCTTCCAGGGTGGTTTTTAGCGCGAAAAGGGAACTTCCAAGGGGTTTGGAATGGAGTGCAAGGTACCTTTGATGATGAAAACTGCAGCTAGCCACTTTGAATAGATCTACGGGATGAAAGACCGCAATGAGGATATTCAATAGCCAAACCAAGTGACCATCAACCTCACTACGGAGGGTAAGTGTGCCGAGATGGTGCAATCAAGTCCTATAGAACAGTTCGGATTCCCGGAGCTGCTCTTTTAGGATTGGAAGTGTACTCTCTTAGAGGCGCCGTACGGAACGAAAGATCGGATTTGGTTGTCTATTCAGCTATCCACCTATTAAAGACCCATACACTGTCAGCTCCGCGGTGAGTTTTGTTGGTAATGGCAAGGTAGAGATGGACGAATACGACGTTGCGAGTTTTGACAGGTCATATTCTCGTTCAACTCATTCATATATCAAGTAACACCTCTATCCGTCTATCCGTCTAGCTACCTATCGATCCATCTTGCAAAACCTTCAGACCCCAGATCCCATGCTTGCTCTCATGCACGTTGTGCTTTTGTACACCATTACAACTGCTCTTATTAGTTTCGTTATCAAATACTACATAACTACCACCTCAAAGAAAGCAACCTCCCACTCAGAGACAGAATACGCTGAAATCAAGACACCTGCTCACAAACCTCATCCCACTGTGGCAGCCCTTCAAAATTTGGTAGTGGTAGATGGAGCGGGTTCATGGCCACCAAAGACGTCCTACGGACAAGCCTGGCCTGAAGCACTTAGGCCATTCCACGATATCTATCTCGAACTCGTACCTTCATTATCGACCGCTGAAATATCAACCGACGATCTCAGCAACTACCAACGGTGTTTAGCTTACCGAGTCAAATATAAACAGATATTGAAAGAACGAATCAATTTAAAACAGGTTGAAGTTTTGCTATCTGCAGCTGAGAAGAGTGCAACCAACATTTTGTCAAGGGAGGCTTGGAATGGGCTTTTCGCTTGTATCGCCTTGTCAAGGCATGCATTTCGGTGATCAGAGTAAAACGTATCCCATCTAAAGCTACAGTACTGATCAACTTCCAGATGGGGAACAATTCCTATTGTGAAGCTCGCCCAAGAAGAGCAAGTAGTCGAAATCCCCGAGCAGCTGAATGTCCCTTGGGAGTATCTTAAGCGACGGTTTGGAGTCACTTCCCAGGGTGGAAACGTAACCAGCAACTATCTCTGCAACTTCGATAAAAAAGCACAAATTGTGTACCCAATCAACCCTGGCATGTCGGAAATAATTCAATCAGCCGAGTACCACTTTGGTCATGTTTTCCCAGCGATAGAAGAACAAGCGCTTCCAATCTACCACTTAGTCACCAAAGCTATGCAACAGCATTCCGTGGGTGATCGTACCGGCCTTCTCGAAACACTCCGTCAAATGAATCTCGAGATCCGCAGACCCCTGAAGACATATTACGAGACCATGGTTGAGACCAAGATTTCTCGAAATGTATGGATGCACTACGCGCAGGGCTTTCAAGGTTGGGCAGCTGGGACTATCGATCCAGTTACTGGGGAATACACCGAATACGATGGACTGTCTGGCAACCAACTGTTATTTCCTCAAATTGTCGATGCATTTTTGGGACTTGACAGATATTTGACCGAGGAGAACACCATCCGATACATGCCAAAAAGGCAGCAAATATTTCGGGACGTCGTCCGAGAGCACAGCTTCCGACAGGCAGCCAAGGACGCTGGGGATTTGCAAATTGAGGAAGAGATGAACAATATTGTGAAGCAAATGAGAGTCTTTCGAACAGCCCACAGAGTCAGAGTCAAGCCATACTTGAGCGTTCCCGCTCCAGAGAGATTAATCATGACTGCGGGAAAGAGTGTGCTCGAGAAAGATCAGGTTCATGACTACCAGTCAGCAATTGCACCGTTAGACAAGATGCTTGCTGACAGGTTGATGGCAACAAAGTGAAAGGCCATTCCGATGTTGGCGTGAGCACAAGAGATATCCCATGGACATGGAGAAAAATGAGAAACCGATATTGAGTTCTCGGTTAGGCGACGATTCGACAAGTTCACTAGATTAGGCTGTTAGTTGGATTTAAACCTCCCGTGTTTATTGACTATGACGTTGTTTCTAAAGTTCTTTGCTATTCTCACGCTAGATTTCGTAATCGCTATACTCGTCTAAAAGCCGGTTCCAGTTCCGCCAGAGCAAGCCCGACAGTCCTCGCTGGATCCCCTCTTCTAATTCATCTACATTTCATTATTTCCACATCCCAAAGAACCTCATTTCATAGTCAAAACGACATTCGGTCTATGTTTCTTGAAACCATCACGCTCCAACATCACAATCCTTCCGGTACCCGGATCCATCACACACCCAAAATGGCTAGTCTCATTCATAACCGGATAGGTTTTCACCCAATTGATCAAAGTTTCTTCCACAATACTAGGTTGTACGTCTTTCAAAGCTGGCTCTTCATTTTGTTTGTTCTCGTGCTTTGTCTTTACGGCCCCCCATTTCGTGGCTACGCATTCCGCTCGGTATTCGCTGTCTTCAATCCAGAAATCTAGTCCCACCGGTGCAGATTTTATGGTCTGAGGTGGGGAGGAGGAGGGGATATCTTTGTCGTGGTTGGTGTGGACTATGAATTGTGAGGAGGTGCGGAGTTTGGAGGTGGAGAGATCTCGTTCGATTACTGTGGTTTCTGTTCCCGAACACAGGATTAGGTAGCAGGGCGAGGATTTGATGCCCTCGAGAGTTTTGACGGATTGGGATAATTCTGGAAATGGGGCGGTTTCATCGGATGGGAGAAGGGCTGAGCGTAGATGGGAAGCGATTGATGGACGGAAACTAAGGAGGACTAGGAGTTGATGGGTACGAAGCGAGATAGCTGAACAATAATGGACAGGTCGGAAGTTGAGAGATATTGAGAGATCTTGTCTGAATAGAAGTGTATTAGTATTTGCTTTTCAATTTGTTGAAGGGGAAAAAAGTTACCTGACTCCTGTCAATACACCAACAAACCCGGCATAAGTAATCGACCTCGCAATCACTCTTTCCGGCTCACTAGATCTTGACCTCACGAATTCCAGAGTAACAAGCAAATTCTTTAACCCATCCATGCCCCAATCTAAAGTTCGAAAATGCATCATCGTCGGGATTTGGATTTCCTCCTCTCCATTTTTGCCCTTCCTCTTCTTCCCCCGCACCAATACCCCACCGCTCGTACACCCAAGAAGACTGTCCAATAAAACATTCAAAGCCACAACAATAAACATATCCACACCAGAAACCTTTGCAATCCCCTTCATCTCCTCAGTCTCTTCATCTGAAAAAACACGCCTGAGGAAAACTGAAGCTAGAAATTTGATAAATCTTCGGGGATAAGAGAATGGTATTGACCAAGAGAGGATACGATCGAAAAGGGGGACGAGATCACGCATTCGACCACCGAAATCGGTGGATAATTGGGTGTAACGTTCTTGCGGGGGGAGAGAAAGGTCGATGCGGTAGGTTGGGATTGGACCCCTCGGAATGGGAGTCCACGATTCGATATCGAGATCCATTGTTGAGATGAAATAAGAGATGATGGTTGAGAAAAAGAAGAAAGGAGGCTATCGTGAGTGACGGGTGTACTCGAGGCGAAGTCTCAGCATCTTAAAGACTTATTTTAGGCAGCACCGACGCTAGTGATCGAGGTCAAACAAGACAGATGTCATTTATAGAAACATTTGACAACATTTCGCATGTTAGACCATCGATAAGTGATCCATGAAAACTTATATGCTAGGGATCGTTTGAATGCCTGAATCAACTTCTTCTCTCGGGCTCTTGGGGCTCTTGGGGCTGTCAGGTAGAGAAAGCTTGGTATTGAGCTGTGATTGGCCAAAAAAATACTCTTGGCAGAACCGTCCCCCACTGCCTTCTCCTCTGATCATTCAACTCAATCAATCAGGACATAACTCCGCAGCCGAATTCTTCTCAGAACCTGACCTTGACAAAGACATTTAATTGATTGTCAAATTCCGGGGGTCTCCAAAGAAATCTATTGTAGCATATCGCAATGATAGCTCGAAGTTAGACGGGCGGCAATACCAGAGCTTCATCAAATGTTTCCCGCTCAATTTGAAGTCACCACAGCGAGCCATCAATAAAGTCCCATTATTAATACTCTTTTTGTCTTCTTCGATAACTTCATCAATGTACGTTGCCTACTACGTCGTCAGCACATGGGTATGCATCTCCTCCAATCACTTACTTAACAATCTCCCACACAGCTCGAGTGCGTCTTGGTGGCTCATTATCATCGCTGTACAAACAAGCTTCAACTGCAGGTAGAGAATGTGCCAGAAGCAGACACACACATCAAGGTTGTGGAGCAAACACCCTATGTGTTTTAAGAATTAATTTCCAGCAAGAGGGCATAGTACTCTGGGTATACCTGTCGTCTTAGATACATGTTCAGTCAAGAGCGAATCTCCGGGATCAATTTATAGTTTCATTTCGGGGTTTATATGAGCAATATCCCCTTAAGCTCGAGGCAAAAAAAAGGACTGCAAGGAAATTGGGTTATTGAAAGTCGCTATCTTCCCTATGACACGTCACCTTGTCTTCCGTACTCCGTATGCATCAATGCAGTATAGTTGTTTCAATTGCACGTGTCGACGTGGCTCGCGTAAACTAAACGCCATCTTGAAACATCTCAGAGTTGAGGTTAAACCAGCCATCCCAACCAGTAAGTCAGAGTGAGAACAGCAGCCAAAGAGTCCATAATAATCAAAGCGAGAAAGCTCCCAACTCATCTCAACCCGTACCATCCCATGCTCAAAAGACCAGACGCCAATTTGTAACCTATAATACACGTAGCATGCGCACCCAACCAGTTATCCCTAGTAAAACAAACAAAGAGAACCAATCCACCTTTCCCTTTTCTCTTTCCCCTTGTGACTTCCCATACCCATAACTCCCAAACTCAGAAATAATAAATCAACACCTCACTCGTGTCTCCGACTCCTGGATTGCGTTCTCTGTCGTCTTCTCGGTCGTGGAGTTCCCTTGTCCTCCCGACTCCGGCTTCGACTAGGGCTTTGACTCCTCCTCTTCTTCTTGATCTTCACCGAATTCTCATTTCCGCTTCTCGAAGAGAGTGGATATTGGAAAGGGTGAGATGTGGCCGGTTGGTGTTTACCATTCTTTTTCTGGAAAACCTTTGATGGAGTCTTTGTGCTGAGAGATTCTGTGAGGTCAGAGCCCGAGTCTGAATCTGACTCTGACTCTGAATCTGAATCTGATTGATCCATCGAATTGGCTAAGGCCACAAGACCATCGGCGAGTTTCTTCATATGCCGAAGCATGGCGGCACGGCGAGCAGATCTTCGAGCTGTATGTTTATGTACTGCGGCCAGGACGGCTACTCCTGCTACGATGCCGGCCACTCCTGCTGCGATGCCGACCATTTTCATGGTTGTCTCGTCGAGTTCTTCTTCCTCTTCTTCCGAATCCGAGGTCTCGTTCTCGGTATCGTGGACGGCACCTCTCTCCAAGATACTAAGACTTCGGTGACGAGCTCGACCGCGGAGAGTGGACATTTGTTTGGAGGCTAGTTGTAAACCACCACTGCTGCGACGACGTTTGCGACCTCGAGGTGGCTCTTGTTCGTCAACATCTGGGTTTCCAGGGCGGTAGAATGGTGAAGCTGCTCGTAGAGCCATTTTGCGTGGCTGGGGTGGTGATTTAATTTTGGTGCGGTTTATGGAGGTCGTGGAACTTTGAAACCGGACAAAGTTTGTTGGGATGGAGGACGAAGGAGTCAATTCTGTTGGTAATCAGATGAGAAACCTCAAGGTGTTGTGTATTACCAACAGGCAACTCTTCAAAAATACTAGGACGCGCGGAGAAGCAAGGCACGATAGAAGTGAATAGAATAGCACAAAGCCAAGTGAAGAATCAAGTAAAAGGAAGCTTCTCGTCCCAAGTGGGAAATGCAAGGATTTACAAACTCCCCAAGCACCGAAAAGGCTCCATAGTGATGTGGGACGAAGAATGAACACAGGCCTGGGGACATGACGACACAGCAGACGTTCAAGACAGGCAACACTAGCACTAAACGATAGAAACAAAGATCCACAGCTGTACAACGAAGCAAAAAACGCTCTAATCATGGGAAGGAATCGAGTCATCCAAGTCAACGGCCCCCAGAGCATAAAGTCAGACAAGGCAGCTGCTTGCTCATCTCGGCAAGAACGGGGGAACTGGCGATGGCTTACGAGGGGACAATCGACCAATGAGAAGTAGGGTTAAGACATACCATTCATCAACGCCCCTTCCTTCTCTGAATTTCTCGTGACATTGCAGTATCAAAATGATAGAATTCGAGGGGGAAAGCGCGTTTTATGTATTTAGTTGTAGCTTCCAGTTTCAGCGTCACCTGGTCGCAATTTAGAGTTCGGACCCCTGTCTGAGCAAGCGGGGGAGACGAACATGCGAACATCTTTCCTTGGATCTTTCCTTGGATCTTTCCTTGGCGTCAAACAGCTGCAGCTACTTACCTAGATCCTAGATCTGCTCTCGCATCGAAATAAATTCCCAAACATCACAAAAGCTTCAATTGACCCCTCACCAACCCCTTCTCGTCTCCACCTCCTCTGCTAGGTTGTCAATTGCAGACTACCGCAAGAATGAATACACGACAGATTTGGACTCGAGCCTCGAGGCTGTCACTCACACGCAGCTATGCAACGAGCACGCCAACCACACCTCCTATGCTTCTAAAACTACGGTAGGTCTTTCCTCCCTCGCGCCTTCCTCACCATCACCCCATTCCTCCCCTCGCTCCCTCCTTCCCTCTCGATGCCCAATTGACCCCTCCCTCGCGCCTTCCCCACAAGTACTTGTACCCAAAACTAACCCCCTCCCGCAGAACCGACCTAAAAACAGCCATGCGCGCAAAAGACACCCCCCGCCTAACCGTCCTCCGCGCCCTCCTAGCAAGCACCCTCAACGCCTCCAAGACCTCGTCACCAATAACAACAGACCTCGCCCTGCGCTCCCTAATCCTCAAACAACTCTCCTCCTCCAAGGCCGCCGTAGAAGATTTCCAGAAAGCGAATCGGGCAGATCTGATAGAGAAGGAGGAGAGTCAGATCAAGATACTGGAAGAGTATTCGGGCAGTGTCGAGATGATGCCCGAGAGTGAGGTTAGGGAGGTGGTGAGAAGCTTGGTTGGGAAAATGAAGGCGGAGAAGGAAGGGGGGAAGTTGAGTGTCGGGGATGTTTCGAGGAGGGTTTTTGATAAGGAAGTTCTGGGGGAGAGGAATGTTGAGAGGGGGGAGGTTGCGAGGGTTGTAAGGGAGGTTTTGGCTGAGGAATAAGTAGTACGAAAGGGAGGGGGTTGCCAGGTGGTGTAAGAATAAGGGGTATCATACATGTGTATCATGTACAGTACAGCATTTGCACAGCGACGGTGTTGGTTGGGATAGGAAAAATCTCCATTCGAATAGAAGTCAATTGTAACATTACACAAGGTCCCGGAACCACCCACACTGCATGACTTGGGATCATTGGAGGGGTGGAAAATGTCGGGAAGCATTGCGACAATCTGTTTTTGACATCGTTTGGTTTGGGCCAGGACTAGTTTACGCCCCGAGACAAAAGTTACACTAAATAATTCTCATTGATTCTAGTACGGACAAGGTCAAAGTTCTATGGCAGTCTAGTGTAAATATTATCTCGGGATGGAGATCAAAAGGCACCATTAAAGTCTTCATTGAACTAAATCGATTAAGGATATTTGTTAGGTTGATGCTTGAGTCGTAAAATCGCTGGGAGAATTTCTCTTGGAGTTTTCGGTTCAAACATTGCTATCTGACGGTTTCTATTAAAGGTCACTGAAAATACAAGTCACATGGATAAAAAGCATTGTTCTAGATTTTTTTTCTTTCAATTCTCATGCAGCTACATACATCAAGACCGAAATCTCGACTTGCTTAACAAAAAAAGAGAGGAACAAGTGAGGAAAATGATCACGCTCAACAGGAAGAGTTGACTTTGCTTTTTGGCGTCCCATCAAACCACCCACTTCAAGAGTTGGGACATCAGGGACGTGAATTTTTCATGATATCGTGATTCGGGTGTATGCAAGAGCTGCTGATAATCTTTCTTAAAGGTAGACGCGCAAAGCATACATGGTGAGGAGGAAATCTATCAATCAAGATAGCACGCATCTATAGCTTATCATAGTACTGTAAATCATAGTTAGTAAATCTTCTAAAGTTATGTTGAGGAAGGATAATAAACTTACGTTCTCAACACCTGGAACAACCTCCTTGATACCCTTACGTTTACGCATGGCCTGTACAACTTGACCAACCTTTGATGTGCCATCGATAGGTGATCCACCGGGGAGAATTTGCCAATGGTCAAAGACCAAAGTTGGGAATGCCTGTCCAGAGGTGTGCGATCGGAGATCGGCGTTGAAACCGAAAGACTCCATGACTGGAAGGTAGGCCTTGATAGTGAAGAGAGGGGTTCCTGGACGTTGCTCCTCGTTGAAGACGTGACCACGTCTACGGGTAAGAACACCGTAAACACCACCCATAGCGCCCTCAGGCACTTGAATCTCGACCAAGAAGACTGGCTCGAGAAGACCTGGCTCAGCCAAGAGAGCAGCAGCGTACAGAACACGACGAGCAGTTGGGATCAACTGTCCACCACCTCTGTGGATAGCATCAGCGTGAAGAGTGACATCCATAATGTTAAATCGGCAAGATCGCATTGGCTCCTCAGCGACTGGTCCTTCTCTTGAAGCCCATTGGAAACCGGACACAACGGAATCCTTGATTTCACTGAGGTACTGAACGGCCTTGGTCTGATCAACCAACAAGTTGGCACCATTGGTATCTGGTCCGAAGCACCAAATCTTACGGGCATCCGTGACATCCCATCCGAAGTCATCGGCCAAGATACGGGCACGAGCCTTGAAATCGTCACGTGGACCGATTCGGCCAGCCTCAATTTCCTTGGAAACCTCAGGGTCGAGAGGCTCAGCAATCATGTAAAGACGGTTATGCTTGTTGGGTGACTTGGACAAGGCGGTGATACTGGACTTGGCAGTAACAGTCTCACGGTAAGAAACGACTGGGTCGGAAATTCTGAGAGGAACACCGGCGTGGTCCTCCTCGAGATCCTTCAAGCAAATTTCCAAGTGCAACTCACCGGCACCAGCGACGATGTGCTCACCGGATGGGGAGATGGAAGTCAAAACACAAGGATCAGACTTTGAAAGACGCTTAAGACCTTCGACAAGCTTTGGGAGATCCTGGGCGTTCTTGACCTCGACGGAACGTTGCACGACGGGGGAGACGGAGAACTTCATGACCTTCAAGTTGTGGGCGGTGTCACTGGTGGTGAGAGTTCCGGACTTCAACAAAAACTGATCGATACCGACCAAACCCAAAATGTTACCAGCTGGGACGTTTTCAATAGGATCGACCTTACCGCCCATCATGAGAACGGTACGCTGTATAGCCTTGATGAAGAGATCATCCTTCTTTCCTGGGGTGTAGTTGGGACCTTGGATACGGACCTTCAATCCAGACTTGACAGTTCCGGCAAAGACACGACCGAAAGCGTAGAAACGACCCTTATCGGATGTTGGCACCATCTTTGAGACGTACAACATGAGTGGGGCTTTAGGATCACAATCCCGGATACCGATACAGGCCTCATCATCTGGAGGACCTTCGTAAAGAGTCTCGGCACGGTACTTTTGGGCGGTCACTGGGGATGGCAAGTGGAGAATCAACATCTCCAAAAGGGCATCGGCGGCGGGAAGGAAAGTTCGCATGACAACCTTGAGAAGTTGCTTGCCCTCCTTCTCCTTGTCTTCTGGTGCAAGCTTGATGGAGAGCTTCTCGAGTAAGGTTGGGATCTCGTCGGTCTTGAAGTTCATGACGGCTGCGAAAATTCTGAAAATTGGGTCGAGAATAAACTGGTTGAAAGCACGCTCGAGTTCCTTGCCCTCGTAGGTGCCGTTCTTGGTCCACTTCTTGGTCTTGGGGTTGAAGTAGTTGTCGCCCTGGAGATATATGGTTAGTTACTGCACCTCAATATTGTTCGATATATGTCCTTACCCAAAGACGCTCCATCATCTTTACTCTGTCAACACCAAATTTCTTGGAATATTTCATGGCGAATTGTCTGACGGTGAAAGCCCAGCCGTGGAGACCGGAACCGAAAGCGACTGTACCCTTGTATGGGTACACTTGGACATCACCAAGGGTCTTGTCAAAGTAGGTGGAGATAACGACGTTGACGGACTCAATGGTTCTTGAGAAGGATTGGTAAAGATCCTCCTTTGAGACTTGCAACTCAAGAAGAGCACGATCGACCTTGTTGATAATGACAACAGGCTTGATACGCTCACCAAGAGCTTGTCGGAGAACGGTCTCGGTTTGCACACAAACACCTTCAATTGTATCCACGACAACGAGAGCACCGTCAGTGACACGGAGAGCAGCAGTGACTTCAGAAGAGAAATCAACGTGACCAGGCGAATCGATCAAGTTGATCAAGAAATCCTTTCCGTCGGTCTTCTGGAATTGTTGAATCTCCTTGATATCCTCATCATCTTCCAAGTGACCATACAGGGAGATGGCGGTAGACTTGATGGTAATACCACGCTCTTGTTCATCGGCACGAGTATCGGTGGCTCGGGCATCTCCAGCCTTTGCAGCAGAGATGATACCGGCCTTGGAGAGGAGGGAATCGGTGAGGGTCGACTTTCCGTGATCGACGTGAGCAATGACGGACATGTTACGAACGTTCGTAGGCTTGTCCATCAACTCTCGGACCTCTTCGACGGTGAAGCTGCATTGCGAGAGACGTTAGCAACTGTTTTTCTTGATCTGACCTTATCTCCGAGAGGGGTCGAATCCAACTCTTCAAGTCATGGTGTTGATGGTGTTGAGGCGGTCGCAGATGGCCAAAGACGAGAATCTGGATCGATGAGGGCATTTGCAGCAGAGGAATCGACTTACTTGACCATATTGGCGGTGGGGCTTCGAAAAGCTGATTAATTGAAGATTTTTTTAAGGACGCCGGAGCGCTGTGGTATGAGGAGACTCGAGAGTGGGATCGAAAAACCACCTGAGTATAGAAATCTATCGTGCGCTGTCCTGGATGACCACGACAGACGAGATAGAGGGCGCGAGGAGATGGCAGGTAGAAGGTCGAGATGGAATGGGGAGAGCTGCCGGCAGGTTATCGAAAGAGGAGGAGAAGAATTTGAGATATGGATGGCTGGCCGTAGCGTAGCGGGGTTTGTTCGGGCGCTACCCCTCATCGCGCCTCAGGCCGCCATCTTCGTCAAACCAGGGCTAGGCCCTGACAATGCCGCATGGAATTGGCGGTCCAGAGTCATAAGAGTACATACGGGCAAGATTATAGTGCAACCCGGGGAACCGATTTTTGTCCCTATGGTATTTTCAAGTTAAACTTTTCAGCTCTTAAAAAGTCAAGGTTGCTTCATGAGGGGTATTTTGCCACATCACTCAACGCACAATAGGATTTACAATTTATTGCAACGCTACGTAATAGATATAGTTAGCTCTCTTTAGCTGCACGAGTTTAAGCTTAATAAGTTATCTTTTAGTTTACCACTTACACATATCTCATACTAGCAGCTCCCATGTTGTGTCACGGCTTTTCCTAGGCTAACCTTATGGACCTTCGTCGCAACTTCCTTGTATAGGCCGATTATTCTAAAACTCGAGGACAATCAAAGGTATTGTTTGAAACTATTAGGATAATTTGAGACAATTGTTCGAGAACTTTAGGGTAATTTGAAGTTATCCCAGAAAGCTGGGACAATTGTAAGATTACTTTTTCCGAATTTCAATTGCCCTTGTACCGCTGGCGAGACTGAAATGATAAATCCCTACTTATCGAAACACAATAATTCTTGGTAGTCCCACCATGCAAGATTGAGAAAGCGCCTTGCCTTGCATTGAGATGTGCATGTATAGATGTGGGGGGAGTGCAACCCACAACTCCACAACTTCCCTGGCGACATTGAATTTTGATAGCCATGTAATACATCTATAATACCTATGTAAAACTCTCTCATGAGAGTCATTAATGATTGCCCTCTGACGCATAATTAACGCTACCCTGAAACCATGCTAACCAACTCCTCGCTATGCCGCATCCCATGCCATATTTTCATACAAAAATAATACAATTAATTTACCCTCATCGCAAGACCAAGCATTAAGAAGACCCTAGAATCTTTGCATAAGCATCTTCCACCTCGCTTGCCAACTCCAAAAGAGTCACAATCACAATCTGGTGAGTCAAGTTGGGTAACCTGTCACGATGAAGTCCAATCCATTCCAACCTATCAAAAATTAGCATTCATCCCGGTTTTCAACTCGAACGACACAACTTACGGTGGCGTAGCTTCGCCCATATCCCTCAACTGTGGCGTCTCGATGATAGGAGCTTCAAGGGCCGTATAATCATACTTAGATTGCGGAACGTTGACCTCAGCTGTGATTTTCTGCTGTTCATCCCCCTTTCTTTCTCCGTCTTCCTCATCAGGAACCCCCGTAATCTTCACCGCGGAAATCGGGAGGGGCTTTCCGAGGCGTTGAGCGAGAGCCTTTGAGTGAGAGGCCCACATACCTCGAATGTAGCTGATTCGAGAATAATTCCAACCTACTTCGACCTTGCCTTCGAAGAAACTTTTGAAAATGTAATCGATGTGGTTGGACTCGGGAACTTGCCAAGTCTGCATAGTTGCCTCAACCTTGGGAACCTTCAGGATTGTTCCGCCACGCGACCCTGTAGCGCTGCTAACTACGTCTTCGACCGAAATTTCACCCACAGTCTTGGGCATGTCAACTTGTTTGACTCCGGCTAGACCAATGCGAAGTTGGCCGAGGGTAAGACCCAAGATACTATGAATCTTGCCATGATCCATCGTGACGGCAAAACGAGCCTGCGCATTGAGAGCTTCTAACTTGAAGACTTGGTGATTCGAGAAAGTGTTCGGGAAGGCCCCAAGATTGACCGCTTTCAGAGTCACGATAACATCGGTATGAAGGGATATCGGGGATTTGGCCTGTTTGTTCTCGCGTACATAGGATGGCGTTTTTGGCTGTGGTGATATTGGGTGCGAGACCGACTTCCGTTTCATAAACTTCTCAATCTCTGTAAGAGAAGTCTCATAATTTGTCCGTTTTTCTTGAGCGAGTCGTAAGAAGGCCTGGTACAACGCCAACGCCTGTGATGCAGTTGTAGTCGTACAAAAGACTTGCACTGCCTCGCCATCAAGTATTGCAACGAGGCGATCGCCCTTAGCCGTAGACCCATTTCGAACATTATACATGAGAAACTCGAACAACGTGATATCAGCCACCAAAAATGCTTGATAATCGAAAGCAGCTTTGACTCGAAGTTGACTGAAACCTAAAGAGGCTTGTACCAGAGGTGTTTGGTTGAGGGCCATCTCGCGAGCTGGCCACTGAATTGAAGTCCGGACTCTGAAATCTTGAAGTGAAACAAAACCACTCATTCTTCCAGTACTATCAACACCTACTTTATCAAAGCCAAGACACAGATTTTGTTCCCAGTCTGAGTTTTTCTTAGAAGAGATCCAGAAATTAGTAATTATGAATGCCGATTTTCCAATCGCTTGCCCAAGATCCAGCTGTACATCGAGTTCTTCAATCGACACGGTTGCATTCCAAGGAAATGCTCCCGTTGCTGCAACTTGTTGATATCGTTGAACAAGGTAGGTTTGTGATTGCAGAGTGGACGGCGTTGGTGCTGGAGAGCTCTGCCTTATCTCTGGCGGGACCCAGATTTCTCGAAATAGCAAGAAATCTTGTATTTGTTTTGCGTTCACTAGGACCTTCATTGGGCTGATTTTTAGTATGGCAGAAACGCCACTTGTCCCGCTCACATGCTTGCTGTTCATCAAGGATAGAAATACAGAGTCAACATCGAAACTGCCTGTGGATTCGCGAGAGTAAACATGCTGAACGGATGCTTGCAGCCTCGTGAAGATAGCAGATGCTGCAAAAAAATGGCCATGCTCACTCGTCTTCACGGTATTTACGGTGACATAGATGTCGTCGAAACGAGCAGTCGCAGCAACACGCGCTATAGGTTGACAGCTAAGGCTGAATTCTTGTCTGCAAATTCGAAACCCCAGGTTGAGCCTCGTGCGACCAAGCACTGCGCTAGGATCCGTGGTCAAGATGTTGTCTTCCTCCGTGGTCATGAATTTCTGGGGTGATGTTTTGGCTGGCAAATCCTTCTTATCGTCATCGTCGCTTACGATGTCCTTGACAGTTGACGAAATCTCCATGATGAGCGGCACAACTGCAGGGTACAGTATATTGGAGGATGCATCTACTTTGATTTCAGCGTTCAAAGATGGATCATTAAACCCGTCGTCTTTATATTCGACCTTCCAAGCAAGACCCGGAGCACGCAGGACAGTGCTACTGCTAGCGTCTGTTTGTGTGAATTGTCCGTATCTACCAGTTTGAGGAGCTCTGCTACCTTTGCTACCTGGGGTCTTTCTGGACGTGTCAGAAACTTTCTTTCCAGAGAGATATACAACAGCTCCAGCAAAATCTGCGTCTACAAGTAGAGACTCCATACGTTTCGTCCCGAAGAATGGTTGTCGTCGAGTTTCCTCAGTGGCTGGTCCAGGTGTTGGTTTCGACCAAGTTGCCGATGCGGCGCGAACTTTGTCGACAGCTGATCCAATGGATTTCTTCAGTGTGGCACCAGGAACCATGAACTGAGATGTCAAGCGAAGATCGAGCGATTTACCGGCCGCCTGGAAGGCTAACCGACGAGTATCTGCCGTAGATACATATCCCACATTGAAAATGACCTCAGGTAGTAGAGCTGAGTTGAGAGAACGCTGATTCTTATCCTGGGAGGCTGGCACCATTTGCAGCTGAAGATCTTCTATAGTTAACCTAGCTGTGTTCTCTTTCCTGGTAGACAGATCGATTCGTTTCAAGGACAGCACCAGATCCTCTCTTTCCTGTTGGGATGAATCATCAATACTATAGGTTCCTACGAGCCAGCACACTTGCATGTTCAACAATTCCAATGAGTACATTGAAGAAAACATAGCTGTAGAGCCTGTTGTACTGCTGTTGTCTGGTTGCTGCTCATCGTTAACGGTAATCCTAGGTTTTGATTTTCGAAGCTTGCGAAGATACTTCTTTTCGCGAGACAAATCGATGTCTTTGATCTTATTTTGCAGATATCCGATGATATCAACGACGGATGATGCAGTCTCAGCGAAGAGATTTATCTTCAACGCATCACTCTTCATGTGAAATGATCTAACTTCCTCGTGGCTGGCGTTCAACTTGGATGTAGCAGTCAAAAAGGCAGCAAAAGAAAGATTACCACAAGGCCTGGTACCTTCTTTGTCCCATTGCGAAAGCTCAAACATGATATGTCGTAAGCTCACTCGTAGTTCAGGGAACGACAAGACAGGCCCGTTTGGCTCAATGCGGTTGGCGAACACCAGCTGAATGCACCCAAGGTTCAAATCGAGTCTCGCCTTATTCGATTCTTCACTGATTCCCTGTGAGCTAGCAAATATATTGAAGCCCGCAAGTGTCAAATGCGCATCATAGATGAACGGCTTGCTTTCTTCTATGGCCTTTTTGGAGACTTTTGGTCGATCGCCGAATATTTCATCCAGATGGCCTTGCATCCCTTTGATGTCTTCTTGCGCATCAGTAATTACACTCGATATTTCAGGTCGGTTCAAAGCCGTTAAAAGGTTATACACGGCAGCTGCATCAAGCTCGACTGGCTCGACGGAGGCAAATACAGACACTGTGGTTTCTGAATTTGAAATATGAGACACAATGCGCCCATTTGTTGGAGGCATCTGGAGAAGGGATATGCTCTTTGATTTGCTGGCGACCAAGGTCTGCATGTCATGAGAATGCTCTTTGACATCAAAATCAAAAATAATTTCGGAGCCTATCTGGGCTGCAACCGAAGCCCTGGCTACAATGCCGGAGACATTGTAAGTCAATGATTGAAGCAAGGGAATGCTAATGTGATACACGTCCAAGAATAGGGCAACATTGATCTTCGTGATTGAAGCAGGTTTGCTTTCAGTGGGCTTTGAGTGATGCTGAGATTGTTTGACTGGTAGATTCTGTTTGAGGAGGTAAAGCTGCGCAACCTCGTCGCCAATAATGAGATCTAGCACCTCTATGAGGGCTATAATGTCTTGCTGAGCTGTGAAAGACAATTCCTGGCAGTTTCCCGCTACTTTGATGATGTTTGTTGGGAGTTCGCTGCCAATTTGTCTCTCGAATGAGGTATATATGCTTGGGAATCGTATTTGATAGAGCGTCAGCTCCTGTGAATGGCTTCGGATCTTTGATGTGGCAGCTTCAGCAGCAAGAACAAGATTTATTGCTTTGGGCGTTTCGCTTGTATCGTCAACCATGATAAAAGAAGCCTTTAGGTCTTCACAGATAGAGGCGGCCCTGATGTTTACTGTGTCGAAGGTTATAGATGCCTTGTCGGTTGCAATTAGGACATGCATAGCACGCTTTGATTTGACAGGCGTGGTATGACTGGATTTAGTCGAAGGTGGACTGCTCTTGGGTGCTGGAGCCTGCTCGCTTTGACTATAAAGCTTCATTATGTTGTCAGCCAGCTCGCAAAGTTCCCAATTGAGATTGATAGCAGCATCAGCGCAGAATATCTGAGCAGTCATAATCTCCTCTTCGTCAACATCCAATGGTGACTGTGACTCGGTCTCAATTGCCACCATCTTGTCTTCGAATACCACAGAAATATCTAGCAGAGATATTTCATTTTGTTTTGGTCCGGGGTCAAGCATTAGACGAATAACCTCTGTCCTAAGGACGATTTTGAATGGCTTGAAAGGTTTTGCGCCGTGTGAGGCTTCTTCTGTTCTGGTGTCGTACACTTTCTTCATTACAAGACATGTATTTACGTTGTTCAAATCCCAGCTCCTCCAATTATCAAACCCGGCCAGTACTAAGTCCTGAGCATTGTGTGGAATCAAGTCCGAGTTGGCTAAGCATCGAATTGTGATATCCTGTTTCGTAGAAGGATGCAGGCTGTCATACATATGGTGAAGACGGGTAACTACTTTCCAGGAATCACTACTTCGCAGGTGGTCTGGGGCAGTACGAAGCACGTATGAGGGCCTCGTCAAGAAAAGTGGATCGGTGGCTTGTTGGCCTTCAGTAGCAACCAAATAGGTGAAAAGCTGCATGCGATTGCGCTGACGGCTGGAAAGAGAGGAGAATGTATCCGCGGTGTCACTAGCGAGGACCCCGGTGCGGTGGATTAAGGAAGCAAGATATTCAATTTTACTGCTTCCGGTGGCGAACTCGATGCTCTTAAAAGCCACAGACGCGGATGTAGCGTCATTCGAAATTGCCCAACAAGCGACATCCTCAATAATTCCATTAACAGCCGCCTGAGGGTCATTCATGTCATTAAGTCGTTCCTTTGCGGATATTTCAGCGCTTCGCAAAGATATGTGAAATGTAGATGACTCTGGCATTTCCTCCTGGCCTTCGATCTTCGTTGCGGTCGCTGATCTTGAGGTAAGGGCAAATTTGGAAACAGAAAAATCGTACTGATCATGCATATCATGAGGGCTTCCCAAGCCACCAGAGGAGAAACCATTCAAAAAACGAAAGTCTACACTAGGAGCTTTTACGCTCATATCAAGGACTTTCCCTTTCATGTTTGTCTGTTTTTTAAGATCAAAGATCTCATTTATCGACTCAATCTGAAGGTCATCCAAAAGGTCAATAGGGTCGGTTGCTTGCAAGGCGCCAAGTAAACTGGCAACTGCGTTGACTGCTTTTGGATTCAATACCCCCCTAAGCCCAGAGGGCAACTCCACGATGAAGCTAACGTGTGTAGCACCTTTGTCTACCCGATCAGGGTGGATATCATCCAAGGTGAACCGGTTATTTTCCCAAGCAGAACTGTCTTCCAAACTTTGGCGGTGGCCAGGGAGATCTTTCCTGTCGGGCTCGACAGCCTCGAGGGGAAAGTATGGGGCCATGTACGAGCTTGAGAATGTAACACTTGAAGGGGGTAAGCCTCTGTGCTCACCGACAGCACTATAAAAGGAGGAGCGACGGCCTGTTGAAGCGGACACGTCTCTCGTGGGCGTTCGATGGCCTAGTCCAGCGTTATTATGTCGACTCCTTGATCGGGAATCACTGAGTGGCAGTTGCCGCGCTTGGAGGGAACTCTGTGGGCGAAGGACACTAGTGTCACTTCTTTGACTAGCACTTGAAAGAGACAGAAATGAGCTTTTTCGGTTGACCGATCGCATATTCTGCCGTAGAGATGAATTAACCGAAGAGATTGAATGGTTTGCTGCATGATTTTCTGGGCCTTGCAATACAGGAAGGGGCATAGGGGGGACACACATAGCCGGTGGGTCCACGGGGCTGAGCACCGAATCATCAATAAGACCAGGAAGAAGGAGAAAGTCAGTCCTGTGGGTTCTCTGATCATGTCGTTTGATGTGCTCCTGTTGAAGTTGTCGGTCTTTCTCAAAGCAAAGCGTTCTCTCAATCATTGCGACTGAAATGGACGTTTGGATGTAGGCGTGAGTTTCGACTGGATGCTGAGCCCGTGATCTGTGACGAGACGCAGACTCTGCATCCACACAACCAAGACGAATTTCTGGGACAAGAAGATTGAGTTTCTTTGAATAGTGTGAACCCGCCAAGTCATTGAAGTTTACGGATATCTCACCCGTTGACAACAAGAATGCAGCCTCTTCTACATGGAGCCAGACGCGAACAGACTCGACCGCTGCTCGGAGATATGTCACGTCGTGCAAAGCCACCTCCGATATGGAGGGTTGAGCGTTTTCGTCATCGTCAAAGCAAAATCCAAAAGCTCTGACTCCACTGGCTAACCGACTGAAGAACTCCGTTGTGCACTCACCACTTACAGCGCCAACAGAAAAATCCCAATTGCAGACATATGTTGGTTCAGCTGGAGGAAGACCGAATAGCCGGTTTCCAGCAACATTAATACCATCTATAAACAGCTGGGTACTAGATGTTGCGCTAATTGGGGTCGCATTGCCGGATTCTTCGCTGCCAGAGGAGAATGCCAACGTACTCAACGCCACTTCCAAATCCATGTAGTAGTTGGTAAATCTTAAATCGGCAGCGAGTGTAGCAATTTCGATTCGAGTATGCTCTCGAGCAGTATATAAATTCGAAGGGAGTATAACGCTGGAGTCATCTGCTGTGACTGCAAGTACAACATCTAAATCATTTGACTTTTTGTGAGGTTGAACATCATTTGCCCCCTCTACTCCCTGTCGTCGTGCTCTTAGAATTTCTTGGTATTCCTCAAGTGTTTTGAATCGAATGTCCTCGCCAAAGTAGTTGTCTTTGATTTTGAGATAGTATCGGATGGCGAAGCCATAAAATTGTGCTGTGGGGGCATTCCCATACACTGTGAGAAGTAGGGTATCTGTGTTGCTCGTCGAGGTAGTAGCGCAGTATTGGTACTTGCCCCCGATTTTGAGGTCTTTCAATGTTGCCAATTCGGTAGAAGTCAAGAATGTAGCCTGGGTATTCCACGGAGGCACATGCAGATTCAAACCACCGTCGTGGGCATCAACGTCAAAGGATATGTCATTCCGGTGTGGACGGAAGGTATCTAGGGGGATGCCAATTTTTGCGTCCAAAACGCGTCCAAATATTATAATAAAAGTGTTGTCATCAAAATCAGATGGATTGTTGATGATGTTGGAATCGTTGACGTTGAGGTATATGCGGAAATTGTCTAAATGGAGGTTGACGAGATATTTAAAGGGGGCGAAGGTCAGATATTCTGGTGGAGGACCGGTAGCCCAATCATCGACAAGGTCAATAAGTAAAAAGACATGTTCTCTAAGAATAAACAACTCGAGACCACTGGAATTAACATCGAATTTCCAGGTGCGATGGCCATTCCATTGGAGAGGATTCGATAAATCACATGAAATCTGGTTATCGACTGATCGCCATAACAGACCATGATTGACACTCGTGGTGATTTCAATGCTCGGAAGGTCGAGTGCCAATTTATTGGAATACCCAGATGATCCTGCGACCATGTCCATGTCGTATGTCACAGTTGCATTTGTCCCAACCTTGATATCAAGCCAACCGAAGGGGCGAACCTCAGCACCCGCATTTCCTTTCTCGTTTTTCCTTCTACGATGCTTGCTACCTCGGCTCTTCTGCTCAGTTTGTCTGGCGCCAATGGAGTCAACTTGACTTGTCCATTTCCAGTTTTTCGATTCCTCCCTGATTGGAACTCGGAGTATCGTTTCATCGTCAAACTCAATATATACTTTGAACTCTATTGGGACTCTGAATTGACCCGATACGAGATTCTTGCTGGGCGTAGCATCTTTGCAAAGACTTGGAAAGAACACACGTTGGATGTCTGCGCGTTGTCTGTCGGCCCATGGACCGTAGTTGATAGTAGCGCCCTTCAATGCGAGATCCAATCCCCACTCTGGGGGGCTGTCGCCATTAATATTGGTTGCTTCGAATTCGTCAGGCTTTTCTGAATGATTTTGTCGCTCCTGAACGGTTCCCGCGACGTCCCAGTAGAAGCTCATGCTAGCTTGGGGGCTATCAGCAATCGTAGTAACCGTGGCGTACTCGATAGATGACCACCTTGCCCTGTCTTCCTGCTCCCCTTCATCTAGATATCTGGATAGCCCTTGCCAACCAGTCGAACTAGGATCATGATTGGGAACATTTCCATGACTGCCGAAGCTAGATATCGAGTCGACCGAGCTTTGGAAAGCCGGCACAAGATCCTGTAAAGCATGCCACACTTTACGACGTTGGCGATGAAAGAAGCTATGATTGTGGATATGATTCTTTTGTGTGTCGGATTGATCGGACTCTCCACGTTTGATTCGAATAGCTGCAGTGGTCTGGTCCTCCTTGTAGTCATCATTGGGTTTCATTTGTACCACAGGGTGTTCAAAGTGAAAATTTATTAGCTGTCTGTACTGATCGATAGTTTTTGATTTTGTGGCATCGACCTCCCCCGAAGCTCTGTCGGCCTTTGCAATTAATACACTCTTAGTATGCTCATTTCCAAGGACAATGGCGGCTTTGTTGCAATTGACATGAATAGGAAGCAACCGCAAGATGAATGATCCTTCTGGGCTACCATGGTCCTGGTGATTACTTCCACTCGTTTCTGTCTGGGACGACGCAAAAGATTCGTGGGATTTAGGATCCCCTTGTTGTAAGTTGTTGTAATCATCACTTTCTTTTGAATGTTCTTGGGTAGAAGATTTTGAGAGATTTTCCGTTTTTTCTGATGCAGCTTTTCGTCTTTTCCTTGATTTTACACCAGCTGAAGCATCTTCATTTTTCTGTTCAGTCCCAGCCTCCTTCTTTCCTACGTCTTGGGTAGTCATTCCAGCAATGATAGCATCGTAGGCAGCACTTCTGTTGTAAATAAACCACTCCACACCATTGAGAGAAACCGTGAGACGACATGGAAGCTTTGTGGCTGTTGGTGGTCCGGCCCCTTCCCCACCATCAACAGTAGCACTGTGCCCCATCTTCCCGTCGTCCTCCGAGTCAGAAGACGGGTGTTTTGTTCTCACATCACTGCCACGACCAACGTTGAGACCTCTCACGTTCCTGAGCCAATAGCACCATGTAATGAATCCGCTATGGACCAGAATGGTTTCGTTATTTCCATGATATTTGAATCCCTTAAAAAACACCCGGCCGCCCAAGAGGGAAATCTGCAAAGCTTGTATATCAATGTATACGCGATATTTGTGCCAGGTCCATGCTCGAATACCGTAGGATATGAGGGTCGCGAAGAGGCGGTTAAAGTAAAAGAGGAAGAAGAGAGTGCTGATTCGCGGTTAGCTTAGAGAAAGGTATAGGAGGTAATTCTTACAGCACACCACAGACCAGCAATTCAACCAAAAAGACCCTAGAATGAATTAGAAAGTTGCAATATTTCAGACGCTCCCAAGCGCAGCTTACCAGTTGAATCCCAAATGTGTAGTTAAGGGGGACGCCGTCAAACCTCCACTGGTTGTCGACATGGTACCGGCTTTCAATAAGATGTCATAGCATCTCTAACGCTCATCGCATGGCTATGCAGCAAGTTCCCGCACCGGAGTTCCCCATATGGACGATATCAATCGAAATGCTTCCGGGCAGCTAGATGACTCCAACGATTTGAGTCCTTTTGTCGATTGCTCAATTGACGTTGCGCGTGAGTGAGCCTCTATTCCAAGTCCCTCCGCGATTTTAGACGTGGCTGAGATTCTGCCGCACTCACCGCCCTTGTTTGTGGCTGCGGTTCTACCTTGGCTAGAAGCTCGATCTCAGAAAGCAGTGTCGTCAACACCAAATTTCCACGCCACATCCTGTATTTGCAGATACAATCTCGTTTCTGCTTGAAGAGTAGAACTTGACGTACCATGTCAGTCTCTCCGAGCTTTATTATTTAATCATACCTTCGTTTGAAAGCGGCGGGCGCCTTCGTCTCTCCAAACGCGTCATCGCTCTCCAACACTTGCTCTACCTACGCTGCCCATCATGGCAGGAGGAGGTCTTTCTTCGGGGACGGGACAGAAGTTAACGCATGCTACTATCATTGTAGCTGGAGTTGCAGCTCTGCTCGCTTCGCTGCTCTCTATTGTGTAATTATTCCTGCCCTGTCTCGCATATTGCCTTGCTAATATGCCATTCAACACAGCTCAGTATGGCTCCAAACGTAAACCTATTCCTGTACTACTTGACACAACACTCGAAATATTGACACCATGCAGAAAGAACTATCGAAAACCCCTCCTTCAAAGATATGTCATACGGATATTGCTCATGTGGGTTCGGAAATATACTATTTCAGGCAGAAATGCTGATGAAATTTAGGGTTCCCATATACTCGATATCGTCATGGTCAAGCATCATGTCTTCCACGGCGGCCATGTTTCTGGATCCAATTCGGGATGTCTATGAGGTACGACTGGCCTGAAAGTACTGAATGTTGTAACTAACCTTATTAGGCCTTTACCATCTATACTTTTTTCCAACTTCTAATCAACTTCATTGGAGGAGAGCGATCCCTTATAATCATGATGCACGGCCGAGAACCAGTACATCACTTATGGCCCTTGAACCACTCGTTGCCCAAAGTCGATATCTCGGATCCTCATACATTCCTAGCAATTAAACGGGGGATCCTTCAGTATGCCTGGTTGAAGCCAATTCTTGGTATAGCCACTATAATCATGAAGGCTACGGGAGCGTATGACGAGGGTGATTTGAGTCTCGCCTCGGGCTATTTGTGGGTTACCATTCTCTATAACGTCAGTGTTACCCTGAGTCTCTATTCTCTTGGGATGTTCTGGGTCTGCATGTCGAAAGACCTACAACCTTTTCGCCCAGTTCCCAAATTCTTGTGCATCAAACTCATCATTTTTGCCTCTTACTGGCAAGGATTCTTCCTCGCAATCCTCGTTTGGCTGGGTGCCATTCCGGACAATGTGGAGGGATATACTTCAGATACTCTTGCAGCAGCAATACAGGATGCTTTGATATGTATAGAAATGCCCATTTTCGCCATCGGTCACTGGTATGCATTCTCGTGGCACGACTATGCAGATGTAACAATTTCAGCTGCCAGAATGCCAGTCCTGTACGCACTTCGCGACGCATTTGGCGTGCGGGACCTCATCGAAGATACCAAGGAAACCTTCAGTGGCAATCAATACGAGTACAGGCTTTTTGACTCCGGGGACAACGTTCTTGCCCATGAAGGTTCTTCTTCACGCGTGGCTAGAATGATGGATGGAATGCGATATGAACGCGGAGGAAAGGGTAAATACTGGATCCCCAAACCCGGCGAAGTGAATTCCAGGACTCCATTGATTGGAAATGGCGACGGGCCTAGTCGCTCTCGCAGTCCTACGAAAGGGACACAGCACGACGGAGCTATGGACTATGGAGGCGGAGGCGGAGACGACGAAACTCTGGACCCAGTTGAAGAAGATCTGTATGAAAGAGCAAGAAAGTTGGAATTCGGAGACTGGAATGTGAGTGGTCGGTAAATATTACAAGTCCTTTTACTCACTGAAACAGTATCCGGTAATCACAGCCCATGAGGTCTCTCGGGAACGATGGCTTCATGCTTCGCCCAATTTACTTACAACATCGGCGAATCGCAATCTTCTACAACCAACCCGCGATAATGAGATTCGGAGAGCGAGCAACATTCGAGAAACAGTAGAGGACGTTACAAAGAAGACCCGACGGAAACATAGTGCTTCCAATAAAGGCAAGAAGCGAGAACTTAGCTCGGAAGGTAAACAGAAGGGTGCCGCGACAGGCGAGGAGGGACGTGCACCTGCCATGAAAGGCATGCTCCGACATCACTCATCAGCATCCAGCTCTGCAAAATCGGATCGTAGCCAGTTAGTCGATCTAGTTGTTGAAGACACCGCCGCAGAAGAAACAGAGAGAGTTCGAGCTCGAAAAGAGGGTAGTGCAGGATGGAATGCCACTGAACCTAAGCATTTTGTGTAAGTAGACGGCCCAACCCAACGAACTTACCGAATAATGCTCACATATTTAACAGACGTACCTACGGCAAAAAGACGGGTGAGGATATAAGAGAAGGATTTGAGCCTGATGACAATGCTGCCGATCATGAGCATGACGAAGAGAACAATCCATTCTCTGTCGGTGATGGGGCGGATAGTGCTCATTCGGATGAAGCGCGTCACTGGCAGGAGGCCAAGGAGCCTGAAGTCAAATTGAAGCCGAAATATGGGATCGAAGGGGAAGCTTTTGAAAATGTCTGGGGCGGAGGGGAGTCCTCAGAGCACCCGCGCGAGAATCCGTGATGTAAAATATACCCTTTACTGTACATTATTTGGATTTGAGTTTGGCGAGCGAGGCGTTCATTGGCCGGTATGGCGTAAGAAATAACACAAGCGGCAATTGCCATCATGTTCATCATGATCGCAGGTTGCTTTTACTCTCTTTGGATCTTTCTAATCTAAATAGTTCGTAAGTCCAAATGGTTGCAGTTCCTTTTCACACCATTCTCTAAACTACTCTTTACAATTCCTTCCACTGGGCCTGTATATACACAAACTAAGGGACTTCTTCGGACTAGCATTTATTGCAGGTTGGAATAATTTGTTGCAGCTCAATAATTTAGCTTGCCATGGTCACATGATTTTACTTTTATCAAGTAGTTAACCAATTCCCGATTCCCAGACTGCCCAGACTGCTGGTCTGCCGAAATGCATAGAACATGACCAATATTATTGCGTCTGTTCAACCCACTTGCGTCTCTTACCAACTCAGAGAGCCACACCTTTGGGGGAGAGTTGTCCGTATGTTTTCCGTTCATTGCTTTCTATCTCCAGACCGCTGTTATGTACGTACTGAAGTGCAAGCGAGAACCCTCCACCACTTTGTTGCTCCACTATACCTACCCCGGAAGGAGCGTTAATTTCATCATGCAAGTCTGCATTTCAGATCCTCGCATTGGACAGTTCGGCTACACAACGCTCTGGGAACTTATCCTCGAACAGCCGATCGGGTCGTAAACATACGAGTACCTAGGTGCCATCCCCAGACAAAACAATATTCATCTGAAGATGCCCTTTGCCAAAGGCTCTTCAGATTCCCAAGTGGACACCGCCACCTATATGACAAAATTTCCTTCGGTGCTTAAGCAACATTGAATATTTTAAACCAACGCCAGTAGAGAGACGACGTGCTTGCAAGAAATGTCTCCATGCGGGATTGTTCCATCTTTGAAAGACATGGAGAGATTTGGGAAGGAGTGCAACGGGAGAAGCCAGCTCCTTGGAGTTTTTGGTTTCCAATTGCAGTGCGGAGATAAAATTCTTTTCAAGAGCAAGGATATATATAGAAAAATCAGGAAGAGATCCCGATGAAGCTAACATCGAGTTGAGGTTGCTCCTTGGCCCGGCTAATTCATGAGTCGGGTCGCGGATGCCTCCCGTCGAGCCTCTTGTGGTCCGGCAAGGAGGATCCTTGATCCCCTAGCGAGGTGAGCGAAGCAGGAGCGGACAAGAGAACGAGTGGAATTGGTCGAAGCTGACGACAGTCATTCCGTAGTCTGTCACTTTCTCCTCTTCATCCATCCTGCCCGACAACTTCAACTTCTCTGTGCCGACACCTCGAACTGGATGCAACGACTGATTCTCACGCTGAGCTCTTTCCAAATTTAAAACTCGGTCGGAGATGCCTCCTAGGGCTTTTGCTGCAATCACCAGCCACCAAGTTTGGGGAAAAGCAAAACCGCCGACCGACAACGACTAGATGACCTGTGAGATGTGCCATCATGCCATCATCGCTCCGTGGCCCCTTTCTCCTGGTTGCAGTGACTGGTGATGGCAATTCGAAGGGGCCAAGGAAACATCGCCTTCGAATCAGGCTCACACAGGTCGATCTCAAGGCAATGGGCTGGATCGCTTTGGTTTTGAGATGGGATAAGGGTATTGGAACTTGGGAGCAAACCACGATCTTCCTTGCGAATTGGCGCGCTCGGGGGCTGATACGTAATCACTTGAGCTTGGTTTCTATTAAATCAAGGTGAGGCAATAAGCTCTTATATTAGGAGATGTTGCTAACGAGATACGCGAAATCCAGAAACAGTTTAGTTCATTTGAAGGAAACGACAGACTATCCATCTGTCAGGAGGACCCATAACTTTGTTGCTTCCACAGAAAATGGCCCGAGCAAAGCATCGAACTACCAACATCACAGCTGTCGAATCAAACGAACCAAACATCGAGGGAATGAGCACGAACGCACAAGCACGAAACAAAAACACACCAAGCATACCCTATTGCTATCTCCGCCTGCACTGCATGGCACTATGCGGCTAGCGTCTGGACCTCGACTTCCGACCAATGCAGATGTACAACGGAAAATAAGCCTGAATATTGGTTAGCAGGCTGGCGATTGGTCACCTGAGATCTTTCCTTCAGTTACTCACCTTGTATGCTGGGTTATCAGCCTCAAAACGAGCTTGTGCTACCAGTAGTTGCACGTCTTGGAGCGACATTCCAAGTCGTTCTGTGAAAGGATAAACGGCCAAAGAAGACAACATACGCTGCACGTTCTCCCGCATCGCAGCGCCAATTTCATTGTCTCGCTCGTCTATATATTTCTTAGCAATATTCGAAGCATTGATTTAAGCCGAGTATCTTACCAGTTAGCCAGGCACACGTTGGCAGCTGAATCATTCGTTGCTCTACATCCACGAACCCAGCTTCCCGGAACATATCATGTAGCCTAAGTGGGACACGGAGGTCTTTTGTTCCTTGATGGCTCTCCATATAATAGTCACTCCAGCGGCGCAAGGCGTGGCCATCCGTAAGACTTCCATTGTCGGATTGGACGTTGTAGTAGAGCTCTATCATTTGACACCACCCGCCAGGCCGAAGCACCCTGAGTATGTCTCTCATGTATTGGGTCCACCGGTTACTATGGATTCCGCTAGCCATCATTCGTGATTGTACTAGGTCGAAACTGTGGGAATCAAATGTGAATCTAGTTGATCTTTGGTTAGCTGCATCCTCTATAAGTATAGTCGATAACAACCCTTACCGTCGATTCAAGTCGTCAACTTGCAGGTATAGATTTCGCGGAATCGTATCCGGCTGCCATGGATTAATGTCGATTCCTAGAACCTTTTCAGAGTCAGTGACAGTCAGTTCGGCTATCCTCAGCTCTTCTTCACTTACGTCGCAATTCGGATTCTGATCCGCTATTTCCATTGCCCACGCGGCTGTACCTTCTATTCGTCAGCTGGTGCTTGAAGTGGGTCTTTGTACTTCGAAGTACCATATCCGCAATCAAGTACTCTGCGAGGTCGAGTAATAGGAGGGAATATCAATCGACCGTCAAAAACACGTTGTAAAACGTTGTGCATAATGTCATTTCTTTCGACCTCGTCCTCGCCGACAGGTGCAAAGTAGACTTGGTTATCGATGCTGTATTGCTGAAACTCTATATTGTGTATCCATACTCTTTGTAAGAATCCACTGTCAAGTGAACTGGTGTTTGACTCGGGACGGAATGCGTTGCTTTTCATGCTGGCATTTAGTAACCGAAGATTCTCCTCACGGCCAAAGGGGTTCTTCTGCATACCTCGCCATACCTAAGGCCTCTCAAGGAGACGTGTCTCTGATTTTCAGGGTGTAGCCTTCAAGTGCTGCTGTTGCGTGCTGGGAGTTGGCCACAGTTGAAAGCTGGAGGGAGGGGATCTATTTGAACAAGTAATCTTGAACGCACGTTGGATGTTGGGAACTTGAGCAAGTCATGCCCAATTAAGTAGCAAAGACGCGGGCGATGATGGCGTAGGGGGTTGGTTCAGACGGCCAGACCATACAGGACCCCCTATTCCATTACGTTCATGGTTATCATCGATCCCAACTACATTGGCGACCGGACTGGATTCAGCTAGGCGCTTCCCTTCTTCATTGCCTGTTAGACAAACGCCAATTCTGTTAGAATCGAGAGACAACCCAAGTCTCCTGTGTGCAGTGGCGAAAGCCATCAGGAGAAACAAATCAGCCGTATGATTTAGATATGTCCTAAATGGGCAATCCGCCGGCGTGACAAAGACGCTATCCACCTTGGTACCCAACCTGATCAGGCACTCGACTTTCACTGAGTGCCCAATGGCCAAAACCTTTGATGATGTACGCGGGCTACCAAGTTGCAGCTGACGGCGATATTCTGACGTCGGGCAGGAAGAATTTGGAAAGAGTTCCTATCATCTCGATGAAAGGGATTGCTGAACCTCCAACTAAGAGACTGTCAAATGAAACCCACCAACATGTTTTATGTTTTTGACATTGAGCTTCTACTTTTCAGGTCTGGAATTGTGGCCTTTTCGGTCACTGCGGCGATTCACGAGAGGTCGAGTGGTATGTATCATTCCATTGAGGATCAAGGTGGCTCATTTCTAGGTTTTCAACTGCTCTGCTCTCTATGTCTCTGGATCGATTGTTATTACGCAACGGAGCCTCTGGGTTGATTTACTTCATTCACGGCAAATACGATGGCGTTAGCAATACCCAAACTCCTTTCCTTCCTGCATATTACGATCCGTGTTCCGCGGGGGGTGTGGTAGGACTGGTAGGCAACCCGGAGCAAAGTCAAGGGTCGATTGGGTATTCTCTGCAGCGACACCCAGGAAAGTGTTGGCCGGAACGCCTTCAAGCTGCCGCGACGCAACATTTCGGTGTTGTTCTTCAGCAAATGGCAAATAATCACCTGTGTGTGGATTGAGGCCTTGTGACTCAAAAAGCCTCGATGAATATTTTTGAAGGTTTTGTGGGCAGGGCTCCACCTCTTCAAAATCGGGGAATCCCAGAAGCCCACCGAAAAACCGACGTAGGAAAAACGGAGAATCATACTACAAAGATCATGATCAGCCTTATGGCTTACAGTAGTCTGATACAACTGTAGCTTGCGCAATATCTCACCTGCGGTGGTTTCATACACCTGCACCAACAAGACGAGTCTTTCTCTGCCTTTTCTGGAATTTCGGGCAGGCGCGGATCACAAGCACACCACTTTGGTCACGTTCTGAAATTCTGCAGAGAACAGAAATTACTCGAGATACTTCAGTTCACCTGCATTTGAAATGCTTGCGGGGACTATCACCGAACGGACCTTGTTACGAAATATCACTTGTATTCGTATTTGTCGTTTCATACGTATCGAGAACCTCGCACCTCTTCCACCAACACTTTTTCGTTTGATCTTCGATTGGTGAGTGGAGGGAGGGCTGCAAGGACCGGAAATGCAGGGATTCTGGTTCAAGTATATAGAAGGGGACAAGTTGACAGCGAAGCAAAGCGGTCTTCTTTTGGGCCTCCTTTTATTGTTGGTGAGTAGTTGCAACTTGTAGCTCTACCTGGCTGTTCAACCCGAAATGACAATCCCAAGCCAACGTTCAAGCTTAACCAAGATAAGCAGTTTTTTCTGACTGCTATGTGGCCTGTCATGCAAAGCCCAATCATACATGTTGGTGCAACGATGAAGACAGAAGCATCAAATCTGCTTTCGAAAAACGCCTTGAGCAAAGCCATGCCCAACAGCATGAGTAACTATGAATGTTGATTGGAAAGCTCGGTTTCTTGGGTCACAAATTGTAACCATATCTCCGGCCTCGGGACGGTCGTTACCTTTTGAATTCCCTCTTTCATCTTCCGAGATTCCCACAAACATCTGCCGTTCAACCCGTTACCGATCTTTCAATCAGAATTAAGCATGATCGTCTGGTTGGGAATGACTTTAAATGAGGCGGTGTTAAATACTCTCTTCTGATTTGATCATTCCTGTCTCTACGTCAAGTAAGCATGCCGGCGGCCTTTATGTAGCCCTGTTGGTATGTACCTTTACTTTTCCACCTCTTAGAAACTTGTTCCTTTCCTTGATACGGCGGCAATTTCGGCGCTCACGGCGCTTCTCTTCTAAAGTCCTTTTCCAAGTCTAGAAGGTTCAGCTACTTAGGCTACAGTCCAGCCAACCTAGGAGACCCTTTGTGCGACCCAGCGGCCAAGGTTGGTACATGTGGTTTTGCTTTTTTCCTATTCTCCTTCTGCTTACAGAATTTTGTGCCACCAAGCCGCCCAACATTAGCGCAGTTTGGCGCGCGGGGTCAGATTAGGAGCCGCCAAATTGGCAAAACTTCCGTCAAAAGGTGTCGGGTGACTCGGGTAAGATCATTGGTTGAAAAAACGAGATGCTAGATTTCTTTTGAGATGACGACGCTCTGGAGAATCGAGGTTGATTTTTCTTGAAATTGATAGATGTACTCGGCATGAGAAGGATCAAGAGATCGCTCAGTGACTTTTTGTACTTCAGAGATTGCTTCTTTTTTGGCATCTCGGTCTGCCTTGAGAGGGTTTGTGTTGGGTCGTTCGGGTTGGTTGTGTCCTGGGGAGAAAGCTGCGAGGTTCTAGATTGTAATTCAATGAAAATTCTTTTTTCAGCGGGAAAGATTCTACCAGCCTTTTCGGGACCTCTAGATGGAGTTCAAATTGTGCTAAGAGGATAAAAATTGCTAGAATTATTGCCGAGTGTGGTTTAAGGGGCTTGGGGAAAACAAATAAATAACTAACGTAATTTGCTCTCTGAATACACGCTAAATACTCTCTAATTACTCCAAAACTAACCTTTGGGGGGTTTGCTCCTTTCTTTCTACATATTTAAATTATGTTAGATTTTTCAGATTTTTGTTTTCTTCCTAGGGGTCTAAGCTAGAAGACTTGTTGTCGCTTAGCGAGGTATTTACTTTTAGAATATTCTACTTTTCTATATATCTAAGTATCCCTTCCAAGATACCTGTGCACACATTTTAGAAAGTGGGCTATAAGATGGAGATATCCTATAGCATCAATCTTATTCTTGCTGTGGATTGTAAAGGTGGTAGGAAATATCTATAGATACCCCAAAATTATATCTCTTATTATCTCGCCGTTCTTGAAAAATCCAAGTAATTATTATCTGAACAATTTAAAATATTAACCTAGATATTTGGAATAATTGACCTTTATTGTTTTAAAATATTTTGGGTTGTTACTTAGAACAACGAGTTATTTACTGCCACTTTTGTTGTCCATCACTAGCTAATCTCGTGTCTGAAATAGATCAAAAGCCTTAGAAGTACACTGGAAGGGATAATAAAAGCTCTGTTCTATTCAAGTACAGATATAAAGACTATACCTAGCCTCGTTCTTCGTTCATAGGCAATTTAGCTCAAAGGAATTCATTTCTTTTTTTCTCATTAGAAGGCTATCCGCGGTACATTCTTTCTATAATTAATTGGTAAGATTCCTAGATTTAGATATATTTATACTAATATCTCTCTCATCATATAGCTAGTGTTCGTCTATAGCTCTCTCAATTTAGTTGAATAGGAAATGAAGTATAAGAGTGGATTTATAACCTAAAAATAAGTTGAATGACCTAAAAGTTGTTTCTAAAATCTAAAACACTTGTCTTTCATACCCTTGTACTAACAATTCTGGCTCAGACATCTGAAATTAACACAACCCCTGCCGTATTTAGATTCCCTTGTGATAAGCTGAAGTGTCCACAGTTCCCAGCAACAAACAGAGGGTATGTTTGTGCTACCGTAGCATGCATAATCACCATTACGGCAATAGAGTTTCAAAATCCAACACGCCCATACCTACGATCATCAGTCCAGGTGTACGAGTTCGGGACTGTCACGAAAAAACCCCTTAATGACACACCACACCGACTAACGCCTCTCACACCATATCATCCCATCATCCCATCACCAACAAAAATAAAAAACAAAAAACAAGAAGTAAATACTGTTTCAGGATGAGTTCTCACAACGAGGCTTCCGTACAAGGTCAAGGTCGTGACTTTGTTTTCAGCTGAAGTCCCTGGAGAGAAGCCTCGTTTCCTAAGCGAAGCCACTTGGAATGCAAGCGAGCTAGAACCAACAACATTGTAGAAAAGAAGAACACGAGGACACCAAATAGAAGATTCCCTTTCAGCTTCAAAATTAAGTAAGCCATGGTATTCTGTAAATAGAGCTTACCAAGAAACGTGGCAATCGTGGAGTGATACGCGCGGGGCTTTTTGCCGCTCTCATCTCCCTTGCTTGTGAGACGAACAAGGTTGTCTCAAGCACTTATTCCAATACCAGGCAGCACAAAAATCCTCAATCTCGCTCCAGACGTCAATCCATCCAGTTTTACTCATCGAAGGGTGGCAGAAAGTAACCCGAGCTATACGAACACCTCGGATGCAAAGCAAAGCGTAGACATTTTCTGGATTGAAGTCTTTTCTATATCTTGACTTCCCAAAATTCCTCCATTACATGCCTCAAGAGTCGTATCTTGATTACACTTTTGGAGAAGGAAGTGATCTGGTCTTTATTTTACTTCGATTGTGCCAAACTGCCTAGGATAGTTGAAAGTATTGTTCAAGAGGTTTGGAAGAATGAGAAAGGTGATTTCTTGATTCTTCTAAATGTGCTCGAACATGACTTCTCATTGCCCTAGACTATTTCGCACAATCGAAGTAGGTATACGCGGAGTAAGGACCGCCACTCTTCCTTTCCCCACCACCTCAACATACCCAACACCCAAAACACAACACCCGACTCTTAACCTCTGACAACTATCCCCAACCATATTACAAAGATAGAATGAGCAAGGGAAGCGCCCCGGCTTGTTCTGTTTATATCTATGATTGTCGATTATCTGTTACCTCAGCCAAGACTTGAAATTTGACAAGACCCTTCCTCACTCTTTCGAGTCCCACCACTCTAATCAAGGCAGAACATTGTCTTTACAGCCACAACCCCCATCCCCCATTTCGACGAACGCACCAATCCCTGGGTGTCACAAGCCCAATGACACATGTGTTCGAGAAAGCTTTCCACACAAGAGAAGAGACGGAGCCGAGGAGACTCGACCCCCCGAGTCAAAATCCACATCTCCAAGCGTCGTGAACTTTCCATTTCAGAAATTTGTCTTCGAGAAAGGAAAAATTCTTGATTCCGAAGGGGGAGGTTTATACTCGGAGCTAACCCGCTCTCGGTCAGTCAGGGTGGGCCAACACCAAAGTCGCTCCAGCCCTCTCAACAGGAACTGCTCGTCTGAGCAACCCAGCTCCACCCAGGCCCCGACGCTCCTTCCTCACTCTTCAGAGTCGATTCACACGAGGGCCCACTGGTCGTGCCTTCCCTGTTGTCCCTCACGGGTAGGCTTCGGCTTCGTCCTACTCATGAAAACAATCCGACCCACATCGTACAGTACCTTCCCTCTCTCCTCTCTCTAGAGAACTCTAATTCCTCCCTCTCAAGCGTTAATTTTCTCCCGTGCAAGAAAATTCCCACTTCGTGCCTTCCTCGTTCTGAAAGACTGAGAACCAAATGGCCCAAAAGCTGAGCACAGAAATGATTCCACTGCTGCCCTCCAAGCCCAGTCCTGGGCAAGAGGCAAACAACCCAAGAAGAGAGAATCAATCAACGAGACCAACTATTTACTGTATATACCGAAATTCAAAGAATCACACACATACCTCGCAATTGCGATTTTCAGACTTCTCTTTCTGAGAATAAAAACGTCTAATTTTTTTTATTTTTATGAAAACTCATTAGAAAACCCCACACCTCTCATATGGCAGAACTGAGAAACTCCCCAATTCGTGTGTGATATTTCACAAGTTGTCTCCGAATGCGAATGAACAATTTGGATGGTGTGCTATCGGTAGGTCACCTATCGGTAGGTCACCTACCGATAGCTTATATTCTTGGAGACGAGAGTAGTGCTATTCGTAGGTTACCTACTGATAGTTCAGGTGTACTGCTATTTCCATCGACCAACCCCCATCTCACTAGTAGCCAAACCATCGTCAATTCATAAGTTCTTTCAGTCAATCTAGCTTTTCTTTCTGTCAAAATATTTCCATTTTTGTTACTCCGCTACACTCCTTTCCATTTCATAACCCTAATGATCATCACACACGAAGCAACATAGCCAGGATTCAGAAATAGGTAGCCCTCCTGATCAGGGAAAAAACTCCATGAAAACGCCACCGACCAAGTGAACCACTTGTATGCAATGAAGAAACAAAACAGACCAGAGACCAGACCAGATTCCACGAAATAATCTTAACGACTGTTCGTCTTGCCCATACCACGCTTTCCGGAGAACTAGAGTAATCATTAGTCATATATTCAAAAAAAAAAAAGGGGGGGGGGGGATTGAGAAAGTAAAAAAACAAGAAACTTACCAAATGTTTAGGCATGGCTCCAGCAATATGTCTATCAGCCTCTCCCTGTCTAGCCATCCTATTCATCTTTCTCTGTCCTAGTTTCTGCGCTCTCTCTGCCTTGGTTCTCGCAACTTCATTAGTAACACCGTCATCACGTCTATTGCTCTGACTTCTGGCTCTGCTCTTTGATCGCATCTTGGCTTCATACTCAGGATCATCAACATCCATAACATCCTCTGTACCAGTGCGGCTTCGGAGTGGGGTACGTCCACGAGATTGTGATCGTGCTCGTGCGGTGATTGAAGTTGTGTCGTGACCAAGAGAATCGAGGTGATCGTCCATTTCGGAAAGCTTCTTGCGTGTAGCGGATCGGGGGATTATGGCACGATTCTTGAGAGACTTCTTCATCTTGGCCTCGTTGCGAATGAGTGTTTGCTTCTCGCGGATTAATTCGGCCTTCATGCGGACATCGGCATCCTCAACATCTTCTATCGATTCATCAGAGTCGTAATATCCTTCCGCCTCGAGTTTCTCCTCCTCATCTTCCAAAGCCTGGAGCTTAGCCTCGATATCAGGGTCAACGAAATCGGCAATGTTCTTTCCATCAAAGATTTCTGGAATCTTGTCGTGCTTCCACTCATCGTTTGCGAGAAGGTATTTATCTTTCAAGTCAACATTGAAAACACCAGCACCACCATTCTCCTCCTCCATGTCTCGGGCGAGTTTTCGGCGTTCGGGGTCGTTTTTGTCGTATCTCTTCAGGTTCTTGACGGCTTCTGGAATGAATGATTCGCGGACTACACCATCCATTGGTCGGGCAACGTGAATTCTGTTCAAGACATCTCCAAGTCTTCCGCCAACGGTTCCACTGCTGTTTGTGCCAGACTTGAGCTTTTGAGCAACTCTGTCGGCGATTAAACGCTCACAAGCTGCGTTCTTGACCTCTTGAACACCCTCCTCGGTAGTACATGAAAGTTGAAGCATCTCAACATCTCCTGGTTTCAACAAAGCTTGAAGCGCAGCCTGTGTCTCCTCATCCAAATCCTCCGGTCGGGTAACATCAATCTTGTTGATAACAATAAAAACAAGCTTGTTAGCGAACAAAGGCTTGATGCTTTGGAAAAGTTGCATTTGTGCTTGAACCGTATATCCACACTGCTCGGAAAGATCCATGAAATATAGAATTGCCGATCTCAAATGTGCAATGGCGGTAATCGACTGCATTTCAATGGTGTTCATCTCCTCCAAAGGATGATCCAGTATACCAGGTGTGTCAATGGCTTGAAATCTCAAGTACTTATAATCGAAATGTCCCACGAACAAACTCTTTGTCGTGAAAGCATATGGTTGAACATCAACATCCGCTCTGGTAACGCTCTTCAAGAAGCTCGATTTTCCCACGTTAGGATATCCGCAGATAAGTAGGGTTCTGGTGTTAGGATCGATACTTGGCAGACGACCCAAATGTTGACGAACTTGATCAAGATACAGAAGAGGATCTTTGAGTCTTCGGCAGATCGTCGCCATTCGTCCCAAAGCTGCCCGCTTAAGTTGTTTGCACTGGAACAGGGATTGTGCGTATTTGAGGAGGCGAACGTAATCTCTCGACACAATTTCGATCAAATGCTTCGCAGTCGACAATTGTCCCAACGCAATTCGGAAATGGTCCGCATCGTAGAGGGTATTTAGCAAGTCCTTGTGGAATGGATGGATGTCCTGAAGCCGTGGAAATCCATCGAGGATGAGGGAAAGCTTCTCGCCGAAGGTCTCTGCTGTGAACTTGACTTTTCGAGTATAGAAATCTGATGGCAAATGTCAGCAATATACAATAGCGGAATATCTTTATTCCTACTTCTGATTCGAGAGATTTGAAAGCCTGCCCGAATCTGTGTTGGAAGCCTTCTTTGCGTTCTGCTGAGCACTAAAAATAAAAAGTTAGCGGTGCTCGAGTAGATTTGAGTGTTTTTGAGCGGTTGAAATTGTTGAAAAGGCTCGAATAGAAGAGAACTGATCTGGCATATGTGCATAGAGTCTCTGAGAGAAGGCAGATGATCCCACGAAAGAAGGGGGTGTGGGGGGTATGTGAAGAAGAGGACGAAGGAGGTTCTCGAGGAATTGGGCCTTTTTGGAGGGCGAAAGGCCGTCTGAAGCGAGCAGAAAAAACTACTTGCCGATATCTAAGAATTCTTGGCTGGTAGGTACCGGCCGGATGTCCTTCCAGGTGAGTTTCATGGTGGGCGACGTTGTTGCGTGTGTGTTGAGATATTGGTGTTGTACTCGACTAGTTTTGCGAAAAAGAGATGCTGCGGCAAAATTTCTGTGCCAAGATTGAAAAGGTGCTAAGATAGTGCGACAGGGGTCCAGGACGTAGAGGGCGGCACTAAAAAGTTGTCGTTGTCCCAGCTTGAAGAGACTTCATTCTCCAAAATTGTTTATAATGATCAAAACCATTGTTCGAGACTTTTGGGATAAATAAATTGTTTGAAGAGAGTTGGGATGAATATTTAGAAAAACCACCTACTTAGTCGTCACCGTCATCTTACCCCAGCATGCTCAACTACTCTATTTGCATTGGAACAAATCCAAGTTTAAAACATATGAATTTTCTAAATTACTGACTGACTTTGTTTATGGTTTCTTTTTATTTATTTAATTAAATCGACAAGACGAGAGAGTTCACAACTCCACACACAATCTCTCAACAAGCATTGATACTTATACTTGGTGCCGCCTTTATTTCCCCATTCTCTTATCAGCGAAATCTAGTGGGATGCCGGGGCGCCGCAGAAAAGTTGTTCCAACGTGGGGCAGCCTCAATTGACCCCTCCCCCTCCTCGAGACCTATTTTTCATTTTCCCCCAAACAAACCTTCAACTCTCAACCACTTCTCTCCCATTTTCTTTCAACCCGCACACTCCTTCAACCTCTTTCTCTTCTCAAACTCAACCCAGACCCAAAAAGTCTGTCCTGAGGTACCACTACCACTACCACCCACAACCCACAATCCACAACCCATCACCCAAACACACAAAACACCCCGCAAACTCCCAAGTCCAAAAAAAATGGCCTCCTCAACCACAGCGACCACAACAACCCCCCTCGCCCCCTACAAAGCCGAATTCCTCAACACCGCCCTCTCCGCCGGGATCCTAAAATTCGGCTCCTTCACCCTAAAATCCCTCCGCACCTCGCCTTACTTCTTCAACGCAGGAAACTTCTACCGCGCCGACCTCCTCCGCGCAATCTCCACCGCCTACGCCCACCTGCTCATCGAAAACGCCCAATCCTCCACCCCAATAGACTTCGAGATCCTCTTCGGGCCCGCGTACAAAGGCATCCCCTTAGCCACCGCTACAGTCGACAAATTGGCCGATTTACAACCCGAGAAATACGGACAGTTGTGTTATTCTTTCGATCGCAAGGAGGCCAAGGATCATGGGGAGGGAGGGAATATTGTGGGGGCTCCGTTGAAGGGGAAGAGGGTCTTGATTGTGGATGATGTTGTGACGGCGGGGACGGCGAAGAGGGAGGCGATTGATAAAATTCGAAAGGAGGGGGGCATCGTGGTGGGTATTATTGTGGCTTTGGATCGCATGGAGACTTTACCTGGGGATGAGGGGGGAAGAAGTGCGATTGGGGAGATCAGAAAGGAGTACGGGATCCCGGTTTTGGCCATTTTGACAATGAATGATATTATTGCGGCGTTGAGCGGAAAGGAGGGGGGTGAGGAGGACTTGAAGAAAATGTTGGAGTATAGAGAGAAGTTTGGGGCTAGTGATTAGATGTATGATACCCCGATTTATGGAATTGCTACCTACCACCACCTATTCGTCCTTCGTAATTTCATCATTGACTTCTTTGTCCTGTCAAACCTGCCTTGCCAAAGATGCCACGCTCATAATAAACTTTGGGGTATCATAAAATAATATCCTATCAACCATATCTTGCTCTTGGTTCCGTCTTCTTCAGCTCATAAACCTATCACTTAATTAGCCACAATTTTCTCAAAGATAATTGATTCTTTACCATATCAATCCAGTTACCACCCCCGAATGTAACCTTGCTCTTCCCTTTATTTACAAAACCAAGTCTCTCGTACCAGCCAACCTTGTGCTATTTCAGTTAGTAAGGTGCCCCTAATAACAACCTCAATTCTCCGGGGAGAATGGATACTCACATCATGAGAAATCAAAACCAACCGATCTGCAACCCCGCTCCCTGCCATAGAACTAACATAAGCCTTCATCAACACCCCTCCCAATCCCCTCTCCTGGAATTCTGGTGCAATAGCGACACTATGAAGCACAATCGTCCTCCCCATCTCCATATGTCCCACCTCACTCTTCGCCATATGTGGGTTCTTCCAATCCTTAGGGTAGTCCATAGATTCATCTGTTGCGACAGGAGTAGTAGTCTTCGTCGCAACTACATGACCCAAGAGTACTGAAACCGCGCCGTTGGAACGAGAGGTTTCGATGGGTGAGGCAGATGAGAGGGTGGATGAAGTGAAGGGTTGCTGAGAACCGGGAACGACGGTGGTAAAGATACCGGAACAGAGTTCACCGCATTTAGAGAGTCTGTATTCTATCTTGAAGGTTGTTAGTATTCTGGGTCTTCCGAAAAAGTATATCCTCAACAACTTCCGACCCCACCAAACCCCAGCAAAATAAACCACATACCTTCTCCCTCGTAGCCCTATCCGCCTCATCCGTAAAAGCACTATCTTCCAGCGCAACCACACTCTCCAAATCCGAAATAGTAAGCGGCCTCACAAGCGGATGTAAATTCGCGGTTGGCTGATACTGTTGATCGGGCGGAATGATCGTAAAACTCCTCGAACCCTCTCTCTGTTGTTCGGGCTCGGGGCTTGAAGGGCCCGACATTCTATTCGGGGACTCACTCAGAGTAGGTGGTGAACCGGGTGTGGTAGATCTCTCCTCCTGTTGTTGCGGTTGCTCGAGATTGAGATCGCGGGGCATTATGATGGAAGGGTAGATGCAATTCCGAGTACTTCCTAACAAACGTCCGTGGGTTTTCCGTTCCGTCCACTTTCTCGAACGAGAGGAGCTGCTTGCTGCCTGCCCCTCACTTGGGAATTTCTAGGCTTGGCGGATGACGAAACAAGAAAGATATCGGTTTGCAGTGAGGGTTTTGTTTGTGTATCCGTTCACGATGGAGTCGAGTGCTCGGGAACACAGGTATGTGGCAAGCTCTCCACCAAAGGTATTTTGGAAAAAAGAATTAGGTAGAAGGACGAGGCAAGCGCGACCTGGTGGTGCAGAAAACAAGGCTCGCATAACATGATCGAGTACGAGGACCTGCCCTGGGCTCAGCTCAGGCGGGGAAAAGCTTCAAGGGTTACTTATTCAAGGCAAGGTTCTGGCAGGGCAGGCACGCCTAGGCCTACGAATAACCCAAGGCAGACTTTCAGGTTCGTCAGGTTCGTTCGCCAAGAGATTGTCCAATGAACGAATATGCAGCTATAAATTGAACGGTCCGCAAACCGGAGTGGCAGGAAAGACGATGAGTTGAGTACAGTAAGCGGGGTTCAAATATGTGTCTGGAGAGTGTCCGGCTGGCGACAGAAATAAGCATCGATTGATTCCTTTGGATGCACCAACTTCTCATCTGAGAAGGACAAATTTGGAAGGAGCAGTTCGTAACATACTCACTACATATACATGTTGGAGATTACCCTTTATGTTCAAGTCTCAGCACAACCTCGAAGGGGCTGCGTGTATTCAACTTCTCTCACCCCAGAATGCCACTCTTCTCGCATATATATACCACTTCGTAAGGAAAATCCTCGTCTATCAACACACCAGCAGGCAAACTCTCTTCAAGATCCTCAAATTGCATTTTTCTTAAGTACTACTACGGTGACGGTACTGTACAGTTGAAAACCAACCCATCCCGCAGTAGACATGTATTCCTATTCCATCCCTATTTCATCTCCACCCAAATAGTAGCTCAAACTCGTCGCCAAGTGAGCATACCAAAAACCATACCTATATTAATACACATTGCCAAACTATCCGTCTCGCAATGTAAACAAGCCAAGTGCAAAATCTGGAGAAGAAAAAAGGAAAAGAACACCATCCACCTCAAGTCCTAATTATTCACCAGGTGCTCATGAAAACAGAGAAACATATAAAAACGAAATCGTAAGGGGGAAAAAATCATCAAAAAACAATTCTGTCGCTGTCGTTATAAAAGTTCCTGTGCATCTTAATGCGTTTCTGTCGTCAAATCGTCATCTAAATTCGCCACGGGCGGAATCTGAAAATGGCTACTCGAATTATGAGCACCAACACCTGTTAAATCCGCGGGGTATATTTTCTCTGATATCTCGGGAATCGCTACTGTTGAACGCGATTCTTCTGTTTCTGGTTTGGTCCATTGGTCCACCATTTCTTGGTCTGAGTGCTGTAATCCTTGATGGGGACCATGGGAACCTATTAGGTTGACTTCGATGGGTTCGCTGGCATTCATGAGAGACTTCTCGTCCGTATATTGGGCTCTGTTAATATCCAACATGGAATTTTCTTGCTGTGTCTCTGGTTGGTTTGAATCGGGGGATATGTGGGATATCACATCCGCTGGGCTTATTGCTGGAGGTTTAGTAGCGAAATCCACAAAATCGAATCCAGCACTGAGGCGTGTCGAGTCCTGGAAGTCCTGGCCGTCTTGTCCACTGGTTCCATTGCCATTGGAGCCCATGGCAGACATTATTTCAACAGCTTCACTGGAACCAGAGATATCTCGAGTATTCTGGTAGGCGGATCCGTCGCTAGAGTCTGGAAGTGGAATATTCTCAGGAGAAAGAACACTGGTATAGGGAATAGGAACACGATCCTGGAGGTACTGAATACTGGCGTCGGAAAATGGCATCGACGTTCCTGCAGTCTCCGTCCTATGAGGTGCTGGAGGAGACCTTCCCCTTCTTGGGTAGTAATCGGGCTCATCTGAAACGTCCGTTACGGCATAATCATGAACATTGATCGACCTATCCAGTCCTGAAGAGCTATATGGAGGGCTATGGATTCCGGATTTGCCTTGATAGCCTGAAAATTGCGTTTCATCCACATGGGGGGCATCAATCACAATTGGTACTGCGCGTAGAGGCTCTTCATGGTAGGTATCTTCCATCTCTGGGAACGATTTTAGTAATGCTGAAGCTTGTAAACGGCGCCTGGGATCATCGTCAAGACACCTCTGGCAGATATCTAGAAAATAATCAGGAATATCCTGAGGAAGGCTGCCCAAATCGAAAGGGCGCAGGGTTTCGGGCTCGTCATGCTGAGTAGCCAGAGCAAAAAGGACCATTCCGAGTTGAAATAAATCAGACTTGACTCCAATATACATTGAAATCCTCTGGTTGCTGTCAATGAGGTCACGAACTTCTGGGGGCTCCCATCCGACGGGGCAACCACGTCTGTTGATATCAATGATTTTGGCCTCATCATAATCATCAATGACAATGTTTGAAAGGGTGAAGTCTCCTTGGACAAAGCCAGCCTCGTGGATTTCCGCAAGGCCTTGCACGATTTGCCTAGCCCAGCGCTCTCTTCTCCTCCAGGGAATGTTCCCTTCTCCATCATAGATCACATCAATCAGCGCACCCTGCTCAGCGAAACTGATTAGAAGTCCTTTGACACACTCGCCTTTATTGTCAAGAACAACCCCTCCAAATTGAATTACACTGCGCGAGTCAGCGAGTTGATGTAGAGCGTTAATTTCGTATAAAAACTCATCGACGGTATCTGGTCCTGGAATTTCCTTTTTGATAAACACTTGCCCATCCACCTGGACCTTGTAGACGAAACCTGAAAGATGTGAGTCGAACACGAGCTCATCCTCTCGGATCCTTCTACAATTCAGGTGTGCAATGGCTCGGGCTGGGGGGTACTGAATGATTTCCGAAACATCCTCCACCACATGTACATGTAGACGCTCGTTTTCTGTCTGTAACTTCAAATTGGTGACCGTTTCGTAAAACTGAATGTCTGCAAGCGATTCCCGGATAGCTTCGTAGATACGAGCACTCTTGTCCCTCTGGAATCTGGTGCGGAGCAATTCTTCCTCCAAGGAACCTTCCGGGGCATTTCTGTAGTCCAACGAGACCGTTACCCGCCGCCAATGTGTTGGGGTTTCTGCAAATGTGACAAAGAACTTTTCTCTCTTCGACTTGTCCCGGAAATGCATGCTTAGATTCAGAATCCATCTCTTCTCGAGCTCTTCTAATATCATCTCGTCGAAAGCCTCGGTTGAGATGGATTGTGTATCAATGGCCGAGGGCTCTTTCTCAACATCCTTTTCCACATCCACATATCCTTGATTGTCCTCCTCAGGTGCCGTCTCAATTGTAATTTTCCCCTCCTTCAATAGGTCGTCAATGGTCTCCTTTGGTTCTTGCGTCTCTAATAGCTCAGGGGCACTGAGCCGAGGAGGGGGGTTGGCAATGACACTGGTTGAGGTTCGACCGGATATGTTTCGTCTTCGATCCACAGATACCGTACGACGTTCATCGGGATTGGGTATGACGGGTTCCAATCTATCCCGCAGCTCTGACTGCTGTCTCTTGAATGTGCCGGAGCGAGGTAAGCCTGGCACTACCTTTCTCGATAATCGTCGAGCAATGCCAGGTCTTTGTGAATCGTCCGCCGGGGCCGCTGGTGGAGCATTGCTCTGGTCGTCCTTCCCAAAGAGCCTCTTCCATGACCACGATGTCTTCTGATCTGTCGATGCCGCCCTGGGTTTGCTCGTCTGTGCCATTGTGGAGTGGTAAGGGTTCCCCGCGACTGGATAGAGCAACTATATTAGCAAGGATTCTCTTCGTCCTGGATTGGAGGCATAAGAGGATCCCACCTACACGGTGGATTGGCCTCGCCACTGCTTCTTTTAAGGTTGTTATAATCCCACAAAGACGTGGTTGTTAGCAATTAGAACAGATCGTTGGCATGTCTGCTTGTGCATGCAGTAAATTGTGTAGCACGCAGGTATCCGAGGAGATTGGTGTATCTGGTGAGTTCGTATTCGAGAGCAACGGCTGGCTCCTGTTCTTGTAAGGACTTTGACGTATCATTGCATTGGTGCGATGGGAGAGTAGAGGAGTAAAGAGAGAAGAGGGTGAATTGAAGATGATTTTTTTTTCTACAGACGAGGCGGTGGGCAGGGGAAGGATTGGTATCCGTCAGGGTCTAGCAGGTCGAAGAGGCTAAGACGCAGGTGGTGCAGGCGGGTTTCGAGGCCCAACGGTAAAGGAACACGACAGCAACAGGCAACAGACTCGGCCTCCTTTGGGACGACGATGTGAGAGAACGAGGGATGGAAGAGTTGCTTGGGACGGGTGTATTTGGCTGGGTATGAATGGGTATCTACACGCCTCACTTTTTCCCTTTCCTGCAAACCGCTGCATTGAGTCTGCAGTCTGCAGGTCAGCGAGGTTGGGGTGGGTGGTGACAGCTCTGCAGTTGCAGGTGGCCTGGCCGCCTTGCGCTGGAGGGCGGGAACATCAGGGCTAACGGAGGATGATGCATCGAACTGGGGGTAATGATGGACCGAGTGAGGGTTTTGGTGTTGATATAGGTACAAAGATATCCTGAAAACATCCGTTTCTACGATGTATCTTGCTGTACATCATTTAGAGGGAGGGGAGGTTGTTGAGAAGCCCGAGGTCGACCAAGGGCTCATCACCTGACACCCAACCAGCTGGAGAACTTCATTTACCAACTTCATTTACCCTGGGGTTCTCAAAGGCCGGAGATACGAAGTACATATGAACGGAGAACTGGTACTACTTGAGTGCATCTGTGGAGGAAAGGATGCGGGTGGTATGTTTTGTGAATGTTTTGTCAACACCGGAACCGGAGTACCTAGAGATATCAGTCCCTCTCCATACGGATAGGTAGGAACAAATGTATTCTTCAGGTAGAAGCCCAGTTTATTCTACTTTGATCCAAATATTGGACCAAACATTGGACCAAACATTGGAGGGCCCAGAAGTAGAAAGGAAAAAGCCAGAGAGATTCTAATGTTCCCTACGTAGCAATACTCCATGTTAGAAGTAGTATTCCAGCCGGGAGACCTTCCGACATTCCTTGCGGGAGAGGATATCGTATCACGTGATATGGATCTCAAACATTGGGTGAACATCTTCAAGTCTCTATTCCACCTTCCTTGTTCACCATTATAAATTAAAATCAAGACAAACCTGTTACTTTGATTCCCTTCTCAATTCTCCTCGTCATGTGAACGGGGCATGAAGCGCCGGTTGGTGTAGGATTCCCAGCCGGGTCTGGTCTGGTAAGAGCGATGCTGGGTGCTGGGTGTGGCTGCTGAACAAGGTGGTGTATGATGCAGGTGCAGAAACACGCTTGCTTCTCAGACCCGCGGATCCATGGTGGAAAGTCAAATGAGAGGCGTTGGTAGAGTGTAGCAAGCCGTAGAAGAAGAAGAAGAAGAAGAAGAAGAAGAAATAGAAATAGATTCTCCCAGAAAATGCCCTTCAATCCGTGAATATCAAATTGCCTCTCCGCCGCTGCATCATCCGCCCACCCAAAAGCGCGCGCGCTCAGGTCGCAGGGAGAAATGGCCGGTCGGGTGGTTTTTGCGGTGTTTGGGGTCATATTGGGGGAAGGAGGATTTCCGATCATATTGGGCTAAGCGTGCCTGCCTCGTAGCCAATAGTCGTACTGGCTGGCTCGCCCGCTGCTGCGTCCCTGCTTGCGGAGTCGAGAAGTGATTGCGCGCAGCCCAAGCACGGGCGGGAGCTGGTATGTAGCCAGCGCCCACCTCTTTTCCAACCCTCTCCCACTGCCACTCCTTTTACCATACAAAACGGAGAGCACTCAACCACCACCAAAGACCTCTGTCCACCTCTGACCACCACCCAAATCCCCAACAAGTAAGTACTGTCCCTACCAGATCCTCTCCCCTATTATCAACACCGCTCCTTCGCTTGCTCGCACTCAGAGACGATTCCACCCAAGTTTCCAAAACTTTGGGGCCATCGAATCGCGCTCAATTGCACGCAACCGCCGCTTCGCAAGACCTCTGGCAATGCCTCCCAGATGGTCGTCGCGTCGTCGCGACCCTTCCCTTCTTCCTTGTTGATCTATTGCCTGGGACCTTCCTCTGACCTGCCCGCGCAATAGTCCCCTCTCTCCACCAATTTTCTACGCCCTCAAAAGTCAACTTCAGGTTAGTCGATCTCGTTTGTTTCCATCTTCCATCTTCCTTTTTGGGCTTCACGATGCAAGTCGTCAACTTTGCGACCGCCGACCCGCATCGCCTTTGGCCTCAGCATCGCACCACCCAAACACCACACAACACCATCTACACATTCCATCTCCCACCAACTGTCGCGTCCACCACCACCACATTCCGTTTTGATCGTCGCGCCCCATTCTGGATCGCGTCACCTTTGCGACCACATCGCTGACATTCAAAAATCAATTAGTCAAATCAATCATCATGCCCAAGGAAAAGGCCCCCAAGCGTGCAACTGCCAAGCGCAGCGAGAAAAAGAAGAAGGGTACGTCTTTCCTCTCAATGGCCTCGTCGTTGGTCGCAATCATCCTGACATCCCTCCCTAGACCCAAATGCCCCAAAGCGTGGTCTCTCTGCCTACATGTTCTTCGCCAACGAGCAACGTGAGAATGTCCGTGAGGAGAACCCAGGAATCAGCTTCGGTACGTTATGCCAACACTCCCGTTGATCCCGCAGTCTGCTAACCCACCGGCTCCCACAGGTCAAGTCGGAAAGCAACTTGGTGAGCGCTGGAAGGCACTCAGCGAGAAGCAACGTGCACCATATGAGGCCAAGGCCGCTCAAGACAAGAAGCGTTACGAGGATGAGAAGGCAAGCTATATCGTAAGTGCTGAGCCAGATGAGAAGCCTGTGGGCGTTCGCAAGCGTACTGCAAGAGGTACTAATAAGAACGCCGCACAGGCTGATGCCGAGGAGGAAGAGTCTTCTTAGAGGACTACCTTCCCTACCCAGACACACGTTTACGACCGACCTCAACCACCTGGGATACTGTTGCTCTGGGCAAATCCGTGTGACCGTGTTTCTCTCTCTCTTCAGCAGCTTGTCTCCTTGACCTGCCTTTGCTTTGTAACTTTTTCTTTGGGATGGGGCGGGGTGTTATTGCACAGGACTTGGGATTCTTTCTGATTTTTATTTACGAAATCGAGGATGGAGGGACGCTTTTTTGCAACGATGATGTTATGGAGGGTCTCTATCACCACATGGAGGTGATTTAGTCCAAGATTATCTTTGATGATACGCTTCTTACGATAGGAGAGTGCGACAGTGACGTCGATCTGTCCTGCACATTCCAATGACGCGTATTGCAATGAAATCTTCTGTATTCTAGCTCTCTAATGAACCTCTGCCAATGAAGTGATGTAGTGATACTTGATGTTCTGTGATTCAGAGCTGTGCTCTTTAATGCCTCAACACGCACCCTTTGCCCAACCCACCATAACAACCGTGTCAATGGAAGGTTGCTTTAGCCCAGTAGCCTCAAAAAATAATAGCTCTTGACATCTTTGTCAATGTGGCCCTTTGGAATGACCCCCAAACTTCCCACTATGTTGGCCTGGTGGCCTCGCTCCCTTGCCGTATCCTCACCCTTGCTTGGATTTGAAACCTCAAATTACTTAATGACCAACACGACTTGTTTATGTGACGTTCAGCAAACCGGTATCTACTAATCTTCCCCGCAGTCGTGGACCTCTAAATATCAACAAGCGGGACCAGATACCGGTACTGTGATCTGCAGCTAACCCACGGTCCAGGTAGTAACCACATCTCTGTACGACCTTGGTGGGCGCTAAGAACGGATAACTACCTTAGCATCCCTTTCTCGAAGCTGTGTCAATGGATTGTGTTGATGGGGCGTGGGGGCAAGTGCCGAGTGTGTTTTTCGGGTACTCTCTCGAAGTCGAGAGGGTAGCTTTCTCTGAATGGTGTCTTGGAAGCTTTGCTGGGCTGCTTCGAGCTGTCTAGAAGACTCTCAATATTTCAAGTTTCTTGCCGCGTTTCCAACTTTTTCCCCGAGCCATTGTGTGGTTGGAATTCAAGACTCGAGATGGAAGCCGGTTCGCGGGATGCAAGTCCCCCTCACTAAAGAGTGGGTGGGAAGAAACGGCCCCATCATCTCGTGCTTTGCATACCCTCGCACAACAGCAATCTCTCGGTATCTTTTGGTTCGTTCACTCGGGTCCCTCTGCATGTAAGCAAGCGGTGTAGATACGATACCTGATCACATCGAAAGGGATTGTTGTTGTGTTTTTGTATCTCACGAGAAGAGCCTAGGTACTTCGGTGGCAAGTGCTACAAATAGAGAAACCGAGGTTCAGATGTTCCGCTGCAGAGTTAGGGTTGTCTGTCCAAATTTGGCAATGTTTGCTTTCTGCTCCCATCACCCTTGCAATATCGCTCTCAACCCTTCGAACTGTTCCTTCGTTCTTTGCTGGCGTTATGTTTCTGGATGAAGCTACACACCCTCTTTTTTATATTGAGTTGCCAATGCTATCGTCAGACTCTTTGTCTATGATCACCAGCCGTGCTCATGTTTTGAGGGTCTTGTATTATTCGTTCACTGGTGTATACACAGCATGCTTTGGCATCGTGGCAGCATCTGAGAGTCGGACTTTACTGTGGAGAGACGCATTATGGTTCGCAAATGAATGATCATCGCCGCCCATTACATGCATGAGACCTGCGGGAGAGGCCAGAAGAGCGACCCTTTTTAAATGGAGCATGCAAAATACCACACATTTTATCTTACCCTCGACACGTCAGAGTCTTTTGCAGCCCCCGGGTCTTTCAAGGAAACATCTCCTCACCCCCGCGGAGCTGCTCAATGGGTAGGGAAACGGTTATGGAAACAAATGTATGAGACGAGCCGGTTCATTTGAGCCTACCATTGCTATTAATATGCATGAAGTCGTTGGGTGCATGGCGAGAGGCCAAAAGAGCGACCGCTCGCATTGGAAATTTGATTTAAAAACTGACCATGCAAAATACCACACAATCTGCAAACTTTATCTTACCCTCGACACGTCAGAGTTGCTCTACTGTCCATTAAGAACAACACGTCCACCCCCTCCCGGAGCCGCTTCATTTACCCCAGATTGTACATTTTTTTCTTAAAACAGGATATATCTCCTCATTATGCTTGTTGCTACGATTCCTTTACTAGACTCCTCCTTCGAATGTACGTCAATACCGACATCGTTGCTTCCACTTCAGGTGCAGTAACCGATGTTTCCGCTCTTCGAATGGAGGAGGAGTTGTATGGGTGTTGGGTGGAGGCATGTCGATGCGACAAGGTCGCCTCCCTGCTTCTTCTCCTCAGATCCAAGAATGAAGTTGACGATTATTACGATAATATCACCATCTTGCTGAGGGAAGTCGAATCCTCAAGTCGTCTGCTTCGAGACCTGTACGACCTTTTTGCCATCTATCGATCGAGGATTCCCTACATTCACTATCACCTCACCGTTATCCTTCCTTCCATGAGCAAGACTATGAGGGATATGATGGTCTTTATCGACAATGATCAGTTGCCGACGAGGTTGCAATGGAGATTGATGGGTGAGAAATGGCTAGAGGAAAGTGAAATGGGACTATCGAACAGATTCCAGATGTATTGTGATGCTCTAATTCAAATTATTCAGTTACTGAGCAGGTGCGGGGCCCAGATTCTTTTTATTTATTTTATTTTTCCAAATCCTTCCCTTCCGTGCAAGAGATATCATGGCCATTGATTGGTCCCACTGACGATGTCAGCAGATCTCCCTTGTACGATCCAACCTCGTTAGAAACGCTGAGAGCTCGACACCTGCACATAAGAAAACTCCAAGGCATCCCAGGTACGAACACCAAAACACCTTCTTCACAATGGGGTTTCAAGGAGGAGAGCGGGGAAGAATGGAGGAAGAGATGGAATCAGTGGAACATACACTTATCACCGTAGACCCCAAAGGACAATTCATCTCACATCTTGCGCCTTTCCAGCCCAGCCCTGTCGAACTCGAGGTATGCCGTTCTCGATCCTTGGACAGATTTGTATAACGTGTATTCATTTATAGGAGAAGAGACGTCATTGGGCTGAGAAGATCTTTGTCGATCAGCCGCATTCTACGACGGGGTTGAGACATCGACGGTTGTAAGCCTTGCCTATTCCCTGTTTATACCTATCGCATAGTTTTGGAGAAGGGGAAAGAGGGGCGTGGTTTCCTTGTCGGAACTAGGTCTGGGGTCTTTCGGGGCGAAGATCTTGAAGAAAGAGGGGTGTGGTGCTGGTCATGGGATTGGTTGGTTGGTGGCTGACGATGTGTGTGTTTGCCTAGTTCGAAATGTTTTGGGCCTCCGATGACTGATACGAGGCTGGGGATCCCGCCGGATCCGCAGGTGTTGTTTAAGTTGTAAGTTTTGAGTTTATCATTCTCGTCTCCGGTGTGTTGGGATTCGTTTATCCCCTTTTGAGTCACCATCGCAACAGGGATTCTGTGAGGGTTCCTACTTGGTAATCCGATCTTGGATTCTCGTTGCTGGTGGTTGATTCATTCCGCTGAAGAATAGAGACCCTTTTGTGTCGATATTATCGCTGACTGCTGATACCTTTCTCCCTTCCTCCTCGCTAACACCCTTTTCATAGACCTTTCAATAAAAATCTCCTCTCAGTCACCCTATGCCTCCACTCCCATGGTGGTGCAGGCGTAACTAGACTTCTCTGTCGATGGATGGATCCCTATTTCAATCCTTTGTACTCCTCTTACGGCGTCCACGAATTATGCGTCCGACGAAAAGGGGCCGCATTGCAATTTCGAAGATGGAGCGAACACCGTGAAACCACCAAGGTTTGGGCCGCACTCTTTTTCAAGAGTTGGGAACGTATGTCTTCTCTTTAATGTCGTTCTAGGTTGATTTTTATAAGCTGGGGGGTACTCGCTTGTGTTGTACGGGAAAAGGAAATTTTAGATGGGGCTGACTTGTTATGAACAGGAATGGTACTTTTCCATGCTGCTTTCGTGGCTTTGAAAGCAAGATGTCTACTTACTGTTAGGATCAATCCGGATGATTACAAATTGTCCGGAGAAGTAGTCAAATTTAAAGGGTATGTGTATATTTACCTTTTCATCTGTTGCCTTCTCTACTTCCCAAGTATGTATGTATACCTTGGTACTGATGGATGGGAAATAGACAAATCATCGATGACGGATTCGAACATTCTCTGTCTTTGATTCAGGATGATAGAACCGGAAGTTTGCGACTACATGCTGCCGTTTGGAATGGAGAGTTGAGAAGATGCCCTGTCTGGACTGCTTTTAGTATGCTACCCCTCTTCATCTCTTCATTATTCTTTCCCTTTTCATTTCTCCCAAAACCCTTCCCCCCTCGGATCGTTTTCTTCATCTTCCGACCCTGGAAATTAACACAACCCCAAGTAACCCACCAATCCGAGTCCCCAAAATGGATGGATCGAAGAGGTAGCCACCGAATAATATTGAAAGATATCAAACTCTACGTCTTCTGCGGGAATTACGAGAAGAACCATCAGATGAGGAAGAATGGAGGGTTTGAAATATATTTCGTGGAGAGGAAGGGTATGTTTTTTTCTTCGCTTCTTTTCTCTTTTCCCTTTCCCCTCCTCCGAATTGTTCTGAGTGCGGCCGAATGATGGTGTGTCGTGGGGTGAAAGCTAACAAATAGCAAAACAGCCGCGGATAAATTCCAAGATCTCCTTCGTGTAGACGATGGTTCCTCAAGCGGCTCTGATTCTCGTTCTGATAATGGCGGTGAAGGACCTAGTCGTGGAGGTGGGTGAGGCAGAGGTGGGTGAGGCAGAGGTGGTGGTGGAGGAGGTGGTGGTGGAGGTGGTCGTATTCCTGGACCCTAGGTTTTCTTGACCATATTCCTGCGGTTTTATTTCAGTCTATACTTTTTTTTCTTTTTTCTCTTCTCTCCTCTTTCCTTTCCTCTTCTTCCTTTCTTGAGAGCGAATTAAGCGGAAAGCTGGGCTTTTGTTTACGAGAGATGACTGATGATTTATGAGGATCATGATTTTATGATTTCATGGTTTAATGTATTGAGGTTGAGTTTGTTTTGAGGAGGAAAATGAGGTGGTTAGATTGTAGGTTAGTGCAGTGGTGGGAATTTCATGTTGATGTTTTGTTGTGGTTATCCCTTCCACAGTGTGTGTGTACACCCTCGCGATGAACATTAAAAGTGGCAGTAAATACATCGGGTTCGTTCGTACTTGCCTGTCTATCTCGCTGTTCCAACTTTCTAGGGTACTTTAAGTCAGTTCTCCTACGCACTTAGAACAATTGGGAATATTGACCTATGTTTTTTTTAAAATAAAAAAACAAGTTCCTAAATAGCTGGAAAGTTTAAACAATAAGTGATTTATTTACTGCCGCTTTCAATGTCCACCGGGAGACACCTTTGAGAACTAGGCTACTTTGACACTTTAGAAGCAAGTACACGTATATAATATGCCATCGAATATCTAACCCTACTTTGTAGCCTTAAAAGCTCCCACTTCTCAAAGGTGTACGTACACAGACACTGTGGAAGAGATACCTCAACCCTGTTATTGTTCCAAAGTACAACTATAATTTGATAATTTCGTCATGGAGTTTTCGGATATTGATTTTAAAGCACGGAGACTTAGATGGGCACTCAAGTTCAATTCTTGATATTCGAACGCGGGGGGGGCTATTGGCTTGAACCCGAAAAGTACGACGCAATGACAGGCCACACACCTCGGGGACAAAACACGATCAATCCAAAGATATTATTTGAACAACCTCAATTACAATGCTCATACTGATACACAGTCCCTTGTTCCGAGCAGCCAACTTCAAACCCCAAATCAAAACAAGCGAACTCCCAAGAAATCCCTAGCAAAACACAAAACTCCCCACAATCCACCATCCACAATCCACCATCCACAATCCACCATCCACAATCCACCATCCACAATCCACCATCCACAATCCATCATCCACAATCCACAACTCAAACATCAACCAATTTCTCCTTCGCCTTGACATCCTTATTCTCCCGCTCAATTTCACTCTCACTAGAAGCCACCTCGCGTCTAGTCGGAAGTGAGCTAATGTCACTCTCATCCCCACTTTCATCATCCTCCCACCGTCCCGTCTCCCTCTTCACAATCCTATCATCCAAACCCCTCATATCCTTTGCAACAGGAGCTTTCACAGCACCCCTCCCCTTGACACCTTTCTTAACGCCACTAGCACCCTCCTCCTTCAACTCGACCCCCTTTTCCTTTTCTTTCTCCTTCTCCTTCTCCCTCTCCACCCCCTTCTCTCTTTCCTTCATCAACATCTTAAGAATCTCCGCCAAATCGCCCTCCTCCAAATTTCCAAATCCACTCCCCTTCCGGTTCACAACTCTCCCACCCACCATATTGCCACCCTCGCTAACTGCCCCCCTCCTTGCAGCTCTCTTCGAAAGAGGAGGTGCGGTAAGATCACTTTGAAACAATCCCGGGTTCCTCCTTTGATACCACCTCGGCCAATCCGTCAACCCGACTTCATGAAGACCAACCTGGTTCATGGGCATGATGTGACGATAGTGACATCCCTGTCCCCATTTACAGATTCCGTACTTGCACCAGTGATGACAGTATTGTTGGTTTCTTGGTATGGAGGTGTTGGGTTCGTTTGGAGGCGAGGAAGACTTTGGGGAGTTGGGTGGTGGTTTGGGTGTTGTTGTTGCAGCGGTTGATGGCTGGGGTCTAGTTGTGGTAATTCGGGTTTTGGCGTTGGGGTTACTGTGTTGATGTTAACTTTTTGTCTTTGAACCTTTTGTGAAAGGAGAAGACATACTGAATACTGTCCAACAAGCCCTTTTCCGCCTTAGCCTCTTGAACTCTGACTTCTCCCCTAGTAACCTGGTAATAACTCTCGCTTTCCTTGTGTACTCCCAGATTCAACAATCCGACAGCTTCATCCAATTCAAAGGAACGAGGGACACCTGTAATATGCAGAGTATGAGGGAGCTCGTCGACAGCAATGAGAGGAACGGCTTTGGCTTTGGCTTTGCCTGTGTCGCGAAGTACAAAGTGTGATGGGCATGGCTGTTGGTTCCCAATGTCGGGATTGTGTGGGTGCATGGTGGGCTCTTAGAAATTGGGGTTTCTTGGGTGTAGTTCTGTTGCGGGTCTGTTGCAGGATATGACTAAGTGTCTTATGAGTTGACTACTTCCTGTATGTGTTCATCTCAGGAGGGAAATTGGGGATGCATTGCACAATGAGATAATCGGGGCACAGAGGAGAAGATATATAGAAAGAAAGGCTGATGGTACTAATCTGAAGTTTGGTACGACGTATTGATTGTAAGTCTAACTGAGCGACAACTTCCGGATTGTGTTGTAAATCCGGGAACTCAAACGAATGAGCTGTGCCAATTCCTTGCTAGCAAACCATTTCCTCAGCGAGAAAAGAGAGGCGTACCCGTGGCTATGGCAAACGGAAAAGATAGAGACTTGCATGCAAATAGCTATATCTACAATTGGCTAGTGTGTAACCACCTCATGCTAACAATTCGACTCGAACTTTGGCTTCATTTCCATCGACACAAACACCAATTTGACGAGTGGAATTCTCAATCTCCACTTCTCTCTTCATCCACCGACCCTTCTTGTCACTTTCTGTCTCAGGCTGGACATTTTGATTCTCCTCTTCGCTCTCTTCATCACTACTCTCTTCGTCCTCTTCGTACCCAGCAACCGGGTCCCATATACCAGTCTCCCAAGTTAATTTGAGTTTGAGAGGCTTGGTGTTAAACATTGTCGCAACAATCCCCTTGACACGGTAGACGTCAAATGATTTTGGAATTTCCCGATGTTTGCTGAATGGTGGGCCACCGACGAGGTAAAACTCGAAATTGATCAAGCGAGCCTCAAGAAAGTCGGGATTGACGGTATCAGCGCCTTTCCGGATGAATGCTGGCGGGCCATGGATTTCACAAAGTTCGTGATAACGTTTGTGTTTCGCGATGACCTTTGCTTCTTCTTCCTCTGGCACTGCTGCTAAGGCCTTACCAATAAGAGAAAGGTAGTAACCCTCAGCGTCATTGCGCCGCTCATGAGTGATGGTTTCAAAATCCAGTTTCGTGAGGGATTTTAGACGAGCGGTTGTGATCAGGGATGCTTCCTCCAAACTTATTGCCACTTTGCTTTCGTGAGTACTTGCATAGATGGGATTGTGTGAAAGTCGTAAGGCTGTCAGGCCCGGGAAGGTAGCCGCCAAGTCATCGACAAACTCCCAGGTATTGATTTCGTTGTAAGACAAATCAACATATTGAAGTTTGGACCCAAACACCAGGGGTTTGTCCTCAGAAGCATTGTCACTTGTGATCTCAACAATACGATTTCCCTTGAGCTTGAGTATTTCGAGGGAATGCAATGATGTTAAATTTGAGAGCTGTGACAAACTGGTAAACTTGTTGAACTCAAGGGTAAGAGAGGTCAGCGTGTTGATTTCCAAGGGACAAGGGACCGTCGTGAAAGCATTTGACGAAGCCGTGAGGGTTGTTAGAGATGGAAATAGCCTGGCGATTCGTATCAGTTCAGGGAAGGGCATATACATCTCGTTCATTTCCAGCTCATGAATTCCCTCAAGCTCTTTTCGAGGCTTGTAGTTTTTCAGGCGAGGGAATTTGTTGTTACTAGACGAGATTAGCATCAGAAAAACAAAGGTTGAAGAAGAGTAACTACTTAAGTCTCAAGCTTCGAAGAGCATCGAGCTCACCACATATGCGCACCACCACCTCGAAGTCTTCAAAGAGATTTCGGCTAAGGTCGAGCTCAACGATTTTGGGGCATGTTTCTCTGATGGTTTGACGGGGTGTTTCGGCGGAATTGATACGCAATCCGTCGACCAAGACATGAGCCAGCTTATGGAGTTGAGCTTGCTGCTTTCTGATTTTCTCGAAGCCAACTTCTTCTACCACCTTTCCTGAGATGACATTTGGAGTATCTTGGTTTCCATCTTCGACAACTGGTTCAGGTGGATCATACTTTTCATGAACTGCTTCAACAAAGCTCTGCTCAGGGTCTCTCAAAGCATTTATACGCATCAGAGAACCCCCGGTTGCCGAACCACTCAAGCCTGGAAAATCAGAAACGTTCTCGGGCAAAAATGAAGCTAGCACAACTTACATTCGAAATATCTCTTCCCCTTGAACTTTCCATCATGCTTACCACGTGCTGGGTTGTCCCACTCGACTCCAAGGCGGACATTTTCTTTACCCGATCCGTCCACTGGACCGATGTATCGAATAGTTCCTGGGGAGTTTGAGAAGGAGACTCGTTGACCTACATGATATTTGGGAGGCATTGCATGTCGTGGTTGGTTGTTGACGCCAGCCTTGGGTGAAGAAGGCGGAGGACGAGGCTGCGAGGTCTGGCTGAAGGCCGAGCTTTTTCAAGAAATCCAGACTAAGATCATCAACCTTTCCTCCATCAACCAATAAACCAAGTAAGGAGGCACCCACCTTCTGTCCCTACCTCCAAACACAAACCAATCTATCGATCGCGCATCTATTCTGAATCACCATCATGGATTATCAGAACCGCGCCGGTTCCAAGTTCGGTGGAGGAGGCGTCGCATCAGCCTCAGCAACAAACGCAGACCGACGAGAACGATTGCGAAAACTTGCCCTCGAAACCATCGACCTAGACAAAGACCCCTACTTCTTCAAGAACCACGTCGGCTCCTTCGAATGTCGTCTCTGCCTCACAGTCCACCAAAATGATGGTTCTTACCTCGCCCACACCCAAGGGCGCAAGCATCAAACCAACCTCGCGCGTCGCGCAGCACGAGAACAAAAAGAAGGACGAGCAGGCACAGATCCCGTCACCGGCTTACCGATTGGAATGGTAGGCGCACAAGTCAGCGTCAGGAAAAATATTCTCAAAATCGGTCGACCTGGGTACAAGATCACGAAGATTAGGGATCCCGTTACGAGACAGCAGGGTTTGTTATTTCAACTACAATACCCAGAGATAAATCCAGAGGTTGAACCAAAAGTTCGATTCATGAGCGCGTACGAGCAGAAGGTGGATGATCCTCCGGATAAGAACTTTCAGTATATGCTGGTCGCAGCTGAGCCTTATGAGACTTGCGGATTCAAGCTCCAGGCGCGAGAGGTGGATCGTACGAATGATAGGTTTTGGACTTGGTTCGACACGGATTTAAAGGAGTTCTGGGTACAGGTCATGTTCAAGACGGAGAGAGAAGAGAGATATAGTGGCGTGCCTGGGTTGGCGCCATCTGGACTTCCGAGACGATAGATTGGGATGGATTGGGTATGGGGTTATTAGGAGTTTAGCCGCAGGCCTCAATTGCTCCATGTAATATACAGAGGAGACGAATACCAAAAGGATCCTTCAATGTATCAAATTATAGCTAATGAAATGTTGCGGTAGATTTCCCGTTTACGATCACTTGTTTACCTTGCCAAATTCACCTCCTTTGGAACTGTGATTAAAGCTCTTGGTTGAGCAAATCTTCTAGTTTCTTGTGATTGTACCTGGGTATTGGACTTTCTAATTTATGGCAACCAGAAACTCGCTCAGATGCTTGGAAATAACAAAGCACGCTATAAATCTGGTGTATCTTGGACAAATTTTTGATTTAGTCTTTTTGTTTTATGACTTCGTGGTTTGCTACCTACATGACCGAGCATGGAAACAACAAATCTATGACCGTACGCCTGGAAATGCAATCAATGCTGGAAATCATGGACCATCAAGAGAACCTTTCAAATATTCCTGATCAGGAGATCTAGAGCAATACATAATTCCCCCTCAAGAGGTATTTCCATGCTTTCTAGCTCCTTCATGACACGCATCGCAAAAGTGGTATCTGGAGAAAAGAATCCTCATAGTCATCTCACAAGTAGATTGACTGGATACTCCCGCAAGTTCATGGAAATTGAATACAGTTCAAAGGCATGATGGGTCTGACTCTTAGGCAAATTTGCCTATCATCTGGTGTAGTTGGTCTCGAAGCGCTTGAATGTGTAGCCGATGAAAGGCAATGTCATTTCAGGTGCTTCAGTGCGTGGTCCACCACCGGCGGCAGCGTTAGCTGCCTTGAGATGAGTCGCATTGTCCGTCTGGTCGATCTCGTCAGTTGGGAAATAGGTAGTGTCGACGTTCGAGTTCAATTTAGGTTCAAATGGAGCACGAATACGACGGAGGGTGTCAAATTCAACACCCCGGAAGAATTTGTGAGCCTTGATTTCGTCGGCACCTCCGCGACCAAGACGATTCTCGGAATTACAAACCAAACTAGTGACATGTTAGTGTCGGCCAGAATATTGATAAATTAGGCGACTTTACCTTCTAATGAGATTCTCAGCTTCTGGCCCTAATTGCACATCCTCAGGGAAGTACAAAGCTTGACGCCAATTGACAATCTTGCGATAAGTGTCGTGTGCATCTTCAGCACAGAAAGGAGGCCATCCAACTTGACATTCGAACATGATCGTACCCAAACTCCACCAATCGCAATCGGATCCATAACCGTGACCAGTGAAGATCTCAGGAGCAATGTAATCAGGTGTACCAACAGTCGAGTAAGCCATAACTCTTCGAGACTTTCTCCAGTCGTTGATAGCTCCTCGGTTACTGACAGTAAGGTTGATTTGGTCGAGATTGACAGAGTTTCGATCGCGTGGACGGTTGGACTTGCCCTGAAGAAGATTTTGGTAGTATGAGTTATCATGTAGCTTGTGGAAGCCAGTCGAGAGACCGAAATCGGTAAGCTTGACATGTCCACCACGATCCAGCAGAATATTGTCCGGTTTGATATCACTGGAGAGTTTAGCTTATGACGGACTGGGGCGAGGTTGAACTTACCGATGGATGAAACCATATTTATGAACAGCCTCAATCGCTAAAACAATCTCGGCAATGTAGAATCGAGTGATGTCCTCCGAAAAGATTTCGTACTTGATCAACATGGTCATGAGATCTCCTCCGGGCAAAAACTCCATCAACATGTACAAAAAGTCCGAGTCCTGGAAAGTGGTATAAAGTCTCACAACCCAGGGACTGTCGGACTCGGCCAAAATATCTCGCTCAGCCCGAACATGTGCCAATTGATCCTTCTTGAACATCTCACTCTTTATAAGCGACTTCATGGCGTAGACCTTGCCATCTTGTGTCTTTTGAACCAGCTTCACTTCTCCAAATGCGCCCTTTCCGATAATCTTGAGAGTCTGGTAGTTTTCTGGCTTATCCCTGGTGCGCAAGAACCGTAGATATTTGCCCTCTTGTTTCCCCGCATTAGCCCAAGTCTGCTCGCGTCTAGATTGTGATTGATTGGGGTCCGCTAGCCGTTGTTCCATTTCACTCTGTCTGTAGTGAAGCCTGTCAGTGTGTCTTCACCTGAAGTAACGCCGCATACAAGCTATTGCTTCACGTACCTGACATTTCGGTCTCTCGCGCGCTTGACACTATCCTTAAAAAAGGTCTCGGCCAATTGTGAACATTTCGTTTGGTTCGTCTCTGCGGACTTTCCATACTTATCGGGGTTTCGCTCAGGGGCGCTTTGCCATTCTGGCCAGCTCTGCTGCTGGGCTGCTTGAGAAGGCATTGGGGTTAGATAACCACCCTGATAGTTGGCCTGTTGGACGGGAGCTCCTGCGGTTCGAGGTCTTTGACTTGGGGATGAAGTTTGACGTGTGCCATAAGGGGACACTCGACCACCTAGGTTTTGGTGAGAGAACTGGTGCACCAACCCATTCGTCGAGTCATTGGCTTGGTAGGGCGAGGGTCGCTGTTGGTACGCGGCTGCAGGAGCTTGAGGTGCTTGACCATAAGAAGTAGCAGGAGGCTGCTGAGGATATGCTGGTGGATATGGGTTGTTCATGAAGTATCCTGCTGGTGCAAAGCCAGTGGAGTATGGTTGTTGGGTGTTTTGGCCCTGTCCTTGCGAAGCCCCTTGTGCCTGAGATCCAGATGGGAAGATGGGATTCGGGAAAGTTGAGGGGGTGGTGGGATAGGCGCGATCGTTGAAGGGTTGTCGCTCGCCGTTTGGATTCGGATTGAGGTTCAGGTGGAATCGGTTGTTGTTATCCATGATTGCGGCTTGGGGTTGCGGTGTGGTGTGCCTTGTGGTTCCAAGTCCGGCGGTTGAGGGGGAAGCGATTAATGGGTGGTGTTGAGACAAACCGAAGGTGATTGATCACAGTCGCTAAAGCCAACAGCCAAAACTGAGGAGGGGAAGTCTGCAAGGAGAAGCTGCACAATGCTCCGACGCCCAAGAACTCTGGTGAATTCTGGTGAATTCTGGTGAATTACGAGGTAGTTGGCATTTTTGGCACCATTGGAGACAACAAACTAACATCTCCACCCTGCAGCCGCCTAAGGACCCGAGCCACGTGATGCTAGTTAGCTGATAGAGGACTAGACCTCGGAAGTTCAATTGGGCAGCTTTAGGATATTTAAACCTCTATTTCCCCGGTTTGGAGTCAACAATGCCAACAACTGTACGCGGGGTTCTACGAAATGCGGCTTTATCGATAGACTATCTACGAGGCTACACTATTGAAATACAAAGCTAGGTTTTGAGTCACAAATTACTAATTACATTCCTTTCGAACCTACAAGTACAACATCAAATAGGTTACCTACCCTCGGCGCCTCCGAAGTTCATGACATTCTTACACTCGATGCCCCTCCATATGTAACAGCAGATCTCGAGCGTCGCCTTCAATACCAGGCGACATCCCTTATCGCCATAGTTGCAGAAGTGCAACCCACGAGGACGAGAAACGAAGGCAGGAAACTATACAAGGATGATGCTGTCTGGACCTGTTCCGCATATATTTTGACGGGATGGCTTTATGGTTTGTGAGAAAGGGGCATTATGGAAATGACGCAGTGCAGTACAAACAGAGTAAACTCTTCGTTTCTCTCTACACCTTTCCCTTCTTTTTAATCCATTTCTGTCCCTTTTCTTATGCCTCTCACACCACCTACGGAAAGTGAGGCAAGTTTTGTTTCTTATGCCACAAGGAGAGTTGTCAAACATCTTTACTGCGTATACGGGGAATATACCAACAATACTCCCGTCTGGATTGCTTCAGTTCATCCCGCCGGATCTCTCAAAAGTTGAAACGATTCATTAGCTGCAAGAATGTTCCGGATCTTCAACGATATCTCTTTTCGAATCTACATAAGCAATAGATGTCGAAGTTCCGTTCACGCTACAATGGTACGAAAAATTTCGCAGACTTAAGCATATGTTGGTCAGCTTTCAATTCATTTCCTTCTCCCATTCTTGTTCATACAATTGCAAGAGGGAGACTTTAAACCAGCCGGGTTCTGCTCCTGCCATAGACGCTATATTCTTGTCATTTGCCTCTCGCCCTTCTTGTGCGGTCCAGTTCCATTTCTCAAGATTATAGTTCCCTGCCCTGGAATTTTATGTTTTGACCACTGATCTACGTAATATCTCTAGATAAAGGCTGAGTTACAGAAGCTTAATGGTCTATGTTGCTTCTATATTCAGAAGAATCTTTCGGTTTAAATTGCACGAGATTCCTTTTTTTCATTCGTATGGAATTTTGACTTTCTATGATGGCATCAAATGAGGTGTTGCTGTTTAGATGGCTATGTTGAAGATTATTTTACTCAGTGTTGCGATTTTCGCATCCGCAATCGACTTTCCAATTCATGTTGTATACCAATCAACTCGAGTCGGATCCCGGCATTCATAATCCAAAATCCCAGTCCTGTCATAATTCCCAACTTATAGGTGGAAGAAGTCTAGCGTTTACACAAATTACATGTGAAGTATGTATGCGATCTTATTGCATGTTTTATTGGTCGAGGGTGGGCTCTTGGAACTGTTCGTCTTGTAGCTCGAGAGGTGCAAGCGTAGAAACAGAAATTGTTGTCACTTTTAAGCAAGCAAGGAAGCCTCTTAGCCTTATTTTGGATATTTGCGGGGTGTTGAGCTCAACCGGCTAAAGGGGTGTTTTATCCATTTTTTCCCACCGCCGCACTTCTCAAATGATTGGAGAACGCTGCAAACCAGAAAGAAAAGGAACGACGAGCAACTTTCATGGTTTTAATACTGCCCACGGAAAAACAATGATTCCTCAACACACACCAGAATGTTTCATCACAAGGAAAAAACAGCCCTATAACAGACTTGACTCCCTGGCTTCGAGCTTATCGATAGCCTCTTTCTCAAACAGCTCACCGCACGAGGAAGTCCTCTCAGCAAACATTTTACTAGCTAGCTTGGAGAGCGTTGGACTTTACGATTATGGCATGTGGAGACCGAGAAATCCCGTCTTTACCAGTTCTCTGTCATTTGATCACAACTCATGTTCAAAGTGGGATTTTGCCAGCGCACGGGGGTCCTAGTATTGCATCAACTCGTACTTGATATTGCGAAGAAACCTGGGGGTTAGAACTGATATCCTGCTCACGTGGGATCAAATTCCCAATCGCGATCTAGAACTCTCCTACAAATGTCGCTCAGGAACACCCTTCAAAATCAAATATCCGCGCATTCACCTCCCATGGCACATACGAATACGTTCGTATCCCTGGCCTCGGCTCCAGAACCGATCAGGTGTGAAATGGCGAATCACAGCAGGCCAATGCTTGTGGTCCGGTTACATTGCAGATCCAAAGACCGAAAGAAGAACATTTGCTCCGGCGCGTCGCGACCGTCATATGGATTTTGGTGTTACTGATATTGTCATTTCCAACTCTTCCAGGGAGGATCGGCATAGCTGATATATAATGACACCACAGCGGTGGCAGCCACGACCCAAGAGCTCTGGTCTGGCAAGATTGTCCCCCTCCTCCTTGGTACCTGCTGATCTCTACTGAAGGGTTGCTTTGTCCTTTTGCAACCTCAATTAGGAAGTCCTACCTTCTCGGTACCTAACTATGGCCGCGGGCAGAAAGGTACCTCTGCTTTTCAGGGAATCCCCGCGCATGAAGGTTTCTTGAGCTTTTCATAAGTACCTCGGAGTTTCCTTTCTCGTTTTTTTCTTCTGTTCTGATGGTCACTCTCCATGAATTGAAGCTTCCAATTGCTTCCTCTTTCAGCTGTGTCTGAGATTTGTGGGCGTCGGGCTAAACCCACCAGCACAACCTCAAAAGGCTGCATATTTTCCTCAACAATTATATCTCCCGTCTAGCGGCAAGATTCCAGAATGTTATTTGTCAATCTGTGTTTGGTTCTTTGCACGATTGTGTATTCCGTTGTTGCCCTGATATCAAAACCCAACTTCGCGGCCGAAATCTCTCGAATCAACGAACTCCTAACCTCGGACAATGTAACTCTCACCAAACGAGACGATGTTCCTGCTGGCTATGTCGCAGCTCCTTACTACCCCGCCCCAAAAGGCGGATGGAGTGCAGACTGGACTGCGGCCTATGCTAAGGCCCAGGCGGTCGTATCCGAGATGACACTGGCTGAGAAAGTCAATTTAACAACTGGCACAGGATTCTTGATGGGACCATGTGTGGGAAATACTGGGTCTGCTCTTCGGTTTGGAATTCCCAATTTGTGTCTACAAGATTCAGCTCTGGGAATTGCGTCGACGGATAATGTTACGGCTTTTCCTGCGGGGATTACAACAGGAGCAACCTTCTCTAAGGCATTGATGTACGCAAGAGGAGATGCAATTGGACAAGAAGCTCGTGGAAAAGGTGTCAACATTCAACTTGGGCCGACTGTTGGACCACTCGGTCGAAAGCCACGAGGAGGCAGAAATTGGGAGGGGTTTGGAGCTGATCCCTCACTACAAGGAATTGGTGGAGCACAAACAATCCAGGGAATGCAAGCCAATGGAGTCATTGCAACTGTGAAGCATTGGGTTGCGAACGAGCAAGAAATGTACAGAATGGATATTCCTCCCCATGGATTGATGAAGGCAATGAGTTGCAACTTGGACGACCGGACTCTTCACGAATTGTACGCCTGGCCATTTATGGATGCCATCAAAGTCGGCGTTGGTGCAGTCATGACAAGTTACAACGATGTAAATGGTAGCGCGGCTTCGCAGAATAGTATGTTGATCAACGGTATTCTCAAGGATGAGCTAGGTTTCCAAGGCTTAGTGAGTAAAAGCAGAGGCTTTTATCGAGTCACATGCTAATATACTACAGGTGATGAGCGATTGGCTCGCTCAAATCGGTGGTCCCAGTTCCGCTTTAGCAGGTCTCGATATGGCCATGCCAGGCGACGGCAGTCTTCCCTTTATTGGGGTTGCTTATTGGTCCTACGAACTTAGTAGAAGTATATTGAATAGCACAGTTCCTCTCGAACGTCTAAATGACATGGTTACTCGCATTGTTGCAACTTGGTATAAACTCGGACAAGACAAGAACTACCCACTTCCAAACTTCTCTGCGAACACTCATGATGCTGTTGCAGCGTGCTACCCTGCTTCGATCGGAGGACCCAATTGTCTCGTAAATCAATACGTCAATGTTCAAGGTAGCCATGCAACTGTTGCTCGACAAGTCGCTAGGGAAGGTATTACTCTTTTGAAGAATGACAACAAGACACTTCCCTTGTCTACAAGTGCGGTTTTGAAAATCTTTGGCTCGGCTGCTCAAACTAATCCAGATGGAGCCAATGCATGTTCTCAACGTAATTGCAACAAGGGCGTTCTCGGCATGGGATGGGGCAGTGGTAAGTGTTAACAACCACTCACCTCTCAACAATCACTAACTTTTTGAAGGAACTGCCGAGTACCCATACATGGATGCCCCAATCGATGCCATTAAGCGAAAGGCTGCTGGAGTCACGTACTACTCCAGCGACTCCTTCCCAAGTGGTCTCACAGCTGCACTTGGGGATATTGCAGTTGTCTTCATCACCAGTGATTCTGGAGAAAATCAACACACAGTTGAGGGTAATGCAGGAGATCGATCATCTAGTGGACTTGTCTCTTGGCACGACGGCGATGCTCTTGTCACAGCTGCTGCTGAAAAATACGCAACAGTAGTTGTAGTGGTGCAAACCGTTGGTCCAATTCTCGTGGAACCATGGATTGATCTTCCAACCGTCAAATCAGTGGTTTTTGCCCATCTCCCTGGCCAAGAAGCCGGAAACTCATTAACTGACATCCTTTTCGGTGACTACTCGCCTTCTGGTCATCTTCCATACTCAATTACCAAAAAGGAAGACGATTATCCCGCCTCGCTTAACCTCGTGGGATTCCAAGCTTTCCAAGTTCAGGATACCTTTACCGAGGGTCTTTACATCGATTATCGTTACTTAAACAAGAACAATATCGTCCCTCGCTTTCCCTTCGGTCATGGACTCTCATACACAACATTCTCCTACACCTCAATAAGCATCGCCTCTAGCACAGCAGTCACAGCTCTCCCGCCCGCCCGAAAAGCAAAAGGTTCGACCCCGGCATATAGCACCGCCATTCCCCCAGCTTCAGAGGTCGATTGGCCAGCGGGATTTAACATCATCTGGCGCTACTTGTACCCCTACTTGGACAACCCAGAAGACATAACCCCATCCCCCTTCACGTACCCAACAGGCTACAGCACAACTCCCAAACCCGACCCCCCAGCGGGCGGCGATCAAGGAGGAAACCCCGCTCTCTACGACATAATGTTCACCGTCACTGTAACAGTAAAAAACACCGGTACCGTCCCAGGAAAAGAAGTAGCAATGTTATTCATCCAACACCCATCCGGTTCTATCTACGACACACCAATCATCCAACTGCGCAACTTCGAGAAAACGGATACGCTTGCTGTGGGTGCTAGTCAAACGCTGAAGATTGATGTTACGAGGCGGGATTTGAGTGTTTGGGATACGGAGTTGCAAAATTGGGTTATTCCTGTTAGCACTAGTCAGCCGTTTTTGTTTTGGGTGGGGAATAGTAGTGGGAATTTGACGACGGCTTGTGAGAGTTTGAGTAAGACCTGTTCTGGGGGTAGGAAGTCACCTGTTGTTTGAATTCATGGTGGGGAAGTGAGAGGAGAAATAATGTTGTGGAGATTGGTTGGGAGTAGATAGTGGACGTAATTTTACCTATTTTTATTATGCGCTCGTTATCGTCGCTACCATATTAATACACAGAAAACTTTGAAAGGATGGAGAAGGGCTAGCAAATAACAAAAAGTTCTTGTTAACTATGATCTATTCAGACTGACTGACTTCTCGGGTAAGGTACCGATAACGGACGAAATATGCACCTCAATCCCAGAGAGGGGTAGGTAGCACGTGAGTGGCGTGACCTTTCTCACAGCTGACTAGCTTACTGGTGGCTTACTCGATAGCTTACGTGGCTTACTGTTGGCTTACTCGTCGAAAAAAAAGTTAGAGAAGAAGACGGTAGGGATATCAATGTAAGTTATGTAACCTCCCGATTATTGGAGGAGAGTTGGGAACAACGAAGAGTCGATATACAACTCGATTATTTGAGAAGACTTAACCTAAGTCTTTCTAAACAATTAATTCAGGCCAATAAGTAACGAAATGCCCCAGAAATGAATACTCCTTAGAATTAATTCACAGTGATTCTTAACAAAGGTGAACTAAGCGAGAATGGAGCGTGATAATGCCCAACTCTTGTCTGCTTTTTTCGGGAGGGATCCGATCCGTGAACCTCATATCTCTGGGAAGATGATAATTGACCTTGGCAGTAATCAGTATTCTCTATAGAAGTTTACTATGTAACTAGCTGTTATTTCAAAACAAAAAAAATTGTCGCTTTCTTGAGAATTGACAAGCGAGATTGTGTCGCGGAAAAGAATTATACATTCAAGGAACACGAGTTCGCATAAGTTCTAGAAGGACGACGAAGAACACACTTTTGAATTTATATATCCATATGTTCAAGTACCAAATGCCCTTTTATGGTCAACGAAGGAGTTGAAATCCCCCTTTCTATGTTCTGAAATCCCTTCTCTCCACTTGTATACATCTGCGAACAGAGATCAACTGCCGTGACTCGGAGCGTAGGCAGGTTGGGGAATTTGGGGTAGTTCGTGTGCCGTCTCTGTAGATGGATGCGTCAGTAAAGGTGATGAAACGAGATTGTGACGATCATAGTAAATAGCACCTACCTTCACTCCCTTCTTCCATCATAATTTCTTCTTGACGTCTTGTATCCAATTCTAGACCACCATCCACCTCCAGATTTCGTCCATTAAGTCCATAAATTCAAATATGAATAGCGTCGACGACATACCACGCTGACGACGACTGGATTTCCGCATTTCTACCCATGTAGCTGCCCCAAGAAAGACTGTTACTACTCCGAAAAAAGTAGTTACGAGAACACTGGTAATATCGCTTGTATCGCTTGTGGAGACTGGGGGACATACAACCTATCGGTTGAACGGACGAGTAAAGAGTGATAACAGTCGAAGTACTTACCCATTGTATGTACCGGATCTTAGTGCAGTCTTCGTATTTACTTGGTTGAATTTGGGTTCGGACCTTTTGGTGGGACTAAAGATTCTCCCCATATATATAGGAAACTGTCTATTCGATCAATGGCGCAAGGTGGAAGACCCCTAGAACAAGTCTCAGTAAAGCTAGCCTCAGTGAGGGCATGCATGTACCGATATGGATCGCTTAGTAATTCGACATGAAGAATGGCATTGGCACCAAGGACAAGTAATCGTACAATACTGCAGCTATCCGACATTCATGGCCAGGGCATTCACCGTTCAATCAGATGGCAGAACGCTGGGTTTCTCTCCCGGTGTCAGAAATCACCCCTCGCGCTTGAACACTGTTCAAACCACAACCACGCATTTCAAGGTACCCTTTTATTTTGAAAAACCCAATAAGTATCTCAGGAACTCATCTAGATTTTTGTTATATTTTTGATTGTCAAGTGCTCAGTGTGCCTCAAATCCGAAGGCAACCAAAAAAAGTATTGCCTTGCAGATAGCTTGTGCCAAGAGAGAGCCACTAGCACTTCTGCGCCAAGCAGGAGCGGCTAACACTATGCAGCTTGTGCAACATCTTCACCACTTCGCGACTTTAAGCGAACCACAGAAAATAATTATATATTCCAGAAAAATGTGTTCAATAAGGATAGTGACCATGATGAAAACCAGGCCTTTTCAAGTCAAATAGTGTAGTACCGTCAGAAATTTTAGGGTTGACTAAAAAGAGTTGAGCCACTGAAATCGATTTTGTGAAGCTAAACACCATTCCCTCAATATTTCAAAGACCCCCTATCTCTCCACCGGTATCTATCTAGCAGAAACACAAGAACGCGCCATATCGATCGCCATAATTCTAATTCGGAGTGTGGGCGAGGGGAGGAAATTGGGGAAGTTGAGGGAGTTGAGGGAGTTGAGGAGGCTCGTGTGTTGTGTCTGTTGAAGGAGGTGTTAGTAGGTGCGCCAGTTAAAATTGTAATTCTTGTCATCTCTCTGGATCGCCTTTTGGTACTTGTAGGAAACAGTCTCTACCTGTAATCCCTCCTCCTATTGCGATTTCTTCTTGACCTCTTGTATCCGCTTCATTGCCGGCTAGAGTTCGTTGATTAGGTCCTTATATTTGAGCATAAATTGCGTCGATAACGTACGCCGATGACGATGAGTGATTCTCTGCATCGACATCCATTTAAATACCGTGCCAAATGCCGTGGCGAATAATGTTGGTAAACTGATAGATAGAGCGATTATACCGTTCGATTCTATAGGATATATCACATATCAGTCAAAGAGACGAGTAGAATAACGGAAGGTGGTAGTGGAAGGACTGACGCATTTTGCATACCGATTTTAGTACAGCTTTGGATTTGTTTCGTTAGTGCTTCTCCCAGGAGCTTTTGGTAGGTGTCAAAAATTTCTCGCTCCATGTGCACCATAAAACAGAAGCGCTAGTGCCTCAGTTCAACTCAGCCCAGAAAACACTCCCCATATTGCACACTGCAATTGTCCGCGTAATCACTTGGTCACTCAATCGGAAAACAGAGAGTGCGTCCGGTGTGGTTGGAGAGATCATGCACGTAGCCGAGCAAAAAACAGGTAGCCTTAAGTTACCCTTTTCGAGGACACAAGGACACAGGTGCGCTAGTAAGAGATTTTGGGTGTAGATTGATCAACTCCAAGGTTTTCTGCTCTGTTGCCAATTAGGGGACCAGCAGCACTTTTGATCAAGAGTAGTTGGCGTAGAAGACAAGAGACCTAGTACTAGCTAGGTAGCTGCTTTTGCATCGTCTTTGACCGAGTCGTAGGTTTCGAAGAATGGGGAATAGTAAAAAGGGAACCAGACGTTGATATTCTACTAGATGACATCGGGAAGCCCAATAGTCGAGTGGGACTGGCTTGCCATGCAGGAGGGCGTTCCAACGCATGGATACAAGCTGCGGATATCGTTTGCATGGCTTCTGGATCGGCAAATGGCCCAAGAGCCACATATACCAGCTTCTTTGATGCCACTCATTCTGTCACAGAACACACGCATATTATCCAGGGCCCTAAACTGTGTATGTACATCAAAATGGCGGTGACGGTCTTCCCAGAATTTCCCAATAGGGAAGAATAAGGACCCTGGTTTTCTGCTCTACTAACTGCTTTCGATCAAAGATACAGCTCAGCCTTGGTCCTTGAAGGATTATGTGTCTGCGGATAACCAAGGGGACAGCGAGCTTGAGAGAACAGGTGCCTGATTCTTTCGTAGCGCTGGAAATTTTGGTCTCATCATGGCCGCCGTAAGGCAAGTGTAGTTGTGTTCATTAATCTGCCAATTGGACGCAACTACTTGCCATGGAAGTAGAAGGGGAGGGGGGATGGTTGGAAGCTGACTGCCCTTCATTGAAGCAAGACTGCAAGTAAACAACTTTCCATTCGTAATTCCCGCTTTCAATCAGATTGTACTCTTCATCAAACGTGGATATGAAATTACAACCATCCCAGTATAAACATAATACATCGCAACCAAAGAAATACACATACACACCCCGGATCCATATGCATAATTCCATAATGTTTGTCCATATCGTCGTAAACTGCCACTTTCATTCGTAGTGGCATGGCAAAATAATTTATTTTGCCTTCTTTGCCTCTTCCTCCTCATTCCATGGGTGCTTGATTGTCAAGCACCAGATGTCAAGATAATCGCAGATTGTGACGATGACATCGACCTGTTTTTTGTTAGATTATGGAAGACTGGATTGGGAGTTTGTACTTACAACGAAGCTTCCATAAACACCAATAGCCATGCCCAACATGGAGAACATGTAGGCAACCTGGTATCCCCCATCACCCAAAGCGCTTGGCCATCCGACACCAATATGGGTTTGTAAAAAGGGCCCCAAGGAATCGAATACACCATATGCCAAAGGCAAAACCAGAACGTTGTAGTATGGGAAATCTAACTTGACAAGATGTGCTGTGATCATTTGACCAACAGAGTAGGCGTTGACGAGTCCAGCGAAGACAACAAAGGGCACGAGGTGGTTGTATAAGATTTCAGGGTTGAGGTAAAGGTAGGCAGGAATCAAAGTCCAGGTTGCGAAGAAAGGAACGAGACCCAAAAGCGCACCTCGGGATTTATCACCTCTCTTGCGACGAGCGCTGATGACGTTCAGAGATCTATAATTCAAGATCAGCATTTTTCTTTCCCAGTTCAAGTGAGGAATCGGGTATTCTTACGATTGGACAGTGTTCAGAACCAACACGGAACCACCTTGTAGGATATACCACTCATTGAAAGCCAAATTGTAGATGAAATCCGGGATGAACGCGAAATGGGGAACGCCCAAGGTTTGAAACATCGATTGTTGCCAAAAGCTTCCACCACCCATGAAACCCGTGAACGCATATACAAGTGTGAGGATGACGATTCCTTCCACCGGTCCAGAAACTATGCCCAGCGTAAGGGTCTTGGTGTGGTATTCGTCCCAGGTTTGTACGTAGAAGGTTAAAAGTGCTACAAATTGTTAGCAAGGTTCCGGAAAAGGACCCGAAAGAGCGACACATACCACCAAACATTACAAGAACCGTCTTCCAACCCATGCCAAAGTTCTGCGAGGCTGCGAATATGAGAACCTCGAGAGAAGTATTCAAAGCATCGACGCCATGATCGAAAAGCTCGCCGAGGGGACCGCTCTGGTGTGTTCTTCGTCTGCCAAATTATTAGCATACCATACAGTATAGTTCCCAGCAAATACATACGCTTGCGACCCATCCACAGCGTCAAAGGTCTGGTAAAGAAAGAGCCCAATGGACCAACTGAAATAGACCCAAGGCGGGCAATCCTGATCCAGGGTTGGCGTATACCACAACAACGTCAAAACGTTGAGAATAACGAAACTGAATCCGGAAAGAGTGATGAGATTCGGTGCCATGGACATGGGGAAACATTCTATGACGAAGTTGGTGTAGAAGGGCTTCAAGACATATCGCGAGAGCAGAGAATGGTCAACGCCAGAGTATTTGTACTCCTTCAGCGCCGGAAGCTTTTCCTGTCGTACGTAGACCATCGTTGCTGCAATGCTGGATTTCCTGATACGGCAAAGGCGTGAGATGTGCCCGTGGTGGTTGAGTGCTGGGCAGGAGGAATTCTTTTCGCTCTTTGTCGAGTCGTGGAGGTGAAAGACGCGCCCGCCAAGCCCCACGTCATTTCACCCGTAATTCAAGGAATCCGGTCCGGCAAAAAGGGGTCTGGGGTCCAGTTATTGTAATTATTCACAGTGACAAGTCTTGTAGATAAGTGTTACGCGATATTTCTTCACAGCCTTTATTCTGACAGATACTGCATCTTTATTCTCATGGAATTTATTGGAAATTTTATGACCCTGTGGGCTCCGCTGAGACTGAGAAAAGCCAATATCTGTGTGGCTTTCGAAATCCATAATCTAGACATCATTCAGATGCATCATCAATGCTCAACTCCATAAACCCGCTATCCTTAAGCAACAGACCCAATAACCAACGCGGCAATCCCTTCCTCGTCACTGCGAACAACAATCTTACTTGTGACTCCAGATTTGGTGGAGTATGCCATCCTAATGTTGGCCACAACCTTTCCACCCGTAACAGTCTTTCCAAATAGTTTAAGGGTGTGCGTTGTTGTGTTGACAGGTACATCGGTACCATCCAAGGGTTGTAATGAGAGAGTTTTTGCGAGCTGTTCGGTGGCATCTAGGTACTGTGAGTAGCTTTCTTCCATGAATCTTCCATATGAACTTACCTGCAATGCTCTTGACACCACTGAGCTGTAGAGTCTCCTCTGCTTCTTCTCCGGCCGCACCAACCTGCTCCCAGATGTGGTTAAAGTTACCAGCAAAAGCTGGGACAACATAATCGCTCCCGTTGAGCTCAAGATCTTCAACTTGGTATTCATCATCATAGCCACTTTCTTCCGGCTCTCCAGTAGTGGGGTCGATCTCTTTCGTCGTAAACTTCAAAACATTGGTGAAAGTACTGGCCGAGAATGATCCTTCGCCGTTAACCTTCTTGAATGAAACATAGATGGTTCCCGGCTCATCAGTGACAAGTTTAGCAGCGGGAATAATGAAGTCTTCTTCAAGCTCTTCCTCATCTGAGGGGGTGGCCACAACGGAAACACCTTCAAGAACAGTATCTGGAAGTGTATTTTTGACTTCGTATTGGAGAACAATATGCTCCTTGAAGATGTGCTTAACAACACTGACGACATATTCTGTTTCGGATTCCGTCAATTCAACCACAGACGACGACTTCAACACGCTGCCATATGATTTCATTTCTGGTATCCGGAGGAGTTCTTGTTGGTATTTTTGAGCGGTAGCGGAAGCCGATGCCACTGCTTCCGCACTTGATGGCGCAGCTTTGGTGGATCCAACCTTGGGGGCCTTGATGGTAGGTGTGACAGTTGTAAGTTTTTTGGATCGATCTTCTGCATCTGCCTGCTCCTTGGTAACAACTGGAATTGCGGTAATGTCGAAGGGGACGTCAAAAGTGGACTTGTCATCCGCAGTGACATACATGACCAGTTGATGCTCAAAATATGGAAGAGCGAAGGTGTTTTCTATTGCGATGTTAGTTGGTTATCAGGAAAATCGACTGGGTTTGAGCTTACCGTTCTTGACGAATCGATCAGCCATCTCATCCGGCTCCTTCATCAATCTCAAGTTCAAAGCCGCCCGATCACGGACCTCATCATCAACATCGTCCAAGCATCGTGTAAGAAGTACCGTAACACTGCGCTTGACTTCTGGGTCCTTTTGGCCGACTCCAAACTTGGCAAGAGCAGTGACAGCGGCAGCTCGAACGATAGCGTTCTCAAGCACAACACGATTGTAAATGTATCGGATGTACTTTGTAGGTTGTGATGTTTTTGGTCCCTCCAATCCAAGAAGATGCAAGATGCGGACGGCGAGTTTTGTAAACTCACAATCTTCGATAAATTCGCAAAGGTGGGCCAAGGCATCCTCTTTAGAATCCGGCACGAATTTGATTAAGTCAAACATGCTCTCTACAACAGCTCGTTTGAATTCATATCCTCCTTCATCACGCAAAATTCCACTCAAAAATGCAAGCATACCCGCCTGCTTGCTGGGGAATTTTAAACACAGAGTCCGGATGGCTTCCACGATGGTGATTTTGAATTCGTCCGTGATGTCTGCCATGAAACCTTGAATTTGCTTCATCAAACGATCCACACTAGCTTCGTTGCCAGTTTTAAGGAGGGTGGTAATGGCAAAGGTAGCAATTGAACGGTTAGAATTAGAGATAAGAAGTTCGATATCTGGGTTGCATGAGTGAACAGCTTGTGGTTTGAACGAGGCAAAGTTATGGAGGATTCGAATGGCGGCAAATTTTGTGACTGCTCTTGGGGAGGTCAAGAACAGCTGGAGAACGTGGATGGCTTGGGTTACTTCAGCATCAGTGACATCTCGCATGTCACAAATTGCCTTTGCAGCCTCGAAATTAACCATCTCACTCTTATGTCGGAGCCAGCCGTCCAATAGTTGCATCATTGGTCTTCGGAGTTGTGGATCCTCCTCTGCCAGTTGTGCTGCAAGTCGAACAAGCATAACAGTAGCAGCCGGGCTCTTTACGGCACCTGCTACTCCAAATTGCTGAACCATCTTGACCAATGCCATCCTGTCATGCATTCTCATTTGGTAGAGCAATCCAATTGCGTGGTATTGTGACATTGTGGAGTTGTTGACTGGTTGTTGACTGCTGGAAGTAGAAAATCCTAGAGAGAATCCGCCAGATGACTTGGTAGAGCTTGCTGCTTCTTGGGTTTCGCTTTGCCATCTTCTGACAACGTCTCGCGCAATAGGAAGGAGGTGGTATGAGGAAACGAGGGCCGCGGAGGAGACTGAGGGGTTCTTGTCGACAATTGCCGTCTTCATGACACGCTCGATACTTTGGACGGTGGAGCCCTGCTAACGTTAATTCGGTCCCTTCCCAAATGCAGATCTCGTCTTACATCGATAATACGGCACAACGCTCGAATGGCGTTGGGTCTGTAAATCGCATCCGTTCCACCACCAGTATCCTTCATAATCGTGCTTGTAACCATAATAATATCCTCCGCCGAGTGAGCCAACTCCTTGATGATCAAGTGGACCATCTGCCGTAAGCTGGCATCTTTATTCTGGAACAGCTTTGAGATTCCGAAGAAGAGGGTTGTCGCCTCGTTTGTGGGGAAACGCTCGCCGGTATAGAGGAGAAGGGCAATCTTGGTAAGGAGGACTCGACATCTTCGAGGTTGTATTGGGGATGAATTGAACAATCGCGCTGGGGGGGGTCAGTTGAGGCTTGAGGAGGGGGGAACACCTGGCGGACCTTCTTGGAAGACAGAGGTTCTGTCGACCCGCATGATTGCTGAATCGCCATCTTCGTCCTTCTTGCTGTAACTCATGATTATGGAGGTCCGCTCCTCAGCTTCATGAATTGCAGAGAAAGTGTTGGGGTTATGGTAGAGCTGGGGCGGCTTTACTTGGGAAGTCGCAACCATGCGCAACGTAGCCAAATCCGCCGTGTCCAAAATAAGCGAGCGGGTACTCTTGGCAACAGCGGGTATCAGCTGGTGAACGATAACAATACTTGACTTTGCTTAATCTATTTTTTAGAACTTGGGATTATGTTATCTTATAAATTGCTAAAAATAATTTAATATAGGAGCTGTATAGGGTTGACGTTGACTTGGTTACTCTGTTACAGGTTACGCACGGTCTACCGATCTTGTACTTGGGTTTTTTATTATGTCTCCAGGATTCAGATCGATCTAAACAATTAATAACTTCTCTGAGCGAGTAGATACAAAGGACCCTGTTCCGTTACTAGCGGACACTGAACTGAGAGAGACTTTTTCTCATTATATCAAGTTCTTGAATGACTAACGCCTTGCTACTTTGCTTGATTTCCGTGAGCAGCATGGTCAATTCTGAGTTTTAGTCTAGCCAAGTCATTCACTGTAAGAGAGACATATACTGACTAAGAGACAGCATAGATGAATTGTAGGAATTGTAAAATAAAAGAGACTGAACTTCATGAGAATTTTGATGGGGTGGCCCGTGCCACCGCCAAGATATTGTTTCCACAACTAGCGAAACCCCCTCACTCAAAAGATTCAGCAAAAGATTCGAAAAAAATAATTATATATTCCGAATCCGCTAAATGCTGTTAGTTAAATGTTGTATATAAAGCATTTAAAGTGGGGGCTTACGGAATCGAACCCGGCGCTCCCCGGCAACCTTCAATTGAAAGCGGGGTATGTTAGCCGATACACTAATTCGGATGTAATGTACTTGTATGTCAAAATTCTTCTTATTTGGTCATAGATTTGCAGATTACAATCTGCTTGTGGGTCACTGCCCGGACTTGAACCGAGACACGGAATTCTAGGGGCGGATTGACAGTTTAGACCTTGGAGACCTGGCGTTGCCAAGCCTAATTGGTAAATCACGTGCTTACCCTATTAAAAAAGAGTATACGAAGGCCGAGTTTTAAAGTAATGAGCCATGGTCTATGCTTTTTAGTCACGTGCAATTGCGAACTTCGTGAACATCGTAAATTTAAAAGTTAATAACTGTTACATCTCTACTATTGTGGCTCCAAAACACCCTTATATACACGAAGCAGAGAAGGGAAGCTTCCTTAGCTTCCTTAATAATAGCGTGGTCTCGATGTATAATTTTGGTGTTTTCGAAACTTCGTTTGGATCACGTGCATAGCTCATTACTTTAAAACTCGGCCTTCGTAGATAGTCTTAAATCGCGACGTAATTTTTTAGAGTACTAGAGCACACCTTCAACCGCGACCACGGTTGTAAACCGTCTGTTTCTCGTCTCTAAATGGCTTTAAATTAATTAATATACCTTCTATATTCACCTTCGTAAATAGTAAGGTTATATAAGGCTAGGAATAGGTTAAATTACGCTCTTAGAGTATCTAGTAAGTTTCTCTTTTATTCTATACTATTTACTCTCTCTCTTACTACTTCTAGAGCTCTTAGAAGCTTTCTAAAAGCTCTAAAGTACTATGATGTAATGGAGTAAATGTTGACACCAACCTCCCGGTAGACAGAAAAAGTGGCAGCACAATTTAGGTCCCTGCTAAAATCGCATCGTAATAAATTAACAACCACTTATCGTAAAAATATAAAATAAATATGAATAGGTGGGCAAGAGGCTAGTTTACCCTGTTCTTGAAAGTTGAGAGTTTTTCTATCATATGCGTTGAGTTATGTTCGTTGGTATTTCTTGAAGCATAAAGTAATGCTGCCACTTTTTCTGTCCACCGGGAGACCAACTTAGCCCCCACACAATTCCTTATAAGCACCAATAACTAAAGTTTTCATGCCTACGGGCATATGGTCAACTGGTAACAATACAGAGAAGATTAGCATGGCCCCTGTACTAAGGATGACACGCAATATCAATGAGAAGCTACTCTTTTTTTTTGCAATTTTTTTAATCATCCATTTTCTTTATTTTTAGCCATGTCCTATTTCTTTTTGGCTACTAAATAAGCGAGGATCCTCTTAGACTAAGTATTACTTAATTAGCTCCCACACGCCCCACCACTTCTTATGAACACCAATTCGCTTCCAGTGGTATAATGTACCCCTCGTGGTGGCTTCGGTATCGGTTCCAAGACAAACGAAACAGTGGAATATACTCATCTAGACTGTTCAATAACAGTTTCGAGTCTGCGTTTTTTCCGTTTATGTAGTCTATCCGTCGCCTGTTTCCGAATATAATAATTCCAGAATCCTGCAATTCGGGCAACGGTTGGGAGAAAAGGGGGTGGTTTGTTCATTGGACGTTTGAAGGCATCCCCTTCTTCGAGCAATAACTTCATTCTTGAATCTTTTAATGCAGAAATCGAACGGACGAAAGCGGATGACTCTTCAGCCTCGAATTCCTGCAGGTCTTTTCTAGCTCCTCGCGCGAAATTTCAGGTATCTTGGACATTGTGTGCTTTGTTGGTTGAGAAGAATGCTTTGATGGGAGAAGTAAGGAAAGCAAACAAGACAAGTTGCTAGGGTTGCCTGCGCATCCGGAATAGGGGGGAATGTAAACAAGATAAGTGATAGGCGAAAGCCTCGCAGCTGCTGAATTATGGCTGAATGCAAGTTCTTACTAGGATTGCATGCGCAGAGGTTTGAGAGCAGGGGGTGTTAGGGATCTTTAATGGGGTGAATGCAAACAAGATAGGTAATAGGCCGAAGCCTCGCAGTTTTCTGAATGCCAGTTCTTGGATGCACCTTAGAAACCCGCAGGCGATCAGGCTGTTGGGTACTGATAGTCGGGGGTCAGTACGGGTGTACCATATTTCTGAAATAAGCTGTCACTATATCAATGATTTCTACGCACTAATTTAACTATTCTCCAAGGTTCTGGGAACAAACATATTCTCACGAACGAGTATATCCCTTGTGAAATACAAACTGCGAACTACGAACTCAGAACCAAGAACCAGGATTCTAAGCAGACCAAACACCCTTCCAATCTTGCGGCTCACGTTACCGAACTCGCCTTGCATTCTTTTCTTGCATTCAAATTTCCCATAAAATTGCAAAAGTGTGCCAGTGGTACGACTCTACGCTAAAATTTAAGGCCGTTATAGGAGTCCTTTTACCTTGGCAGAAAGATGGTGTTGAGATACGGATCTCGGTTCTGATACCCTATCTAACCGAACTTCGGTCAAATGAGCATGCCCTGAATCGACCGGGTGCCCATTTCATTTCATAATCCGGGTGGGCAGCTTAGATGTTACCATTACACCAAAGACGCATTTCCTGGCAATCAGTTTTCTTATTTATGAACATAACAATGTCTAAAGTGGGGTACCTGGACTTCTAACGCCTAAAAGAGGGGTAGCCATGGCTGGACTCTTTCAGTCTGACATTGGCATCAAAGCAAAATATAGCGGGCTGAGATTCGAATTCACTTCTCACGTTCTAGAATCTAAATAATAATTGCTTAGACTACTTGTCTTAGCTTAGCATTCTTTAAGAACTTCAGTAATTCGTCACAATTCATCATTCTTCGCAAAAGCAATTTGCTGTAGTTATTTTACCTCTCCGCTAATACTTCACGAGAATAATTCAAGCTCCGAATTAGTTAGGATATTACGAAAGAAAACTAGCAAGGGCTCGCTAATAAGTACTCCCTCCAAGTTTCGTAGCAGTGTTGAGAGTGGAAAAATCCCCGCTTATTTAAAGGATTGTGTGAGGGTGTCAAATTGTGCTACTAGACATACCCCTTTGAATTTTACCCCAACACCGCCTTCAGGCTCAAATTGCCATGTTCGCAATTCTAGTATCTTGGCAAGCCAAAGAACGTGGCCTTGGAACAGAAGGCGAGAAGCAGCTGCCCGTCTTGTGCTACCGATGCAGGTTTGGCAACTTATCCCTGTTAGCCTGTTCGACCAAACTAAACTTTATTTTAACTACAATACTTCGCTTCTTCCGGATTTCTTTTACAACTTCTTAGACTTTCAGCTTTATGAACTGGTTTATCCTCAACCTCGATTTTGATATCAAAAACTTAGCGAGAGGTTGCACAGAGTGCCTCTTATTGACTAGCTTCACTATAGTACTTGGTAATTCCTATTGTTATTCTTCTGGGAAATGACGAGGTTCTGATGACAGCTTCAATTATTTGAATGAAGGACGACATCCTAAAGTGGAATTGGATGGGCTGTTTCCATCCACGCAGCCCTCGCAGATCGTAGGAAATTAACTATCACACCGAGACAATTATTTGTTTGATCATTTACATGAAGGAAATTCTTCAACGAGCGAGCTGATTATTACTAGTGGAGATAAAGATCCAGGATAAATTTGGGAAATGAGAAGGTGGCACTTCACTCTGCGACTTGACACATCGGTCAACTATGAAAGGGGTTCAGATCACTCGGACTCCAATAAATAATCAGTTGAACAACCTACTCTTTTTTCGTCATAACCACTGCCTCCATTTGAAAATAGTGCCCTGAAATATTTTGGTTTCCCGTACTAAAAGGAACTGATGGTATGACCCAAAATCTCGCTTAACTCTTTTCCTAAAGAAACTTCTAGTAGTAAAGCTTTTGCGACATGTCCAAAAAGCGCTTGAACTTCTGCAAATGTACAAAATGAAAATCCAAACCCGTCATTTCTAAAGTCGAGATGGCGACATGCTGATTCACAATCAGGTAAAACTAGCTTGCTCACCAATTATTCAATCATTTTCGTCTCGACATTCTGGATCAATCGCAATTAACACTATTCTTGTATCCCCCCTCCCACTTCTCATACGAGTGGGAGGCCATATGGCCGTGTTTTCTTTCGGCTAAGAAACCTATTTCCCCAACCAAGAAACCACCTTGAGGAATTTGAGCCGGAGCAGTATCAAGAGTTTCAGTCATCGTTTTGGGTCCACCTAAGTAAGCGACATTATGCCAAATGGCCATGCAAATTCAAGTTAGTGATGTGAATTCTCTTTCTAGGTAATGCGATTTCGTTGGTGGTTAGTATTCTAAGTTTTCTGAAAGGATTGATGGAAGATCAAGCAGACACTCTTCTCCCATCTCAATTTTTACATTAGGTGAAAGTCACCGGAACAATACTCAAAGTATACTTGAGTACAGAAGACCTCCTCATAAGAGACATAGTGACAGAGGAGATGGGCAAATACGTTAGCAGTAGAATAGTCGTCGTTCATCTGTTGTACCTCTGAATGATGAAATTAGACGACATAATTTACAATTATGAGACCAGTAAGAGTTGTTCGTTTGTCCGAATTATTTTGCTCTTCTTAAATGAAAGACAGCAGATAAACATATAAGTGTGGCGTAGAGAACAACCAGGAAAAATATTTCACCAAGATATTAGAACAATTCGATGAAAAGATAGAACTTACGAAATTAATAATTACTTGCTATTTCTAGTTATTCAACGTGACTGAATTAAGTCAATCCAATCGTCCTAGAATCCCTGGAACAATTCCATTGAAAAGACAGATGAATGAGGAACTTTACAATAACACAGACAAGATCAGGAGACATCACCTCTTCGAATTATCAGTTAGCGTCAGAAATAAGTAGAGTAAAGTGGGCACTGCTCTATCCGAGGCATTTTGAGTCCTACTTTACTTTAAATACAACTACTTCTTAAGTTGATAACTACCCTGCTCTACTCAAGACTACCTGAATAGTACTCGAGTATTCGAGCAGTTCATTCTCACGTCAATCTTACCTACACCCAACGTATCCAGAACTTTCCCTCAAGTACAATACGCGCCATCCCACGCGATCAACCCCCAATGTAACTCTGACAACCTAGGGGTACTCCAACTCATCCTGCGAATCCAATCGCAACACCACAAGAACAACGGAACAAAAACCTGCCAACTACCAAACCACCGGTATCCAATGCAGCTTTACAAATGCCACTTCTCGCACAAAGAACATGGCTACTACGCATCGATCGTCCTGTAGGAACAAGGCAGACAGCCTCGAAAATCCTAATTCCCACCTCCAAATCTTCAGAACTTTAGACATCCCCAAAAACAATACCCGAAAACCGATCCAGACCGCACTCAAAAACATCCAAGCCACAAAACTCAACGAAATGCACGCAACAACTCCTTCGATACCCGAGCCCGCCTCGTCTCCCCCACAAATTCATGCAACTCGAATCCCCGCATAAACCCGAATCTGCCAGGAAGTCTCGTTATCCCCATCAAAGTAAAAATCCCGAAAGGTGGCAGTGACCGCATCCCCATAAGCCACGAAGGGTTACACAAACAACAAAACACATTTCAACCTTCCCCGACCCGTCTCCCAGCCTCCCCACGTTCGTCTCCGTTTCTCGTAATGATCAACCAATCAAGCCACGAGACGACACTCCGTATGGATCCAAAGAATGCCTTGGGATAGCAGCTTCGTATATTACCGCATTTCCACTTTCGAACCGTCTTCTTCGAAATCGGCGATCTGAACCTAGCTAAATTGCATCTGCAGAAAAAGGGGAACCCGCCGTGGCGTTCTTGACAGTATGAGTGGAGAGGGGGAGAGAAGCGGTAAGAATTGCGAAAGGTGTATTGTGAGGGATAATATACCATAATCTGCACTAATCTGCAGCCCCCACGTGTGCCACGATGCCACTTGGCAGTTTATAGAAAATCTGCTGCAGAGATGAGTGAGAATATTCCCAGGCTTGAAACTTAATTCTCCTGTATTAATGAGCCCCTTGATTTGTGCAAAACATTTTCTACGTCGCCTCGCGATCATACTTCGTCCCAGGCGTAACAGTCCATAACGGGGCCTCCTAAATAAACCCTGCTTTGCTGGGTCCCGCTATGGACTGTTACGCCTGGGACGAAGTATTCCAAGTTTGTGCAAATGCGAATGCAGTCATAACCCTTGATCCCCCGTTTTTGATCCTTCAGAACCTGACATATGGTCCGTACCGGAAGGGAGGTCAATATCGAGGCCCGGTGCCTTGTAATATGTGATTGGCTTGAAAATAGGGCTTAGGAAGGGGTACCAAGTAACTGGAAATTAAAGTAGCATTTCAAAATGCCCGACTGCCGATGGAATATATTGAGCTGGGGAAGCACTGCATAGAGAAGCCCTGTAAGGATGGCGTTTGGCTGGCCAAATCTAGCATCATGTGATTGCATCCAAAACCGTAAATGATCGAATCACAACCTTTCTGGGAAGGTAACACGAAGCTACCCCTCGGTTTCATATTGGTATCCAATAAACATTTGATTTTGCGAATCATGCTTCGACCCCTCAACTTCCAAATCATGCCATCGCTGGGGAAGGCTGGTAGGCTACTATCTGTGTATAGTGGTTGATAGCGGCATACATGAGCTCGAGCGCTTAAGCAAGAGGGCGGAATTTCAAATTCGGAATTAGATGGCTTGCAGTAAAGATTTGAGATATTGAGATAGCTGAAATCAGACACACATAGACGCTGTTGCCAAGACTCTTCTGATCCTTTTCTCCAACCGTAAGCAGTTTATAGGGAGAGAATGAGGTAAGACTGACGCCCGCAAGCGCCTTAGTGCTAGCCCGCCTAAAATAAAACGAAGGAAATGGGGGTTATTCAACATCAAAACCCGGATACACAGAATACCCTTGACGTAAGTTCGCTTCTGGAAAACGCTTGGGAATGCCTAAAACCAAAAACGAATCTGCATATGAAATAGGCTGAATAACCAGGTTACATTTTTACTGCGTGATAACGTCGAGGCTCTTTGGAGAACAGATCTCACCCAGCATCAACCCTTGCTCACGCGGAGAAAAAACACAACGTGTTGTATCCAATTGCAAGAAAAGATGGGGTAATGGCTTGAAGGGGTAATGAGGAGGGTAGAGAATTTCCATGAGGCTTCCCAAAGCGAATCTCACGTCAACACTTAAGCCGCCCAGACGACGGAGACGGCTCAAAGAAGTCGACTCTCGTGTGACTTGGCTTTGGAGGCTCTCTTCTGCGAATAACAAGAGGAGCCTAGGAAGAACCCGACAGACTTTCTGCAGCGTGTGGTGCACATCCTTCAGCGGCATGGATTGAGAGAATTGAGCCAAACAAATGGCATCCCATACAACAGGCACACTCCTTTTGCCGCGCTTGATGCAGTGAGAAGCCAAATTGACTGCGGTCTGACATAAATGGGCCAGGACCACCATCCCCCGTATAGGATAGGACGGCGTAGTGAGGAGATGCTTGACTGTGAATGTGAGTTGGCCTGGGGAGCAGGAGCCAGCGACAAGCCCCCGCAAGGAGGGAAAGGGGGGAAAGGGGAAAACCCAGACGGTACTTGTAAGGAGCACGTAAGGAGCGCTATGCTACAGTGGGCTAGGGTCCTTTTTGCGGGGATGGATTGCCGCAAACAGGTCACTTTGGATCCTGGAAGCAAAATCAGAGGCTTATCGACAAGGTTGCCGTTGGCCTGGCCTGTCCTGTCTGTCTGTCCAGTTGGCACCTCAGATGCTCTAGTGCTCTCTACCTACTGGGTTGACGTTAGCGCACGGAAGCTGCCATATTTGCACCTCCTCCACGCCCCTGTGCCCTCGTCCCTCCTTCCTTCCCCATACCACATACCATACCATACCATACCTTACCTTACCCTCAACCCAGCCCATGTAGGTAACCATTAGCCTTATCGTGCTCGAGTAGAAAAGTATAACTATCAACGGCCTCACCTACTTTCTGGATTTCTTTCCTCAAGACACCCATCCTCACCAAAAACCACATTTCCCGGAGTGTTTTGTTCATCGCAAGCCTCAACCTCAACTTCCGGAGCCTGTTCTACCGGCCTGTCAGCCCCGACCAACGACTTTCCGAACTTTCTTTCCCCGCCTCCCAGGCTACCTATAGAGCAAACCAACATCCTTCTTCAACAACACCACCACCACTAGCAGCCCGGTACAGCAGCTATGGACTTCCAACAACACAACGACTACTACTCCACGGCGAATCATTATCCCCTCTACACAGCGCCTATAGCTCTTCCGCCCACGCCGAATGATGACTACACCAACTCCCCTCCCGTTGGTGAACCTTTTCATACACTTCCACCTCAACCCCATCCCATCCTGACCCACAAACAGGATGACTCCTTTGGAAATATATACTACGAGACGCAACCACCATATGCGAACGTGAAACCACCAACTCCCATCTCCCAATACCAAAACGTTAACAAAACACCCATTCTCCCCAATGGCCTTAACAATGGCCTCAGCAACACCTTCCCCGAACCTGCTCTAGACTCCAACGATGCCACCCAGCGAGGAAGCAATAGCGACGACGAAGACCGCACACCAGCACAACAAAGGCGCAAGGCGCAAAATCGAGCAGCGTAAGTGTCTCACCCCACCACGCCTCACTATACGAGTACTCCCAACTAACCCGCCACAAGTCAACGAGCCTTCCGCGAGCGCAAAGACCGACACGTCAAAGACCTCGAAACCAAATTAGCAATATTAGAAAAGAATTCCGCCTCAGTGATGGAAGAAAACGAGCGGCTAAAACTACAACTACAAAAGAAAGACACCGAGAATGAGATTCTCAAGGTGACCTCCACCCGGAACGGTTCGGAATCTCTGCCAGACGCGGGTCCCATGCGCTATTCGCCTACCGACTTCTACACCGAAGTGCTCTACGCGCATGAAAACAAGACTCCTAGTCATCGGATTGTGACCAGCGAGACGGGTGAACGACTCCTTGCGGCTGGTGCGACTTGGGATTATATTATTAAGCATGATTTGTATGAGCGTGGGATGGTGGATGTTGGGGATGTGAGTGAGAGACTAAAGCTAGTTGCGAAATGCGATGGGCAAGGGCCTGTGTTTGAGGAGAGTCAGATCCTCCTAGCGATTCAGCAGAGTGTCGCGAGTGGAAGTGATGAATTAATGTAACTTGGGAGTAAGAATTTTTGGCGTAGGAAACGGGGTAGGTGTTTATAAGAGCCTGCGGGTTTCTTTTGGGGGAAATTTAGGAATATTTCTGAATGACTGGAGTTTTTTTTTGGAGGATCATTTAATCTTATATATGGGGGGCTTCATTCTTTGTGTTCTTTTTTCCCTATATTCATGTATGGAGTGGAAGTTTTTACACTACATTTATATCTCTTTATATATTTGGTTTTGTGGATCTTTTGGGGGGTTACAGAGGGGAAACGTATGTGTGTGTATTTATTATACCACCTAAAAAAATTTACTTTTATATTTCTCTCATTTCTCCACTGTCTCCAATCTCCATCCTTCTCGCACTTGCACAACGCTCTAGCCTTCGGATTTAAGAACTGCTGACGTCCGTCAGCCTCTAGAGCTGACGATTGGTTACATCGTTTGTGCGGAGGTAAGCCCCGTACATATTGAAGTCTTACTTTCTGGAGGCGGGGAGAGTGGAGAAGAGATGGGAGTGGAGGATTATACGAGTAGTAGGTGAGTTTACTTGCCCGAGGGGGCTTGTACTTTTTTCATACATATAATATCTTGTCGTATCGATTCGTGTTCGCACTATAAAGTAGGGAAAGCGGCTTAAATCTCACGGAATTTTCGATATTGTGGCTTCGCGGGGAAGACGGGAAGGCGTTCATGGATTAGTAATTGGCGAATGAATGGTATTACTGGTAGTTTTGTGGGCGGCAGTTGGCGGTGAGGGATGGGTCGGGTGTTGTTTTTGGTGGGGGGATGTTATGGTGTTGGAATGGTGAGAGGTGGAGGTGGCGAATGGGTTTTGAAAATTTGAGCAGACCTGCCCTTTCAACCCCAAGAACTAAAGAGGGGGTTCTGAATTTGGAGAGGGGGTGGCGCCTTCCCTCGCTCTAGCTGCGATGATGTTAATGAGTGACCCTCGACCTGAACAGGATTGATGACAAGATATAGGTAGGTATAGTCCCTTAATTCCTCCTGCCCTCACACTTCTCAAATCGCGACCCCTCTACTCTAGGTAGGTACTTCCGTTCGCCCCAACCATGGGAGACGATTCAAAACCAAGATTTGAGCAAGTCATCAGTGACAGGACGGCACCCCCAGGAAATGTTGTAGCCATTAATGATTTTGAGAAAATAGATAGGACTTTTGGCAACAAAAAGCTGGAAGGGTGTCCGGGAGGGGGATGCTACGGCTTTGGAGAGGAGTCTGCACTTTCCCTCGTTGCTCTCGTCTCGATGTAAAGCTTGTGTAAGCTAAAGGGAAGGAAGGAGCGCCCGCCAACCCCAAATCCATCCTAGGTACCTACCTAGGTAGTAGTCGAGGTTAAGACTCGAGGTAAGAAGCACGCCAGAGAAAGAACGACGTCGCCCAGAAGTAAACTAGGGCCATGCCGGAAGAGATGGGTTTGTACGAGGAACCTGAGGTGAATCAGGCCTTACTTTCTCGCTTCCTCGCTTTGTCGCGATTTCAAGGTTGTGGCAAAGGGAAAGAGCGACCCTCTAAGGGTGGTCCAGGCTCGGGTTAAGGAATATTTCAGGGAAGGAATGACCCTCAACTTGGATAGGAGACGAGGAAGAGACATGAAGTTCCCCAGTTGCTCTTGGCCTAGCACTTCTTGACCTTGAAACTCGACTCGACCATGGGAGGCGAGACTAAAAAGCGCTCCTTCCCCACACTCAGTTGACCTCGCCTCGAGTTGCGCCCTATGATCAGAGTAGAAAATTCAGTGTCGAGAAGGGAAAGCACGACCTTGACCTCGAGGCAGGGCATCGCATTTGAAGAGTACGTAGGTTGGAAAGTTCAATATAATATGATACTGAAACTCATGGAGTCGGTTACTAATTTGCCATAGTGGATAAGTATCCAATCTTTCTGGAGAGACAGAAATACGTTTAAGACGGAGGTATTGTCGGTATGCATATATATATATAATCATGTATAGGTAAGAAAAACGTGGAAGGGCGAGGGAAGGTTCATACTTTGAATGTGTTCAACCGTGTATTTCCTTCTTGGAGGTGTGTTGTGGGTCCTGGGCTGGTCTGGACTCTGTGTTTTGAGATTATCATTTAGTCGAGGAAGAGACGACTTTGATGAAAGTGACCAGGGCAGAAATAAATGATTTGGTGTAGTTTGAAGCTCCAGGTACACGTTTGGTATTGAGATCTTGACATACGGAGAGCGAGAAACCAGCAACCACTTGGAAGAAAATTATTTTCTATTGAGGAAAATAGAAAGGAGGTATTTAGTCGAGAATGAGATGGGAAGATAGTTCCATGAGTTGAGTCAATTAATGACAAAGTGAAGAACAACATTATATGAAAACAAAGCCCCTGGTTGAAATAAAAATCGAAATACCATTTTCAAGAGCTACATGAGCCCATACCCCTTTAAACGCCATTTCCATGCAATGCGATGCTATTATGCTCAATCAATCCCAATCATCATCGTCTTCCACATTAGCTTGTTTGCTGCTGCCTCGAATGCCACCCTTTTCTCTCTTCTCTTCCGCCAAATCCTCTGCATCCCTGCGTCTTTTCATAACTCGCATGTCATTATCTCTGATTGCTCCAATCTCAATGAGCAATTTGTCGATTTCAGCCATTCCAATCCTGACACCCCCGAGCGTCATCAGAGTTACCACTTGCTTCACAATATCTCCTGTGTTATAGACGAGGATTGTTGGACAGTTCTTGTCTGGATAGCCCTCGATCGCCAGATCTCCTCGAATCTGACAGAACTTGATCTCCCCATATTCGGCTGCTGCCTGCCTCCATAGTTCTGTCAAGACCCTACTTTCAACATTTGTCCCCATTCCACTTGTCAGGTTCACCAGTACTGGTCCATTCTTACTAGCATCTGTAACTTCGCGAGAGTAGTCCGGTTTCGAGAGGGGATAGACAGCTCCGTGGATAGCTTTCTTGGTAAGAGATGCAAGTTCTTGAACTCGTTGTTGCCTGTATTTTTCTAGAAAGTTCTCGTCTTCTAAATCTTCTAACTCATCGAGTTCGTCAAGATCTTTGCCTTCTAATCTGTTTTCGTGTGCGAGTCGTCGACCTTCGAGAATGGCTTCTTCGATAAGAGGGGTTGGTGAGGGGGGCTTTTCTGGGATCACGCCGTGTTTTCGGAGGATATCATTCCTATGGTTGTCAGTTTGTAATTTTGAAGAGAAGGTAAATATTTACCATTCAGTGTCTGCGTTTGGGTCGTCTATTGGGACATTTATGCGTTCATCCATAGGAGCAGCCATTTTGAAGGAATTGTTGTAGTTGTCGCAAGCAGCAATTCAGAGCTGTCACCTAAACACCAAGATACATCGGTCTGTCCCTCCTCCGATCCGATCCCGATATGACGGAGATAAAAAGCTCGGCATGTGACTGTACACGTGACCCACAGTCGATTTGTTTTTTCGCTAAGAGCTAGTTCGACTCGACGGTCGGGGCAAATATCGTCCCCTCTTCTTTCGACATTCGACAACGACTGACACTCGCCATCTACGTCTTCAACAACACCGCAATCGACGAAAGACCCGTCAGTCACTTCAAATCGATACATAAAAACGATCACAAACAGTCAAGATGGTAAGGAATTCCCTTCCCCCCAATCTCGATTTTGCCACGCGGTGAAGGAAATTTGGCACACGACCCGAAGCACCACAACTTAAGAGGTGGGCGCGAAGTTGGCGGAAAGATGATCTGTGGATACAAGGCGACTACAATCGAGGGGAGAGATGCGGCTGGGGGATGAAATGGATGGATATTGGGCTTCAGAAGAACATTCGCTAACGGAACGCTGCCTGGATAGGTTCTCGCCGTTGATCTCCTCAACCCAACCCCTGCTGCGGAAGCTCGCAAGCACAAGCTCAAGGTACGCATTACCACCTAAGATTTCCGAATGGCTTCATAGCAATTCTGAACATCATTTAATTCTTGCCCCTCTCCAGAACCTCGTTCCAGCCCCAAGATCCTTCTTCATGGATGTCAAGTGCCCCGGCTGCTTCACCATCACCACCGTCTTCTCCCACGCACAAACCGTCGTCATCTGCGCCGGCTGCTCGACCGTTCTCTGCCAGCCAACCGGAGGAAAGGCACGATTGACCGAGGGCTGCTCATTCCGAAGAAAGTAGACTCTTCGTCTGTCTGCTTTCTTTGCCTCGTTCTGGTTATGCATTCACGTCATCGACATGAGGGTTTAGATTCTTCTTTTTCGCGCACATACATTTGACGGATAGAAGATGGACAGCTACCAAAAATCCTAGCAGCAAAATTAAGGGCGTTTGGGACATCCGGATATCTTGCATCAAATTCTTTCCTTTTCGTGGTTGTATCCTGGAGGTGGTGGATTTCTCGATCGATATGCGAATCACACAACTTGCATTTATGGGAAGGGCGGAGGGCGATACTCCATAGCAGTGTTTAGAGGCCGTCTATACGTGGACTAATCTTTGATACGAGGACGTGGTGCTCTTGTTCGAGGATTGCTACATACCCATTGCGTATGGTTGGGCTTTGTGCATTACGAAAATAAGATCTTCACACAACATTTTGTTGATTTCTATTGAAATTGTGACGTTTGTACGAGTACATGATTTTTGGGGTCTCGCAAGTTAGAGAAAAGTTTGGCCGGCTCTGGAGTACAAAATGATGATGATTTCCATATGCAATCTGCCCCTCCATCTATGATGAGTTGAGAGACCCTGAAACAAGATTTTGATGACATTCAAACTCAGTAATTGGCCTATTTTCCCCCGCAAATACAATGTCTTTGAATTGCAAGCAGCCTCCCCCGCATAATGACAACCCTTGAATTTTAACCTGGCAATTTGGGAGCAATCCCTAGAACATGAAAACCTATTCACTATTTTAGAGTTTTTATTTAATAACGAGGTAATTGTCTAACAATTAAAGACAGCAAAGATTCACTGTAACCCCCTCATACAAAGTCGTTTTAAAGCTGCCGTAGATCTTGTCTCAAGCGAAAGCCCCACGCTTTTTCTTTGTCAAGAACCGGACACGCGCCTGGTTTCCTCCGAAATTACAACCCCCCTTTCTCCCTCAATCCCACGACTCCCAATTCAATACCCACGCACAAAACCCCTCTTCGTGTTCATAAGTAGCACAAAAACACAGCTCCGCTCAGTCGTCATCATTTGTCTCATTCTCCAACATCGTCGCAAACATCCATTATCGCATCCTTTAATTACAACCCGGCGCATATATTGAGCTTACCCTCAATGGCTCACCACCACCAAGCAAAGAGACCTTACCATGGCTCGCAACCCTCAATAACCTCTTATTTTTCCTCCTCCGATAACGCATACTCCCTCTCTCCATCCACAGAAACCCACGACGCCCGTCACCTCCCACCCGCAAGCATTCAAGCAAACCTCCTCAGTGTGGGAATGCGCGTCCGAAAATCAGTCCCAGAAGGTTACAAAACTGGCTCTCAATACTCATCATTTGCGCTCTTCTCGGACCCTTCTTCATCCAATACACCAGTACCTACAACACCAAACGCCGTCGCCTCTCCGCAAACCAAAAAAGGAAGCCGACCGAGAGCACGAGAACTTACACCTTTCTGTGGAATTTTAAAGATTGGAGGAATGGCGCAACAAGCTTGGGGAATCTACAATCCAGCCGGTCACGGAAAGGAACTAGAGGAGGTGGACAATTATGAGGAGGATGAGGATGTGGGATTTCCTGGCTTTAATAGTAGTCAAGGAACTACATCTTCGACTTCTAGCTTTGAGACGACGGGTTATTCGCATGCGACACCTTTTGGGGATATAGGACTAGGAAATAAGCGCCGGTTTGAGGAGGAGGTCGAGGATGATGTTGTTGTACGAAGTATGGGTGGACGTGCAATCGCTGTCCCTCGAAGAAAGAGAGATGGGAAGGTGGGAGGTGGTGGTGTCCCGGCTTTTGCGTTTGGCCAGGAGAATGGAAATGACTTTCGGGATGCTGAATTTTTGGATTACAAGTTGATTACTCAGGAGGTTGAGATGGGTGGTGTTTGAGATCCACGTTGGATTTTGTGGATAGGCGCATTGTTTGTCTGTATAGTATTTCTTTTCTTTTGGAAGAAATCTGTATCATGGGATGGGATGGAGTTGGATATGGCGCTTTGAGGTGTGTAAATCTGGATATTTGGTTGTATCATTTGAGTGTGCAAGGAGTACATTTTCATAGTTCTTGGACAGGCGCCTTGCACTGATTGATTATAACTTTGGCGGTGCTGTACAAAATGGCAGTGCAGAATCATAAAATACATTTCTCATACAAAAATAGCCTCGAGTTATCTATCTGAATCTCGCTAAGTACTTCGTCCCTCCCAATTACCAGTTGAACTATACACATTTGAACCACTTCTATACAACTGCGGACGGCTTCACATCCCCAGCTTTTAGGCTACTGAGCGCAGGTGTACCAGGAGCTGGAGGACCAGAAAACTTGGTCTGAACAAAAGTCTTCATGATTCCCGACTCTTTCTTGTCGAAAGCCTCGTACAACTCTCTGAACTCATCTATATTGAAACGATGAGAGAGAATAATTGTTGGGTCAAACTCTCCAGACTCGATTTTCTTCAACAGATCCTTCCAGTATTTTTGTACTGGTGCTTGGCCTGTTCCTCGAAGGGTGATGCCCTTTTCCATGAGAGCTCCAATCAAGAATTGGTTCGTTAGAGCTGCGTAGTCGGCGACGAGGGATATTGTGCCAAATTTCCTCACTGCTCGTAGAGCTTCGTTGACTATTTCGGAGGAATCTGTCTCTAGACCGACAGCTCTTTGGACGGTGTGCAAAATTCCTTTTGTATATCGGAATGCCGCTGCATCAATGCCACAATCAACTCCGTCTGGCTCAAGTTTGTAAATTGCAGCAACGACATCGGTGTCTTCTTCGAAATTGATGATATCCGTGCCAATGGTGTCCCTCGCTAAAGCAAGACGTTCCTTGACTTTGTCTATAACAATAACCCGCCGAGCTCCGGCAAGCATACACCACTTCGCTGCTAGCAAGCCAATAGGACCGGCGCCCCAGATTGCTACACTCTTTCCTTTTTCAACATCAGCGCATTGAACTGCGTGATATGAAGTTGGAACGATGTCAGAGAGATAAAGTGCCTTCTCATCTGGAACTCCATCTGGGATTTTCAACAGGTTGACATCTCCGAAAGGACATCTAACATATTCGGCTTGGCCTCCGGCATAGCCTCCAGCAAAATGGCTGTACCCGAAAAGACCAGCAAATGGCTTGCCGTAGAGTTTTTCTTGTACCGAGGAGGAATTCGTTTTGTCACACATGGATGACAATCCTTCTTGACAAAATTTGCAAGTTCCGCATCTAGAGAAGCATTAACTCGAAATTTATACGAGAGTGGAGAGCATCTGGACTTACGCAATCTGAAAAGAAGCAACAACTCGATCACCCTTCTTAACATTCTTAATCTCGGAACCAACCTCGTCAACAACACCCATCCATTCATGTCCCAAAATATCCCCACGCTGAAGCTGCATGATTTCCTTGTTATACAAGTGTAAATCACTTCCACAGACTGTGGTACCTGTTACTTTGCATATCACATCTGTGGGCTCTGTGATTGCTGGCACGGGTGCTTCTACTACACGGACATCTGAAAATCCTATTAGTTCTCGAGGTAAATTTGAGGAATAAATGAAAAAGCTTACCTCGATTTCCGTACCATTGGAGTGTGAGTTGTGTCTCACCCTCGCGCATGTTAGGATTATTTGTTGTGGTTGTTGGTCGATCACCTAAGGCATTCTGAGCTTGGTTTGCGGCTGTGGTGGTGATTCCGGGAGGGGTGAAGTTGGATTTATCCATTGTGACTGATTTAGAGTTTTCTGGTTACAAAATTGAGAAAATTTAAGTATCAGAATAATGTTTTATTGCTTTGAGAGATTAATGTTATGTTCAGTTATTTTGTACTAAGAAGTTAGTAAACCCGCATGGAAATGTACGGGGATCAGAATACGTCATGGGGAATTAGTAGATGGCAATACATCATACATCCCTTTGCATGGGCCAATCAATTTCTACTTTGGATAGCTGAATGTATTCTTTGTAATAGATTGGTCCACAATGAATTCAATTGTTGGTTCGGTGTTAGTTCCCGAGTTTTCTCCTAGCGACTGGACGGGCTCGCGGTAGACATGACGTTGCTCTTACTCCAAATACCGAATTTGATTGTTCTAAAACCCCTGGGTAATATTCTTAGGACATTTACTTTGAATTACCCTAAAAAGCTGGAATAACGAGAGCAAAGCACGTACGAGCTAATGCTCTACGGGGAGGGGAAAATACGTCGGAATTTCCTCCTGCGCAGACCCCTACTATCTATCACCAGGAGCTTAGAAAATGCCAAAAAAAACCTAGAACCGATTTCTAATAACTAATTAATGATAGAATAAAGTTGCATCTATTTTAACTATGGCGTTGTAGTTTTATTATAAATCCATGACCATTTTTCGAGGGAACAAAATCCGAGGTATTTACTGCCGCTTCTATTGTTCATCGCGAGGGGTGGCAAATTCGCTTGACGCCAGGGGTTCCAGAAAAAAGTACTTGTCGCCAAACGTTTTTTCGGTTTCTTTGCTACTGTAACTTCTTTCTGGATTCATGAGATTTTTTGGGTTACTGGTGTATTTACTGACTTACGGGCATACTCGCTCGCTTATCCAACACTTGCCAGCTTACTCGCCAACTTTCGACAATTGGTTCGTTACAGATCCACTTTAGTAGTTTTCTCAATTTCTCTTTTGTAAACGAATTGACTATGTAAGATTTTATTGAAGTCTGAAGACTTATAAATCACACAGAACCCTTATTTACGCCAGCTCTTCTTACTACTACACTATTGTAGCAGCTCCATAACCCTTTCGAACCCCTCATCCGTAGCAAGCTGAAGGGCTGCCTGACCCAATCCGTTGACAATGTCTGGGTCAGAGCCCGCATAAAGTAGGTTACGCACCGTATTTACGCGCCAGATTGGAATCATGGGCCCAGGTGTGCAAGCATGATGGAGGAGAGCTCTTTCCACTAACATCTACCAAATCTGGGTCGGCTCCCCACCTCAATAATTTCTCGACCACCTCATCATGTCCTTCATGCGCAGCATAACGAAGACTTGTTTTTCCGCCTTTCCCTTTGGCATTAATATCTGCACCATTTTCAAACAAAAATACCATGGTGTTCATATCTCTTTGAATGGCCGCTCGTACTATGGGACAGTCCAGTTTGGTATTGTTGTGAATATTGATATCTACGCCGTATTGCAGCAATATCTCGATAATTTCCAATCTGCCATGAACAGCGGCTGCTACAAGTGCAGAACCAAGTAAGCCACAAATTGCATTGACGTCGGCTCAACGCTCCAGAAGTAAGTCTTACTTTTAAACACTCGGGGTTGCCTCGAATTGCTGCTCCTTGCAGTGGATTTCCGTACATACCACCCTGACAATTTGGGTCCCCTCCAGAAGCCATAAGCATAGTTAGAGGTCCTACGAGATCTTCAAAAGCCGCATAGAACAGGTTCGGTCATATCACTCATAGAAGACCCAAGTTGTCTAAGTATCATATATTAGCATGTATTCTACTACTACAATCACAAAATATTACAAGTGAAGAGGAGAGCTGCAATCAACAAGGTTTATGAAAGAAATCATTAGCATGCCTTCCAAAAAAAATACTACATCTTTGGACCTCATTTTAAAATTGCTGGCAACTAGATGGGAATTTCTCAACCTCCTTGAAGCAATCGTGAACTTTGTATCAAAGTTTTGGAAGGATGAAGTAGCCTGACATTCATCTAGAAAAATAATAATAAGGAAAGACAAAGTAGTTGACTTACCTAGCTCGGTAATCCGTAACAAACACCCGAACCCAGGTAAGCATCGAATTCGGATGCTTGAATAGTTCCATGATAAGTACATTGATGGGCTTTAGATGGTTCGGATAACGGTTAAGTAGTCCTGTTTGTAGTCCCCAATACTTTGCTGAATATTCGAGCAAGGGGTATTGGGGCATTTTTCTTCTTCCTTCGATATCGGGAACTCCTTGAAGTGTAGGAGGTATGAGATGCATGTTTGGACAATTGTTTTGTGAGAAGACGAATCATAGGTCCAAAAACCTTCCGCTGGGCCATCAAGGATCTGTTCGGATGGTAGATATTTTTCAAATGGTGTCTCAGCGTATTCAGCCCTCTCTGGGACATCTTTGGAAACAGCAATAAATGGTGGGCCAATTCCCCTAATTGTATGTGGCTCTATAAACCTAGCGTCCATGTCAATTCCCCATGGTGGCGCGTGCCTAATGGCGGTTAACTCCTGAAGTTGTTGAACACTCAGGGCCTTTTGAGAATAGGACAGCCATCGAAAACAACACAAAGCTTGAGTACTCTCTGGAATAGTAAGCCCAACTAGAATCTCCTTTATATGTACTCGCATCATCCCAAGCCATTTTCCCCCCCAGAATAGGGATCTTTTGAATACAATGGGCTTGTCAATCACGTGGAGTTTGTCAAAATGCTGGCTGTGATCATCGGGTTCATCGTGGCGGATGTGATCGAGGGCGCTGGGTTGCGGATCGGAATTCTGTAAAGGCAAGTGGAGGTATGCTGTATAGACTGAAACAGATAAGGCAGTTCCGGTGGTTACTTTCGAAGCAGAAATGCGCCTGTCGTTTGAAATTCATCGTTCTTTGAGTGATTGTCCTCATCTTCTGAGTTTGTTAAACCCCAGTCGGATTCGGAAGAAGACTCGGTTTCGCTGGATGATGAGACATATCCTCCGGGTTGGATACTTCGTTTCCGGAGTTCTTCAAAAGGTAGTCTTTCCCCACGAAGAAGTGACAGGACTACAATATGGGTAAATTAGTTCGTACATTTGAGCGGTTCTATGAATCCTTATTTAAAGAGCTAACCTTTTTTGATCTGAAGAAAGCAGAATTAACACACACGTCAATGCCAGAAGCTTCGGAACAACATACTATTCGATAAAGGGTAAGAAGTAAGCTTGTTATCTATAACATGTGTTAGCCGAACTTTTAGAATTCCACTGGCGCTGCTCTAGTAAAATGTTCATAGATCGTATCACTTACTTTTGTTCTATAGAATGAGCTGTCCCGCAAACGATAATCGAGCGACTTTGTGTATGTCTTCTGGGAGGCGCCAAAACTTTTCGCCCATTGCGCATATTTCTCAAGTTCATGCCTGAACTTCTTGCAAGGTGATTTGAATTGGCGTGCCCTCTGAAGGTTTCTGGGTACTGACAATTAATTCTTCGAATACTAGTGAGCATGCAACATGGATTGTTCCTCCGAAGCCATAATTTCCTGGTGCTGCTAAAACCGTTCATTGTTGAGAAATGATGCTAAGGCTTGGTGGGTTGATTTTCAATCTATGGAATACGTTTAGGCTAAATGGCATTGTGACACAAGCTTGCGATGGACCTTAAAAGTGGCAGTAAATACGTACCTGCCTACCTAGTTCTCGTTGTTCCAACTCTCTAGGGCACTTCAAGTAAATATCCTAGAAACTTGGGATAATTGACAAGATTAACCCAGGCGTTCGACAACAATCAAATTCAATTGTTCTAAAGCATTGGGTTAATAGTAAATTGTGCTAGAACGTTTGGGACAGCGGGCTATTTAATGCCGCTTTTAATGTACATCGCGAGACAAGACAAGGTTTTTTCCAACAGACGTGCAGTTCCCCGCCGCAGTGCAGATCATCTGCGCCGAACGCTTCTGCCTCAGTCTCAACAAATGTCACAAAGGTAGTTGGAGTCGTACTTGGCTCTTTTCCTCTGCTGATATCGGGCCTTGAGCATTATTCCAAAGGTCTTGATACACTAAACGATATATATGAATACGAAGAGATCCACGACAACCTGAAGAGCGGGTTTGATTGATTTGTCAGATGAAAACCCAGAGACTCGGAAGGTGGCATGGGAAAACACTGAATTGGCCGAGAAACTCCAAGTACAGCTTCGCGATCTATATGGTCCATATATAGCAGAGATAAAGTCTCTGGAAAGAAGACTGAATATCGTTAGAAGTAATGTACTTCTGGAAGAAGAAGTGAAGGTCGGTTTCAACTCCTGTTGTTCCCTTACATTCGCTAATACTTGACAGGGTCCTAAAGAGAAAACCAAAGCTAGGATGAAAACACTGCGAAAGCATTAGAAAAAGATACGTGGTGGGAGAAAAAAGGACAAGTAAGAAAAGCTTCTATATTGTAATGAAAAGCAGGTCAAGCGTATCAACGAAGTGATAGAATGTTCGTATTAGATTCCACTCCAGGAATTAACACCTACTTCCACATCAAAGAAGTACTGGGAAGAAGCTCGAGTTCGGTCCCGAAAACTTTTCGAAATTTTGAAAAGTAGATGACTGTAAAACTCCTCACAGAGCGAGTTTGCAGCTTACTGGGGAACCGAATGCGGGTCCAAGTTCGAATTGTTCTTTTCCTTTGATGCAAGTGAATAAATTCTATGGAATTGGCGAAATGTCATTGTCGAGCCCATGAATCCCTTTCCACCTAGGTGAGCACTCACTCCTAGGAATCAATTTTGCTGATTTTGGTAGCGCTAACGATGTTCTCAGGTCAGCAACCCCAACCAACGAAGCCAGGCGAGTTACACGCAAGATGGTATCATTTGCACCGGAAAGCATCACAGACCAAAGAGAGCCAGAAATTAGCAGATCATGACATCCTGTGTCTGTGTACTGAGCTCTCTTCTCCTGAAGAAAGAACTTGTATGTGGATTATGTCTCTCCAGATCAAATGGATTTTGCGAGTCTCAGGAAAAGCATAATAAGGGGTCAGAAGCTGTCTCCCAGAGCAAAGTCCGTACACCTATCCACCACCCATCCTTGGCATACTAATAAGCAATAGATATGAAGTCGCATCGATACTCGCCGCAGCAGTTCTTCAACTTCATACAACACCTTGGATTCCGGACTCGTGGTCCATGGACGAAATTTACTTGATCGGAAATAGAGGTGATCAAAGCCAAGCGACGCATCCCTACGTTTCAACTCTATTTGCTTCCAAGTCAGGCCCGATATCTCAAGTGCCCCATTCAAACAATGAACCCGTACCAAATCACAATCCTATTGTCTTTGCCCTTGGTGTGATGTTACTTGAACTTCACTTTGGGAAACCAGTTGATTCTTTTATTACCGCTGACGAACTCGATGCCTGCGGGAACCAGACAATATAGACCCGATACCTGGTCGCGAATAGACTTGTGAATGAGATACAGCACCGCGAGCTTCGACTTTTCTCTTCTCTTGTTATAGAAAACAACGTGTTGATATGTTCTTAGATGCCACAATAAGGTGCGTATGCTGCCATTTTAATTCAATATCGACGAGCCTTGAGAGCGAGGACTTCCAACAATGCTTCCGTATCGGGGTTATTGAGCCTTTACAGTCTCTTTTGAGATCTTGAGTTGGCTTATTTGTGCATTTTTGTCTTACGGATGAGATGAACTGGCTCGCAATAGACAAGAGGCGGCATGGAATGAGTTGACGAATTATGAAACTTGCGCGGATATCGTTTTTTCTCTTTGTGGCTTCTTTTTGAACTTGGTAGGCGTGCTCGAGAAACAAATACACCCCCTAATTTCCTGTAACTTCCTCCTTCAGTGACTCAACCCCTTTGCTCTCGCTTCAGCAACCCATTTCCAATACGTAGGAGCGCTCAGTTCCCTCAACCTCTTTCCCCACCACAACATCAAGAACATACTTCCATTACAAACCACGCTGATGGCAGCAACAGTAATAAAAGTGTCCCTCCTTCCCTGAGCATTAATCCAAGGCGTAATTCCGTAATTGATCGCAAAACTAAGTGTATTCCGAATCAAAATAATAGTGGTGATATGTTCTCCAGATAAATCCCGGTAAGAAGAGGTAGCGTATTGGATAGCGGTGGAAAGACAAAGTGTCGATGAAATGGCGAGGATACACTGCGCGAAAACAAGACCAAACCAGTGGATGTGGTTTGCGCTTCCGAGACCCCAGAGGAGCATAGCGAACGGGACGCAGATGAGTGAAGCGAGGAAGAGCCAGATGATGTGTTCTGGTTCTGCGATTCCCTTGTTGCGGCGAGCTAGCTTGATGACGAGAAGTGGACCAGCGTAGGAGATCCAGAGAGAACCTAGAACCATTCCCACAACAGCTCCAAAGTAGGCGTAGCCAACGTCGTTGCTGTTGAAATGATACGTGCCAGTATAAAGCGGAGAGGCAGTAGCGTTCAAAATACCAGGCCACACCAGTCCATTCGTGCCATACATGAATCCAGCCCATACCACCACTGGGAACTTGAAGAATTTGAAAGGTGCCAACATAATATCCCATACTCGGTTTGGTCGCTTCTTGTCGATAACACTAAGCTTTTGTAGATATGTCTTCCGAGGATATACGATTTGGCCAGTTTCTAGATTTTCAGGGCCGCCAGCTCCATGCGCTCCTTCATCAGGACTCTTCTCCCCCGATGACTTCCCTGTGGCGGAAAGGACAGGCTCACTGACAACTTCCGCGCTGGATCCCTCGCTACCCATATTCTGAGGAAAATGGCGATCATAGTTCGTTTCCTCCATCAAGAAGAAACAGTAGAGGAAAGAAACTCCCATTCCGATCGCACACCACCACAATGTCCACTGCCATCCTTGGCCAGTATTGATAAATGCAGCAAAAACTGGAGCAAATTTGCCAGAAAATGCGAGGCTCAAACCGTACACTGCAAGATAAAGAGGTCTCTCGTGTGCAAACCACTAAATAAATTAGCACAAAGTTACAAAGAAATACGAACCACAATTCAAACTTACAATATCCGTCATACTAATCTCACACAAACTCTCCACCGGCGCCCCAAAGAATCCCTACAAAATCAATTAGTTCGCCTCCCATCCATATTATCCCCGGGAATCAACTTACCTGCAGAATCTTATTCGCCAAATACGGTCCATTCGTCGTGCACAACGGCGCACAAGCCATAATAATCACACTTCCAGCCATACTAACCAAATAAGCCGGTCTCTTTCCATACTGCAAAGCCAAAGCCTGCCACACAATACACCCCCACCCGTAGAACAGAAACATCGCCCCAGTCCCACTAACCAAATCACTAACCTTCAAATGCGTGGCTTTAGAAATGGGGGTGGTGACAGAGTAGACAGCCGCAGAAGGGAACACCATCATGACTGTATACATGACGATACATGATGTCTGGAGTAATTTTCTTTTCTTGGTCCAGTTGAGAGGATCTTCTGGGTCATCTTGAGGGAGCGATGTTAGAATCGTGATGATTTATCTATGGAAAGAAACGGGAAAAGGTTACCAGAAGGTCTAGGCACAAGAACAATATCATGTGCATCCGCTGAATGTTTAACGTGAAGATGACCATCAGCATCAATAAGTTGAAACGTTCCCGGTGCCGATTGATCTTCAATCGCAACCATGATGTAGAAATGTATAAGGCAACAAGAAATCACAACCAAACAAAAGATGCAAAGGAGACTTAAATAAAAGGAACAATCCAGGCCTTTTAAATTCAATAAAACCAAGGTACTTATCTAGTATCGCGGAGAAACGCGAGGCGAGAGATAGGGGAGGCGGATTTAAACCCACTCTTGAGGTGATCCTCCAGGGGGAACAGTGCCGGTCGTACCACTAAAGACCCACCATCTGCACCCCGCTAGCCCTTATGATTTGTTGTATAACATGGAGACTCTGGGGGCGTTCCTTTGGATCCAGATAACATTCGGCAATTCCTAGGTCTCTAGGCCGGCTGACGATCTGCAAAGCGCGCAACTCTCCCGCATACAAGAGGTCGCCTGATAACGAAACCAACTAAACCCAAAGAACATCTCGGACATCTTTTAATCCCAACATTGTACCCCCTCATTTCAAATGAACACTCCAAACTCCACGCTTTAAAATCAATGATACTCCCATATTTACCAATCAGATCTTGGGTATTTATGACTGAGATTCCCAACATCTCAATCCAGCTCCATCACATCGGACCGTTCTGCATCCCCGGATTTTGGTACGCATAGCCAACTACAGCCCCTTCTCATCAATGGAATTACCCTTTCCACGATATCTCTCTTGTTCAAAGGACTAGCAGCCGCCATGGCCGCCATAGCTCTGTCATCCAAAATCTTTGTAATATCCCACCATTCTATCCACTCAGTCCTCGGCATGAAGAAATTTCTGCGACATATTGTGCATTTGCTTCCGCCAGATTCTTTCTTTGCTTCCAGGTCAGCCATAAGGCCAAACAAATACTCGGGACATTCCTCATGTAACAAGGATGCTAAATTTGGAAGCTGTGGTGATTGAGAACATGCCTTCAAGGCGACTTCCAGTAGTGATGGCGCCCTCGAGTTGAAGTTTCCGCGAGGTTCTGGCGGAGTAGGTGTATCACTGACAGCTTCTAACAACGCGCTAGAGCCTGATTCGGGATCCAAATCGTCACTTCCAGAAAAGTTGGGACCTTTGAGGAATTTGCCGTTTGATTCCAAATACCTGACTTCCGTTCGAGCTTTATATGTGACCGTCCATCCAGGGTTCCAATCATGCAGATCCACGGCTGGAATAGTCGCTGGTAGAGGTATCGCACTGCGCTGAGAACGCGAAGGTGTTCGAGTTTCGTCGGGTTCGGACTCGGGACTTTCATCAGAATGAGTGTGTGGGAGCTCAAAAAACGGGTTCGGATGTAGTCGTAAATCCTCCAGGCGGCTGGTGGTTGAGAAAAGTTCCAGTATCTCAAAGGGTAGGTACCGAAGCCGGTTGTTTGCGATATTCAACTCTTTCAAATTGTGAAGATGCCCAATGGCTGGGGGAAGCTCTCGAAAAGAATTGTTCCTCAAACTCAAGAAACTTAAATAATCGAGCTTGCAAAGTTCTTCTGGTAAATTCGTCAAATAATTGGAGGCAAGGAACACCTTCAGACTAGGTTTCAATTGAGAGAAACCGTGTTCCGAGACGCGAGTGAAGGTTGCAAGAGGTCGAATTGTGGCATTGGATAAGGTCGTTAAGCCCCGAGATCTATATTTTGATTAGATGGAGAAATAAAGAAGATACAGAAGACATACGATAACTCAATGGTCTCGTCCCCGCTTTCCAAACATCTTTCTATTTCCTCACGCGCCGCGTCTTCCGCCGAAGGTTGTGAACTCTGAAGCTGGGCCTGCAATCGGGAACGCCTCAATGGAAACAGTGGAAGTTTGAATTGGGTATTTTCCACAGGCTCATCTAAATCCGTACCATCGCTGCCCATGAACACTCCACTATCATGTTGTCTTTGAAATGTCCGCTTTGCCTTTCTCTGGTCTGCTTCTCGCCCATACTCTCCATCTGCCGGAACCTGTTGATACCATGGCCCGCGGAACTTTCGTTTCCTTCTTTCTTGTGTGTAATTATCGGCAGAAGGATCATCGTCACTGGAAAAGAGAGCTGGGTCGCTGGAGACTGGGGGTGGAGTACTTCGGCTGCGTTTGCGCGATCGATGGTTCGTGAAGGAATTGGTCGCAGGATCCCAGGCCAGCTTGGGGAGAGGTAATTCGTCTTCTTCCATTGTGATGGGAAGTGTGGAGAAATAATTTGTACAACGAAAAGAAAACCAGTTCCGCAATGGAAATAAAGCGCGTTCAAGTGTTGCAATCGGAGCTGTTAGTGGGGAAAGCGCGTTAGACAAGGATCTAGGTCGCGCCATTATCTCTGTCACGTGGAGCTCAATAATTGACCAATAAACTATCCGCATTCAACACGAAGACTACCCACGAAATGCTATGTTACGATGCTGAACAACGTTATAAAAATATTTAAAAATATGAAGCAATCTATAGAAAGTATTTACATGACATAAGATTTTTAGAAATTTTCAGGCAAGTGATTGTCGGGAGTTTTTGGATACTTACCTCGCTTTCCAACTTGGGGTCGATTAGCCTCCAGAGCCCGGTCCAATGTTTAGTTGGTTAAAAGCAAGACTCATAACATCTAATTATTAACCACTAGGAATTGTCCTAGGGCTTAAACCTAAAATCTTACACATGTTCATCTATAAGATTCCACGTGTTCACTTCGGTGTTGATTTGTGGGAGGATTTGCTCAACGTCAACGTCGCAGCGGAATTTCGTCCAGAAAATCGAGTATTGGGATATGAAACACATTTTTTGTATCTACATTTGGGTAATTCCCCCCTTTCTGTGAAAATTATACATCATTGTATAATTTGCCGTTTAGTTTTGAGACCTAGGGTGAACATAAACTTATAATGTCCCTAGGCTTGGGGTTTTTCTCCACTCGCCATGCGATCCAGGTATGGAAACAATCGTTCGGATCAGCTCATTTGTTCTCATTTACCAACCTCCTCAATCCCATTAGGCCAATCCAAATTGCCTCTTCGGTTCTAATTGTCCTGCTTCCTTGTCCCGGACAGACGTTGACCCATCTGTCAAATACATCCTTTGCCTCTACCACTCCCAACTTTTGGAATTCTGCATCATTTTTGACTGCAACCTCGAGACCAGCAACTCCACCAAAGACCACCAGGAGATGTTTGAAGCCATTCACCTTTTCTTCTTCACTTCCCGAATAAAGCTGCTGCGAATCAATACCCCGCTCAGAAGTCCCAATCGTCACATCATATCCACCATCATAAGTGCATTCCGTGAATACATCACTTAGACATGCCGCTTTCCTGACACTATATCCCCAATAGTAACCGCTTTCTTCTCTGGGCTCCTCGGGACCAACTGGTTCTGCATTTATGACCTCGCTTTTTGTATTTTTCGATGCTTCTTCTGCTCCCGGATCAAACTTCAAGGTTACTCTCGTATTTTCCGGTATTTGTTCCTTCACCGTAACAGGTATTCTCAACCCCGCTTCAACAAATGTTCCATGCTCGTCTGCGCCTGGTAAAGCAACTCCCTCTCTATATGGACACCACTCGTCTGGCTTTAGATGGTGGGGTAAATCCAAACTTGATAATGTACCGGCTGTTCGCAGATTTGGGTGTAGAGGAAATAGGAGTTTTCGTAAGTGTGGAGGGGTTTCGAGGTAGCTCAATAAGTGTATCAAGAAATGATTTGGATCTGATGTGCCAGTGTATTCGTCTTGAGAGGAGTCGCCCTGGTGGCCGTGAGAATGTGTACGGTTATGGTGTCGTTTTGCGGGATTCGATTGGCCGTGTCCATCTGAGAAGACTATGACTTCGTCGACACAGAAGACTGAGAGAGCTCGCGCGACATGGCCTGCGAGGGAGGTTCGTAGCTCATGGGATTGTGCACTTTGGTAAATTAGCCATAACCCGTATAGTTTTCCCAATTGAAATCCTACTTTGCAATTATGCTTCCAGGAAGTGCCACGCTCACTGTCCAATCTCTTCCCTTTTCTGGTTGAAATATGGCCGTTGGTTTCGAAGTATCGACTACCGCGGGGCTAGGAGTTGCTGGGACATTATTTGGGATTTTCGCAGTCGCAATTGGCTTGACGTCTAATTTTTCTGATTGGCGTTTCCGCTTCTATAATGACCAGTTAGCACAACTCAAATGTTCATTAGAAATGACCGTATACCTTCGCATTTGTTTCGCCTCTCCCCATTTTGTGTTTTGTCGCAATGTTGTTTTCTTTTCTTGCAAGTACCTGTATGAAATTATTCACCGGCAGAATTCCGGTAGTCCAAGCTGCCTGATAAGAGGGACCAGATCTCCACCAAAGCTCCTCCCTCTCCCTCCAACACCAACTACGATTCTACCCCTCTACACTTCAAAGTAAAAACATCATGTCTCCGACGATAGCTATCGGATCTTCTTCGGAATTCAGCAAGATACTGAGCACTTCTTCCATTGTGGTTACAGACTGTAAGTCCCTCTCCCTGCATTACCAATCCTCATTGTTCAACCTAACTAACTTGCCTCATAGTCTACGCAGATTGGTGCGGACCCTGCAAAACCATCTCCCCAGTATTCGAGTCGCTCTCTACCAAATATGCGAAGCCAAATCGAATTACATTTACAAAAGTAAATGTCGATAACCAACAAGCAATTGCGCAACAATATGGTGTTCGGGCGTATGTGTTGCTGTGCCACCCAAATATACCTTCTGACATATATCATAGCATGCCAACTTTCCTCATCTTCCGCTCCGGATCGGTAATCCAGACTATACAAGGCGCAGACCAACAGGGTCTTACCTCTGCGGTGGAGAATGCAGTCAAACTTGCTGGTCCAGCGCAACCAACGTTTTCGTCGGCAGGTCGTACACTCGGTGGATCTGGAGCTACACCACGAACATCGCTTGCCCGACCCTTCAACTTCAAAAGCTATGTCGATGCCGTTATCATGTTCTTCGGACTTTACTTTATCAGTTTGTTTAGTTTAGATGCGATTAAGGCGGCAGAAGAGAGCCCTTTCAACATTCATAACGATGGGAAGTCGGGAGGAAGTACCGTTGGGAATAACCGTGGTGGAAATGGACTCGGAGTCAAAAGGAGTGCTGTTGCCACCCAAGTTGGTAAAAAGTTGGGTACAATTGCGGACCTTGGGGGCGACTAAGGGCTGATTTGAGATTTTGCGTTTTGGAGTTGGGCATGGAAAGATTTCCTTCTATTCGCCGGTCTTTACTAGGTTCGGGAATTTAACACTTGCTGCATTTATGCTTGTTTTCCGCTCCTTTCATTATAAATAGGCAGTTGAGCCAGCTTCGTGTGGGCTACTTGGTTTTGCTGATGATTTTGCCCTTTGGTGGACTTGAAAGTATTTCATCATGTCATTGTTTTGCGAGGTTGTGAACCCTTTGGTTTTGTTTTGGAATCTATTCTCTTCCCACGATATAAACATAAAGTGATAACTTTTATATGTAGGATCATTCCCAAGGTTCTTGCCATTGAGAACCGAATCTAATAATTATATACAGTGAACGTAATTTCGTTAAACCGTCTCCTTTCCTCCTTCTTCAGCTCTCACGGAGTCTAGATCTCTTCTCCACAAGCATCCAACTTGATAGAAGTTGGCTTGGGTGTCCAAGATTGAGTAGTTGCCTTCTTGGAGCTGGTGGCAGCAGGCTTTGTAGGGCTAGCGGCAATCGATGTGGCTACAGGAGTGGAGGTAGCAACGACTGGAGCTTTTGAGACAGAACTGGTAGCTTCTGGTGTTGAGGATGCGACTGGGGTTGAAGAAACAACAGCGACGGAAGAAGATGCCGGCGAAGTATCTACAGACGCAGCCACACTTCCGGAAGACCCAAAGTTCGAACCAGCAGTGGTACTAGCTCCAGCCGAAATAGCAACATTCTTTACAACAACGGTCTCTCCACTCGAGCTAGTAACCCTAACATCGACAGTAGTTGTTCCGAACCCTGCGGGGTTCTCGAAGAAGTTGTATGTTTGTCTGGTTGTCGCCTTCCATGTGCTTCCTCCATCGGTCGACACCTCCAAACTCTTTACAGCCTTGTTGGCATTCACGACTTGCATGCTGAACCAGTAAGCTGAGACTCCCTCCTTGTTGTGGAGTTGAAGGGGGGTAGTGATCGGGCAGTCGACATATGACCATGTCACTGGGATAACACCCTTCGATGGATCTGCGAGCGCGGCAAATCCGGTTGGGAACAAATCGAGATGGTTTATGCCACAACCTGGGCACTCATCTACGATCTATCATATTTCATTAGATGTCTATTTTTCCGAAGACTCTCAACTCAACATACCATAGCAGTGATAGCATTTCCTGAAGGCCCAGTCACCGAAACACAAGCACCACAGTTTGCGGAGTTATCCCAGTTGGAATCCGAGAGCGCGGTACCCATGATAGAAGAAGGGAGGGTATAGGTCGAGAAAGAACAAGCTCCGCCATTGACATTTCCTCCATAGAAGGTAGCCTCTCCTGAGAGGGCTCGTTTCCCCATGACGGCCGCATTGGCGACGGTGAAAACAGCAGTTGCTGCGATGGTAGTGGAAAAAAACATGTTTCGAACAAGTTGAGGATATTTTATACGCAAAGAATGGAACGTAAAGACCGGACGAAGACTATGCTTCTGTTTTTCGAAAAATTCAAGATAATGACTGTGGGTGTGTCCAAAAAAGAGGATGGTAAAAAAGAAGAGGAGTTTTAGAAACGAGAGAGATAGGGAGGGTTTTAAGAAAACTCTCTTTCAGTGAAATGGGGAATCGTCCACCAACGTCTGATGGGATGACCTTACCGCGCCGTAAGCAAATGAGCTGAGCAGATTCAGCACAATTCCCAATTTTGTGTTGTGCATTGTGGACGGAGAAACTTCGTTTTGCAATATATCTGAAGCAAGAGGGGGATCAAGCTTTCATGATCTGAGCTTCGGGGAATTTAGACTCCATAGAAGGGTGATGAAATATGGAGCTGTGGAGGTGCGAGGGCGGCTGATGCTCCTAGGAATTTTATTTTTTCAGGGGGCTTAGGGGTCAAACGAGATGGTCTTTTTCGGATCCTTCCCGAGGGATCCTTGGGTTGTACGAAGTGAGGGGACTCTCATTTGGATTGCGAGAAAACGATTGGTGATGCTTCTCTTTATACACAACTGCTGGTTTATTTTGTCAATCCAGGGGTGTTCCAGACCTTGCTTGGGTTGTGGCCGAGATTGTGGAATGCTTTCAGCGGACCCACCTTTGTTTTAGGTCGTCCTCATTTTGATATATGTATGCGCCTTCCCTAAGTCTGTTTTTCGGTTTGAATTTTCCTCTGTTGTCTGCCTCCTCGCGAGTCACGAGCGCAAAACTTCCTAAGTTTCAATTTAGCTCATCTTGTCAACCCCTTCTGACAGTGTTGGAAGAGTAGAGGAGAGGAGCTCGATCTCTCGAAAGTTTTTTCGATCCAATAGTCAGTTCCCCAGCAGACAGGCAGGAGAAGGGGGCCGACTAATAGTATATAGCTTTGTTCTTAATAGTTCTTCTGAAGCGCTATATTTTGCTGTTCAATCCCCCACCCCATTCATTGTTTTGCCGTGAGTTTTCTTGACTTCTTCTTGAATCTTGCTCTTTTCTTAGACTTCGCTGGCTTTCGCGTTTTTATTTTCCTTTCAGAGACCAGCTCTGTGTAAGATTTCTTATGCCAGGCAGCACATGAAGTTGAAGTTTTCCTGGAAAATATTTGGTGTTGTAATTATGTCAATATTATTGAGTTAACAGAAAATCTTCTGGAGTGACATCACTACCTACTAGGAGAGTGGACGAATAGAAATGGAGTTTATGTTGCCGACGCGGCGATTTTGAGCTGGAAAACGCTTAGATATATAATGTTTTTAAAAAATTCATGTTGGGAAATATTCAGTTTGGACTGGTGCACTCCTATGTCCCTTCTGAAGAAAACACTCAAAGACACCGAGAGACCCCGAACCGAATGTTCTCCGTTTATACCATAATAAACGTCTTTGATTTCACATCGGTTCATAATTATCCCGAGTTGACTTTTCAAGCCGCTGCAAGTCCTCTTTGGGCAAAGTTGCGCCATTGCGAGGCTCTCCCCTCACCAGAAGGAGTTTTGTGCTGATCTTTCCTTGTTTAGACTTAAGCGACTCAACATCCTCCGAATCGTCATCTTGTCGCCTTGAAATTGTGATCATGTCCTTTCGATATCTCAAGCAAAACAAACCGCGAGGCATCTTTTGCCACTCTCTCTCTCATGTCTATCCTCTTGGCTCCCATTAACGCCCGAGGCGCAATCAGATTAATGGGAAGGACGGGAGAGTGAGTCATTGGACCGCTACAGAGTGTCTACCTATGCACGACTTGGCCATCGCCCTTCCTAACCACCGAGTTACCAAGCTGAGCCTGTTACTAGAGTAAACTTCACTTGTCATGGGGTTGAAAACATAGAAATGGTTTTGATCGAATACTCAGAAGCAAAGGGTGCTAGAAATTTGAGACATCTTGTTTTGGCTAACTTTCAGGTGAGGCTTAATTGCTCGGAAAGTACCCGCTCAATGCACTACCTTCACGGATAATTGGATATGAATAAATCGGTAGACTTCTGACGGGTACCAAGAGGAGATACTAATGTACGTCATCAACCCTCCGATGCACTGGCGGGAGTCAAGCTGCGCCACCACTAGGGAGAAGTAAGCTTCAATTTTTCCGTGGTGTTGTCAAAAGAGGGTTTCTGAGAGGGCGAGGGCATGGCATGGGATTTGGTACCGAACGGAGGATTTCAGGCCTAAATGCTGGAGAGCTTTTGCATGCTCTCGCGGGGAAGATTCCATCAAAGGCTCTTCATACCTACAGAAATGAGGTCGCAAAAATACCCAAAAATTACCCAGCGATTGTTGATGAAATGATCCGTAACCCGCTTCAAAATTGGACATTTCGAGGGTGGTTATGGCTGCTTTTGGTCCATTGGTTCGAAACGCTGGTTCCCCGCTTGACGAGCTGGTGGAGTATACCGGGTTTCCACCCAGTATCGCGGGCGCAGTGAGAGGTGTGATCAAGAGGCTGAGACCGAGTGGTTTTCCACGGGCGCTAGGATTCTTACTCGCCCTGTCGTCAGGAGAGCAGAAGAAACTCGTGGGCTTATTCTGAACGCAGCCGAGGACGTTGAGAACGTTACTCTTGCTCTCAACACCACGTACATAAACTTTGGACCGCACCTTAATCCAATATGGGTCTTCCCATATCTCTAGGCTTTGACTTCCCACGTCCTTTTGACTTCCCACGTCCGTTGGACTTGTTTCTGGGATTAAAGTTCCACCACTGCCAAACGTGCGCCCTCAACACATCTTCGACAAGACACAACATCAAAACAAAGCCAGCAGACATTACCTCCCTCCACTCAGTGGTCGAATAAAGCCTTTTGCTCTTTCCCACTTCATCCCAAAAGCCCCAAGAACCTCTCTCGTTGCGGACTCTTTGTGATAGCAACTATGCCTCCACATTCCAAACATTCTCAAGGTCATCACTCGTCTGCACATCCTAAATCTCGGAAAGGCAATGAAGCAACCAGACACTCGCCGGTATGCCTCCATATTATTGTTGGGTATGACCATAAAAGCTAATCGATGAGTATACTTCCAGACTCCATCGGGCTCCACACTTCCTACCGCACACATCTACCTTAAATCACCTAGTTCCAAACCTCTCATCCCCGATTTACAAGTGGTAAAAGATTGGTGCACTGCTGATTATAAGAACATCGGGTCGAATGGAAAGAACACAATCTCTGATAATTTCTTCAAGTCCAAGCTGCCCGAGGATTTGAGGGGAGGATCGACTGAGGTTGAACTGATATGGCTTAAAAATGAACCCTCAGTCTACTGGGTGGGGAAGTTCCAAGTCGATCACCACCAATATACAGACATCAAATTTGGTTCGGATGCAACACTATATATCCCAGAAGCCCCAGCTATCGACGAAGAAATTAACATCGATGTTCCTACAGTAGGCGAGACTGAGGCTACAAACGATGAAGCTCACATACTGCCACCAACCAGCCCTACAAGCCCTGCCATTTACATTGCCTTTGCTATCATCATTCTTGCGTGGGCACATCCCGAAATCGCCGTTACTGCAATCAAAATTTTAGGTCTATTAGGTATTTTTGCGCTCTTACGTCCTCTTTGATGGAATTGTTATAACGGTATCTTCGCGATTCTGTTTTCTGTGATTTTCGTTGCTTGATGGCGTTTATGCTACGGGACAGGAGTTGGATACCCGGTGTCGTTCCCCCCCCATGTTTTATGATACCATTGTCTTAGCGAGGATCATTTAGGTAAAGAGGCTTTATTTATTTTCCTATTGGAAGCTTTTCTGGAATTGTGTTGGTTTGAGTTAGATGGAAATTAGTTAGATTGTACGGACTATAGGAAGGGAAGGGTATGGTTGCTTCAAAGCACAGAGGCTCAGGAGTATCTTGCAATCGGTTCAGCTTGGGAGGCCATTTATAATTTTCTGTATATATGCATCGCTTTTGTAAATAAACTTTTCTTCTTTTCTTGCCTCCTTAAGTTCTCTTCGATCATCATGTGAAATCGCTCTTGAATATCACGCCTAATTGTAAAGTTTTTCGAGTATCGAGTATCGTTACATTATGAGTAGGGCAACGAAGGAGTTTGATACGTAAAGCGCGAGTATTTCCATTAGCGAGGGATGTCATTCTCATAACATTGATGGCTTTTATCATTTTTCCAATCGTCCTTTTTCAGTGTTCTCCCATTCTGGGTGCTACCTTTCCTTAAGTTTCCAGCTGGGAATTTTGGACGCCACTTCATGCAAGCATCGCTTACAGTAATGTGTGGTAGAACTTGGGGCTCATTACCCCGGCCAGACCGTCGCCTTCTCCGGAAAGAGCAATCAATATAACGCAGGAGCCCCGCGAAATGGCAAGGCTCTTTGAATTTGGTGTGTGTGTAGGGCTCCATATTTACGGGGCAATATATGCGCGCGTCCAAGTTAAAAGCAATTATCTCGATATTTCTCCGCCTCCAATTGGTCTCTATATGCATGTCAAGTAAGAGCCGCATGAAGTGGCACCTACAAGTTCAGGTGGCTTGCAGTCAGACTTTCTTGTGAAAAACTTTACAAGATCTCAAGAATCCCCTTCATTTTTTCCGGCGAACTCTTCTAAAGATAATACGATCTCGCCAGAGGAATGACTCGCCCTAACAGCTCTTCAAAATGCGACCCCTCGCGAAACGATGGCCAGAGACCCTCGAATCTTGTATAGCGAACCCTCAATTTATCACTGTTTCCGGACAACCTGGCCAAGGGAACTGGATTGCTAAAAGATTCCAGAAGGCTTTGAATTCTACCATCACAGCCTGTCCGGATACTTATGGGTCCTTTTGCAATAGACAGATTACCTCCGAAGGCACAATCTTTGCTCAAGTCTCCTGGGACACTGCCTCAAGGAATCGCAACTGCTGTCGCAATATATGCTTGGGCGCTGGCTTCACCAAGACAGGAACATTGCTCGGACGACGATCAGCAGAAGTTCAAAGGTCAGAAAGGGGCTCTGAAAGTACCTGAACTTGGGAGCAAGAAGAACAAAGATTGTTTTTACATTTATCATCCCCTGCTGTCCAAGAAACTCAACGACCTCAAGCTTCTGAAGGTCCTGGATTCTGCAGGTCAATAATACAAAGGAAGAATCAACAAGAAAACAATTCCATAATCTGCAGCTCAAAGTTTCGAATAATATTCTCCGTCCTTTACTGATCCTAGATCCTAACATCCTCCACTTTCAAAAAAAATGTGTCTTCGTCCGGTAAAGGCACAAGAGCTGGGTTACCAGCGACGTAGCTTTCTTTCTCAACTGCCGGTACTTCAAACACTGGGTTCTTGACTTCGGCCCCATCCTGGGCACCTAGAAACCCTCCTTTGACATGCTCCTTCTTTTTCAAGATCATTGCTAGATCCTCCTTGCTTTGTCGACATGTTAATTTCAACATTGAGTATGCGAAAACAAACTTGTCAGCGCCAAAATTTTATTGCACGGTTTTTTTTCGAGTTGTTACCAAGGTCTCCTCCAACTGCAAAAAGACCAATTGACTACTGCCAATTCCCATGACCTTCCAGACCCCTTGTGCTGCGACCGGTAAATATAGTCCCTTGAGCAATCCTCATCGATTTCAGCATATAAACGACCTTCTTGTTCTCCAGAAACATCGCAACGTTGTCTTGACTGATCGCCAAGTTAATATAATCCTCGCTTGTGTGAATATACCTTTCCGTTAAAGAATCGAAGGCATAATCTCCTTCTCGACTATTGTCGAAGTTTCCGCTCAGTCCTCCCCCTAAGCCCTTGAAATTTAGAAACTTTGCCCAAATTCCAGCATTGGCATCTTTCGCATTCGAAGTGGTAATTTTGTCGTCTCGCAAGGAATTACTGTATATATAATCGTGGTCGGGCTTGATATAGTTGCTGACTCTGCACATCGATTGGCCCATCTGGTGGAGGCCTGCTATTTGGTGTAGGGACGAGTTGCTCTACCGGGACGGAAAAAACGTCGGCTTTTGCATTCCATACACCCTGTACCGAAAGGCAAGTTCTATACTCTACGTAACTCAGAAAATATGAAAATTATATAGACTGTGTCTGAATAGACTTATTAACCATCGTACCAGTTCTTAAGTATTTAAATAACGTTATTGTTGTGTAGTATCTCAAAGTTGCACAGAAAGAGCCAGATCTAGGAGAGACAGAATCCCACGTTTTTTCCGTCCCGGTTGAGGAGGTGATACAAATTGGGAGGTATAGTTTCTGTTCGTGTAGTGAATGGTTTGGAACCAAGAGGCGAATTATTAAAACAATAACTAATTGGAAGAAGGATAACTTATAGATCTGGCGCTTTGGGTACACCTATTGATTTGCCTAAGCATCTGCCTCACCGAGTGAGACCGGGTCCCCCCCCGGGAAACTCGCTTATAGGCTTATCAAGAAAGAAATTTCTAGCAACGAGAGTCATTTATTGAGAGCATTGTGGCGCATTTGACACCAAACTATTCTGACGTTGGCGATTTGATGCTGCTGAACCCTCATCTGATGATCAATAAGATGCACCTCACCACCCTGTCATAATGATTTGCCTGAAATTTTTGATACTAGAAGTTTTAACCGACTACTTCCTTAAGAATAGATTGATGTTTTCGTCGTATCTTTGTGACCGTGGGATAATATCATATGTTATTCCAAAAGTCCCCGTGCCAACAAGCGCTATTTTGCCGTATCACTTACTCATCTAGTACGGAGCTGGTGTCAAGGTTTGTATCAGTTCAATTACAATAATAGTACTGTATTGGTGTTATTCTATTCAAGATGTAGACATCACTAAACCGACGTCATCATACGGTTTTTCAGTGTCAAGAGGGTGAAGTGCTTGGGGGAAGCAACGAAAAGCAAATACTTGGCAATTCTTTAATTCACTGGCACCTCCTAGTGTTCCCGTCGGGTGATGTGTGGTTTGGTAGGGGTATCCGTCATAGTGCGATGGTTAGCGGAGAGAGACAGCTGCTGCGCCTGACGGTGATGTGCTTTAACGAAACCTTCAACACGACCCTGAACCGAGTTAAAAAACAGTACAAGAAAATTTGGTATCATTCAATCAGCCCCGGCCCCTATTTAAGTATGTTACAATCCCACTTCCATCTATATCCTCCCCTCCTCTCCCCTTCCCCGAATATGATACAAGTGAAGCAAGCAAGCAATCAGCAAGCTCTACCCCGTCTATTCCCCCCGCCGCCTCATAAAAGCATTACACAAAAGAAGCTGTACAAGAAGCATGTAAGCAGCAACTCGAAGCCCAGGCCTACCTCCACTCCATATCCAAGAGAGAATTATACACGTTCCACTGAATCATTACCCCCCTTTTACCAAAAAGCAGGAGTAATGATCAACAAAACAAAAAAATAGAGAAAAACTGCACAACGAAAAAGAAAGAACAAGATGCAAGTACGCTAAAATGCGAAATCAACACCCGCAAGCAAAAAAAGCAATATTCAAACAAAAAACCACTTGCTCTAAGCCTTGCTTTATTAAGTATTAATACCACAACAACAACAACAACAACATCAAGGTCTCTCCGCCCTCAGAGACGAAGGACCCTGAAACCCCTGATTATTACCCGCAGCCACATCCTGCATTTCCATCTCGCCTCCCACACCTGCGCCATTCTGGAATTCCGGCTTCAGAGGCGCAGTACGTTTCCCCTTTCGCTCGCCAAATCGTTGATCCCCCTCTTCATATTTCCGTTTGAAATTCAAGTATGTAGGTGGTCGTGGACGACAAAGAACCACGAACCAATTCTTGATAATGTTTTCTTGGGTAAATGGTCGATGACGATCTTTCTTAAGGAATTTGTGCGAGTTCAAATACTCTCTGGTGGTTTCGCCTCGTCCCATTAGGAAGAGATGGTATCCCATCAACGCGGCTGGATATGGGGTTGCGAGAGCTCCGTAGATGACGACGGCGAAGGGGACCCGGAAATGATTGATTGATTGTCCAAAGGAAATGTGGTTCATGTTCATGTAGAGGATAATTTGAGCTAGAGATGCTCCAATTATAAATGTGCCGAGAAGTGTAGCAGCTGTGATGAAGGTAAAAAAGTAACGGTAATTGCGTCGGCCAACGCAATTGTTGATCCAGACACAGTGATGATCTTGGGTCTCGATGCAATTGTCGCAAATTCGACAATGATGGCCTCGAGGTGGACGCCAGAGATTGCAGGTTTTGCAGTATTTTGTTGGCACCTCCATCGCAGCTGCTTTTGACTGGGCTGATTTTATCATAATCCAGTCATTCATGGAGGGACCTATAGTCAATGGATCCTCATTTTCATCTTGAGGGGGCATTGGATGGAGGTTTCGAGGGAGAATCTAATCTTGTTAATATGAAATTCAGGAGGGAGGTGGTGAAGGACTTACCCCAGGATCAGAAGCAGAAGCATGAATGAAAGAAGACATGGTAACGTAGAATATATACGCAACTACAATAGGAAGCGCAGGTGAGATGTTATGCCACAACCACGGAGCAGAGAATATGAAGAAAAGAACAGCCGGTAGTCCAACCATCATGCCAGTAGCAACATTGATTGGTTTGTCTCGGGTGTTTTGTAATCGACCGCCCCAGCAAAATACCGTATTGCCTGTAAAATATTGGTAATTGGGTCCAAGTCTCGCTGGCTCGGGAGCAGGCTTCTGCACTTCTGGTATCAAACCTGGAGACGAGGCAACAGAATTCAGTTTTTCCCTCCCTTCAGTACTCCGATTTGGACTATTAGGAGCGACATCTCCCCTGGATGGCAACAAAAAGCTTGAACGAAAAGACCGAGGAGACTTAGAAGGCGTGGGAAGATTGTTGCCCAGTTTGTAGCTTTTATCGATATTTAAACTTAGGCCTTTGGTGTTGTTACCAAGAGTTCGTTGGAGGGGGCGAACGCTTTCCGACAGGCTTCCAGTTGGGCGATGACCACGAGTTGGACTTGTATTTGCTGTCAATCTATCAACCGTATCTTGCTCTGTCATTTCCGTCCCTCTCGACGGTGGTGCTGGTCCATGGTCTCCTTGTGGGCTGGTAACTTGTATCGCGGTATTGTTTGAAGTAACACTGTGTCTGACTGTATTGCCTTCCCCCCCATCCACGTATCCGTCTTCGCTTTGCTGAGAAATAGCTGCTTTAGAACCTCGTTGTGCTTGCAATCTCTGGGCATTCATAGGATGAAAAAACGCATGCGACGTGAGAGATGGTACATGTGTAGTCCGGCCTGAGCTCTTTGGGCGAGCTCCTACTGATCCGGAAATACTCCCTGACTTGGGGAAACGAGCCCTCGAGGGAGTTGATTGTGACCATCCTCCTCGAGTAGTTGAAGAGACACCCGTCACAGCTGTACTCGGCCTCGAAGGTCCATCTCCCGTCGCCGTACTTCGCCGTTGCCCTGGGGTCTGACCGGGTCTGGCGGCTGGTGGTGGTGTCGCTACGACATCCCTTCCATCCTCTGAGGAGGCTATATCCGTCATTCGTGAAGAGAGTATACTTGCGCCATCACCCGTCTCGGACGGCGCAAACTGCGGGCTTGGAAAGGCATTGTCGATATCCGTGGAACGTGGCCTGCTTGATGCAGCATCCCGAGAAGCCATCGGGGACAGGAAAACGGTCCTCCGCTTTCAATTAATTATGTGTTTCCTCCCTCCTTAATCATCCCTGAGATGTTTCGATGTAGAAAAGAATTGTATAGAGTGTTTGGGTTCGCGATTTGTCGCGTGGGCGGTCGGACTGTGAATGTGACTGGAAATTAATTGGTAGAATGGTAGGCTGCTGTCGGCGCAAGTTGATGAAATGAAGAAGGTGGCGTCGTACGAAGGAGTGTGGGAGAGAGTGATGATCGGAAGGGCGAGAAAGGGAAAATTAATGGACAGTGAAGTTCGCCGGTTTTCGTAAGGAGAGTTATGATTCCAGATCTGAGAGTTGGGTGTGTAGTGCGGTGTTGTGTTCGTGGGTTGGCTTGGACGCTTGCCATTCAAAACAAAAAGCTAGATTCATGGAATACGGTGGCCGACGGGGCAAAAGGCCACAATCGCGTCCAAGCGCTCTCCCAATGGGATCACACTGCATCTCATCTCCATCTCGCATCCAGCTTATCGATTGGCTACGAACCAGGGCACGCAGGGGGTTGAGATTAAAGAATTACCATCGACCTCACATTGGATCAAAGGCATTAAATCATTCAATTTGGCCTGCATACGGACGAGGAATCAGAGCGAGTCTTGAAGTCATACCGAGAGAGATCATGCAGGTACAAAATGATGGGGGCTGTTGCCGTCTCACAGAGATGGTGTGGAGAGGCAAAAGGGGGGATCTCCGGTAGCTGCACCATAACGGCAAACTAAAAATGCAAACATTAGGAACAAAATACCGAGATTAGGTTGAAAGACTTCTTGGAGAATATCAAACACTAGAAACCAAATTTGTATCTAAAAATAATACCCAGTGGTTCTTTACAGAGAGATCTCAATCAAAAACCCAGCTCAGCTCTCAGTTAAGCCTCGGTCAAAGGTCCTAATTTCATCCGACGCTGACTAATATCATCACGTGCCCTACGCTCAAGCTCGTAATGCCAAGTCCTTCTCTAGGAACTTCAAAGTCGAACCACTCCACCTCCAAGCTCTCAATCACCTTTTACTACAAACATCCACCCACCAGACACATATCAAAATGTCAGGAGCAGCAGGAAAAGTCGCAGCGCAGGTTAGCAAGGCCGCTGGTAACAGCGCCAATTCAGGCGTCGTTAGCAAGGGCGCAAAAAGAGATCCCGAGCTTTATGTACGGAATTGCGTCCCATCCGTCCCAGCCACCGCTAACATTCTCTGATAGATCTTAGGAGCTATTATGGCAGGTGCTACTGGGTTGGCAGGATATTATTTCGGTTCGTGCCCCTCTATCCGGACTCGTAGGACATCAATTGACCTCCTGCGTAGGCTCAAAGCCAACATCTTCCACATCCGAATCGAGCGTCAGCGTCGCGAAAGACAGCATGCCATGGCAAAAAGAGGGAGCGGGAGATGCGGCTAGAGAAGATTTCAAAGTCAGTATTACTAGGGGAGGTGCTAGGTTGTGGTTTATATTCTGCATATGTCCCTCACAGCATCTAGCCCATGCCACTCCCCAAGGTGCTATTTTGAACAATTGAATGCTAATTTTCTTCTAGTACTCGTACCACCCAGTTAGTTTCCCCCATCCCGCGGACAATGGGTAGTTATCTAATATATATTTAGGGCGGAGATCCAAGAAACCCACCAAAGGAAGCACCAAGTGCACTACACTCTGTGATTGTTCCAAATGTCAACTTGCCAAAGGTACGCATCACTTTCATTCCGGTCAAATTTGCTGTTCTTTGTGGAGAGAATTGAACCTCCTATTCTTCGAGATGCTATCATGCTATTTCAATTATGAGCTTGAGATTGTAAGGCTATATACTAATTGGCTATACAGGAGCTACACGAGAAGTACAACAAGTGGGGCAAAGATGGTTACTAGACATTTTGGGTAAAGTTCAGAGGAGATTACGGAGTTGGGTTAAAGTCCCAGTTGTAGATATGTTAGAATGGGAACTCGCCTTTTTTGTTTGTACCACAAATGCGATACTCGAAATATCGAATACACGAAAATGCCACTTAATTCACCAGTGCATAGACACATTACTTTTTTGTTTTCAAAGGGAATATGTATATATCTTCCAGGGATCGTACAGTATTTTACTTTCTGCATTTTAGAAATGATACAAGTAAATTTCTTAGTACATGTGGTATCTGTATGACGTAGCCCGTTATTTTCTCTCCCTCTAATCCAACCACTCACTTGATTCATAGAGATATTTACTAAATATTAGTAAGTAATAAGTTACTTACTCGGGTTCTTTCATAGTTTTGCAGTGCTTAGTGTTTTGGACTAATAAAGTTTCTGTAATTATTTATTCAATGATTTTAATCTTAGATAGTGACTTACATGACAGCTAAAATCAATTAGGTATAGAGTTACGCCAACAGCCTTCGTCAATTGTTAAAATCTCTAAAGCAAGTTTGGCCCCCACTGTAAATGCCATGTGTTCTTCAGCCTTGTCTCCAAACACCCTAGCCACACAAGCTCATATGCACGCTTCACCTCATTGGTGTTGGGATTATTCTAAATTGGGATTTCGAGACCTGGATGATTTTGTCTGTTCACAGATTGTCAGTGTTTCGCAAGCATGTCATTGTAAAAAGTGCTGAGTATCATGAGAAGGTGATTGTTATTTACTTTAATTTTAAAATGTAAAATATAAAGAAGGGGTTGTGTGTGAATTAATTCTGATGTCAGGAGTGAGCTGAGACTGGGGTCAAGCTTAGCCTGGCCAGCGATCTGGCTTGATCCCAATTACTGGAAAGGGATACGGACGGCGCGTGGAAATTTCTCCTGACCGAACACCATCACCTTTCCCACGACAACCTCCCAAGGCGATTGATCGATTGATCAATTTCAATGCTATACTTTTAATTTTGAAGGCGACTTCTTTCTTTCCTTAAGAACTACGATCGTTTTCCTTGACTGGGTGCTTTTCAACGACTCGGCCCGGGCTTTGAAAGCTCCAGTTTCGCAGCCTCTCCTGGCCTGCTTTCCATCACATCTACCAAATCGCAACCATGGCGAAACCAACAAAATCTGCCACCTCGGCGCCGGCGAGGATATCTCGAAGTCCTCAACCACTTGCGAAGAAGGCAAAAAAGCCTACGGATTATAGTTCTGAAGGAGTGGCAGACCACGATGTCTTCCTCCTGCCTGGATCAGACTACCAGGTTATGCTCGTTATTACGGTGCTCGCAACAGTTGTTCGATTATTCAGGATATACCAGCCAAGCAGTGTTGTCTTTGATGAAGTGCAGTACGTTGTCCCAACTCCTGAGCGGGTGGCACAGTCTAACCAAAATGTTTGAATAGCTTCGGAGGATTCGCATCCAAATATATCAAGGGGAAATTCTTCATGGATGTCCACCCACCTCTCGCAAAATTACTTCTCACATTGGCTGGATGGCTAGCTGGTTTCAATGGCGACTTTGATTTCAAGGATATTGGGAAGGATTACCTCGAGCCTGGTGTACCATATGTGGCTATGAGAATGCTGCCAGCTATCTGCGGTATTCTCTTGGTTCCAACTATGTTCTTGACTTTGAAGGCATCTGGATGCAGAACTATGACTGCGGCTTTGGGCGCCTCCTTGATCATATTTGGTATGCAAACCAGATCATATCTCCTAATATACAATCGCTAACCAATTTAGAAAATGGTCTCCTCACCCAAGCCCGTTTGATCCTCCTCGATTCCCCTCTTATGATCATGACCGCTTTTACCGCATTGGCATTTACATCTTTCACCAACCAACACGAGCAAGGACCAAGCAAGGCTTTCCAGCCCACTTGGTGGTTCTGGCTTGCTATGACTGGTCTTGGATTGGGCGCAACAGCAAGTGTTAAATGGGTTGGACTTTTCACAATTGCTTGGGTTGGCAGCTTAACCCTTCTTCAATTGTGGATTATGCTTGGAGATGTCAAGACCGTCACGCCAGTAAGTTTCGTTTTATTCTATAAAAGATCAGAAACTGATGAATATAGCGTATTTTCGCCAAACATTTCGTTGCCCGTATATTTTGTCTTATCATCATCCCAATCGCCTTCTACATGGCAATGTTCGGAATTCACTTCCTTTGCCTCACAAACCCAGGTGACGGAGACGGATTCATGAGCTCCGAGTTCCAAGCTACCCTCAACTCCAAGTCTATGCAAGATGTCCCAGTCGATGTCGCATTTGGCAGCAGAGTCAGTATCAGACACCACAATACCCAGGGAGGATATTTGCATTCGCATAACCTCATGTACCCCACTGGTAGCAAGCAACAACAGATTACGCTTTACCCACACAAGGATGAGAACAATGCTTGGCTTTTGGAGAACCAAACTCAACCACTCGATGCTGCCGGAAACCCAGTCAATGGATCATACGCTTGGGACCCTATAAGCCCACCAAGCTTTATCATGGATGGTGATACTGTCAAGTTGTACCATACCCCAACCCACCGCCGTCTTCATTCTCACGACGTCCGTCCACCTGTTACCGAGGCCGACTGGCAAAATGAGGTTTCCGCTTATGGTTATGAAGGTTTCGAGGGTGATGCCAACGATTTCTTCAGATTCGAGATTGTCAAGAGTATGTCTGATGGTGCTGAAGCCTCTAAACGTATCCGCACTATTCAAACCAAGTTCAAGCTTGTTCATGTCATGACTGGCTGTGTTTTGTTCTCTCACAAGGTCAAGCTTCCTGAGTGGGCTTCGGAGCAACAGGAGGTTACCTGTGCTAAGGGAGGAACCCTGCCAAACAGTGTTTGGTATATTGAACAAAACGAGCACCCTCAACTTGGGGAAGGATCTGAGAAAGTCAATTACAGAAACCCAGGTTTCTTGGGCAAATTCTGGGAGTTGCAAAAAGTCATGTGGCACACTAATGCTGGCCTTGTTGAATCTCACGCATGGGACTCTCGCCCACCATCTTGGCCTATCCTCCAACGTGGTATTAACTTTTGGGGTAAGGACAACCGTCAAATTTACCTCATTGGCAACCCAATTATTTGGTGGAGTTCTACCTTGGCTATCCTTATATTTGCCGCCTTCAAAGGACTCGCAGTTTTGAGATGGCAGAGAGGCTTCAAGGACTACGATAACACCATCTTTAAACGTTTCGATTACGAGATTGGCACCATGGTTCTCGGATGGGCATTCCATTATTTCCCATTCTACCTCATGCAACGTCAACTTTTCCTCCACCACTACTTCCCCGCTCTTTATTTCGCCATCATCACCCTTTGTCAAATCTACGATTATGTCACTGCTCGTATTCCAGGAATCGGACTCCGCGAGAACCCAATCATTGGTCGTGTCGGTGCTGTTCTATTCTTGGGTCTCAGTGTTGTTGTTTTCGGACTTTACTCGCCTCTTTCTTACGGCAATCCATGGACACAATCCGCTTGCAACAAGGTCAAACTCTTTGAATCTTGGGACTTTGATTGCAACACTTTCCTCACCGATGTAAATATTCCCCTTGTGGTACTCCCGAATCGTGGCCGGAGTTAGCTGCGACATGTTCTTTCATATACTAATTTTTCTAGTACTCTCAATACGCTACTCAAGTCGTCAACTCAAATGAAAACGTTCACAAGACCGACTCTCCTTTGATCCCAACTGAAGCTGCCGTTGCTCCACCACCGGCCGATGGCGCCCAGCAAGTTCTCAAGGAGGAGGACCGCGCTGGCATTTCTGAAGCCCCTGAACCTATTATGTCTGCACCACCAGAAGGCCTTCCATCTGGTCAAAGTGTTCTTTCACGTGAAGAGAAGGTTGAGTATAGAGATCAAGATGGCAATCTTTTGGATGAAGAGCAAGTCAAGGCCCTGGAAGGCAAGGTTAGCTTCAAGACTCGTTATGAAACCCGAACACGTATGGTGGATGTGGATGGCAACGAGATCAACCCACCGCCCGAGGAAGCCGGAGTTGCTCCTCCTCACCCTGATGTGGATGGACCAGATTCATCGACCATTAAAAAGGCCGAGCAGAATGCCGCAGATAACAAGGCTGTTGAGGCGGATGAGAGTAAGGAGGCCAAGTCAGAAACCGGAGCAGCGAAACCCGCTAGTGAAGGAAACGAGGCTACTGGTGCTGTATAGAAGGCAGGGCGTGATTAAAAAAAATACTCTTTTTTCATTTGTTTATTGTTGGGATATTTAGGGGTCACTTTGGGACTGGGATGTGTTTTTAAACAAGGGCGGACTTTCGAAAAAGATCATACCAATGTATACTATGACACAATGCACATGAGATGGGGCGTGGTAGCGGATGTTAGTAATTTGATAGTGTTACTAGACTTTGTTCTTTTGGGTATAGAATCTTCCTTTTTCCCTTCACAATTTTGCTTCTGTGGTTTCTTCCCTTGGGGGTTGCTGTGCTGTTTTCCTGCTTTACAATGTTCCAGTAATTGTAAACCAACATCTCCCTCTCTTCTAATGTGTCTTTTCAAATTTGCTTGGTACATGGGGAAGTCGTTACAGACTTGTGCCCCTATAAGGTGCTTTCCAAGGCTTGGTGGGGCTGGGTTGCACTTTTGATCGGAAAGAGTAAGTAGCGAGGGCTCGCAACACTTTTAAACTTCCCACTTGAACTCCTCCCAGTAACTGACATGACTGCCGTCATCCAAAAACGCTTGATCTACACTCAAAATATGGACACTCAACTACTTACTAAAAAGCGCTATACCAGCTATTTGACAAGATCTGGTGGATCAATTCGACTAAAGTGCGCACACTCTCCTCTCTCCAATTGAGCGGACAATTACAGTATGGTTCGCATGATGCTTTCCGCCCATGATATAGAATTTTGGCGGGAGAATGAAAGGTTCCTAAAACACTATTCAAGGGGGCCATCTACACCAACTTCTTGTCCGAAAACCAAATACTAAATATGTACTGAAAATCACAAAATGCGTAAGTCTTCTAACTTCCACCTTTCTTTACTTGTGTGTTTAACTGATATGTTTATGGCATAGAAACCAACGATATTATCGCTATATCCGGTATTCTCGTTGCAGCCTTCGCTACATAGATGGAAATGCGGAAATCCAATCATCATCGGGGTAGTATGTTATCGACACAATTTATCCTCAAATTCATAGATTTAATTCAAAAAGTTCAGTAGGTGACGATGTGACTTCGAAATGCCAAGAAATCATCATGGAAGAAGGAAAGTGGCAGAGGAAATGTGTTACAGATTAGTAGAACTATTTCCTAAAACCAAAAGCGAGGCGTACAACTATTGACACTTCCTCTCACAGAGACGATATACAACCCTCCTTTTCCCAAAATGCCTCGAACCACGGCATGCGATTTAGCTTGATTGCTCTGTTATAGTTAAGTTGTCCGTGAGTGGTGAGAAGAGGCTGGGAATATTGAATGTGGATTTCAGTTCAGACTTTATCACTGCAACTTTTCGTTTTTCCCCTCATAATTGGGTTTGTATATAGCATTTCAAGTCAGTCAGAGGAATTCAAGGGTCGGGTCTGAGGGCTTTTAGATCCTCCGCCGAAAGAAAGTAAGCAGGAGTGGCGAAATACTTCTTTCTCTTCTCGCTTAGTTTGCAACGAGATTCCGTAAACACCTAACCGTTTGCTATCCTTCCTTTTTCTTCATTTTCCGTTCACTCGGTAGTCGATTGTAAGCGACGACAACGTGAGCGTAAAAATGATGTGGGTACTATCCCGAGGGAATGTCAGCGAGGATTCGAGTAAGGGGAGTTCTGTTTCTACTATATATCTACGTAAAGTAATTTTCTCTACATGCCGTGGCATACTCCATTTGTACTGTAAAGAGACTCCATTTTCGGTTTTGTGTAACTATCGGGTATCTGACATAATATCAACCTCGAATCCTTCAGCCTCATTCATCCATCTTGTTTCATTTTGCGGCGCGGTTTATGAGAATATAAAGAAGAACGATGTGGACTTGTTCCAGAGTTTTGTACATTCTTCAGATTGATGCTGAATTAAACCTTCTGTGCACTCTATCATCAAGCCGGGCCTCATCATGAGTCCTTTCGCACCAAGTCTCGCCGGAGCACAGGAAACAGCCCCCCAATCCTCCATTCATGGCTGGTGGACAAGTACAAGTCAGTATGCCATGTCTGAAGAAGTCCCAGGGGTTCTAGGCAGTGACGAAGAGGCGGAGAAGGAAACTGGTTTGTAAATCCAATCTTCAAAGCTATTAGACTAAAGGCTAATTCTCGCCATCCAGATCACGAGAACTACATCGCCAAATTTCTCAAACGCATTGATAGTGGTCAGGGAACATACGTCTTCATGGACGCCTCGAACAGCTCCGCAAACCCCGTTGGATTAACTCCACAAGAACGGATTGAAACAATCCCATCTATTCTCAAGAACATGGAAACCTCTCCCACTCTTACTCCTGGTCCGGATATCAATATAGTTTTACGGTATGCGTCAATAGTCGGAGATGAAGTAGTGGTAGGAAAACTTTTGGAAAAGATGGATAGAGGCGACATAGATACTATTATTCTAGGTGACCTTCCTTACAAGTCTCTACATTACGCCGCGATGTTTGGTCACGATGACGTTATTAGGCTTATTTTCGACTTTCTGGAATCAAAAGATTTCATGTTTGGAGAGGATTTTTTTGAGTCGATGATTATTCCGGCTAGTGCGTATCAGAAAGTAGGGACATTGCACTTTCTCTTGGAATATCTTGATTCTTATTACTTGAAGGATGTAGAGGAAGTGAAAATGAAAGAAGCAAGGGATAGGATCGTTGAGAGGGTTTTATTTCATACTGTTGGTTGGATGAAAGCAGATTCGGTGAGGGTTTTGAGAGATTGGATTTTGGAAAAGGATGTGAGGGTAGATCATGGCTTAGTGAAGAGAGTTGCTGTTGAGTTGATGGGCTGCACTTGGAGGGATCCTTGTCAGACCAGGGGTGGGATGTTGTGTATTCGAGAGGTGGTGTTGGATATTGTGCATTTTCTTTTTGTACTTTGGGATGGGAAGATTAATGAGGATGGTTATAAGTTCTCCATGCCTGGCGAGGCGACGGGATGGTGGAGCTAAGTAACTTTGGCTAACAAGAACTAAAATTATTTCAGGACCTCGACAAAATGGAGCTGAACGAGAAGCGAAAGCAGATACAGGGAAGGGCAGTGGAAGGATATATCATTGTACTCGGACTAGAACTTTAGCATAACGTTCGTAGGCCTTTGTCCCCCAAATATTGACAGGAGCAAGCCAGGGAAGGGATGTGAGGGATGTGGTGTTATTGGCTACTTAGGGTCAATGTGCCCAACGGCTCTGTAGAAAGTCCACATGCATCATTGAAAGCGATTGCCGACTTGAAATCGAAACTCGTCCTCCATACCATGGCGGCTTGGCCAGACGAACCACCATGGTACTGGAGAAATATGTTGGGTCAACAGACCACGACACTGAAGTGGTGCTAAGAGGAGTGGGATAAGAGGTAGAAGAGCTGTTTTTTGTTTAAAATAGCTGGGGAGTCGGAAGTGTTTGGGGGTTGTCATTTTACACGAGGTTAGGGGGGGGGGTTGGAATGTAGAATAGAGCGCAGCGAAAACAGCCCCCACGGCAGTGGCCCTCGGAGAGTTTGGTCTAGGCTGTTGGGGGGTAGAGGTAGTGGTCGGCCGTTCCTTCCCTGACAAGGTCAAGTCAACTTGACCAGTGGAGTCTAGGTCGCTCCTTCCCTTCCCTCTTACCTCGAGAAGAAGGCGCGTTGACCATGTCCCAGAGTATAATCCCCCCCCCTCGTTTCCCTTCCATATATACACATTTTTATACCCGAGGAAAAATTATGCATCGATCAAGTTTGTGTTTCAATTAACCGGAAACGGGTTTTGTGATCCGCCTCCATTCATCGTTACTCCAGTTACGACATTGGTGGTTGTTAGAAAGGATTCCGCTTTTGAATAATCAACCAGCAGGGGAGCACGTTGTGGTGAGTGAGGAATCTCTTCCTGCCCAAATGTATTACATTACATACACCAAGATCAAAAGGGATCGGAGAGAAAGCGTACAATAAACGTCAGTTGAGACAGCAAAAAAATAATTTCATCGACACTCGCTCGCCCCCCGCGATACGTTTTCGAGAATAAAGTTCATGTACATCAAAAGTGATCTCCAACTTCAATTGAAATGCCTCCTCCGTACCATAAGTCCCGTGATCGTATTTCGAGCCCTCTTTCGGCCCCAACGTACCATTCAAGCCCAGTGCGGTCTTTCCTACCCTTGTCTTGCGATGTGTTCTCCTTCGAGAAGTACTGATCCTCAAGCCAGGCATTCAGCGACTCTAGTTTTTCTATCCATAACTCCATTGCTTTCCTCTCACGATGCTCTTCTGTTTTGACAAAACGTGCCACAGTCATATGGCTTGAAGTTGTCGAATAGCGTGCAGCGACTTCAACCCCATTCTGGGAACACAAATTCGAGAAATCTGTGCGAAGATGGAGGTATGTGTATTTATCCTCGTCGGGGTGGCTCCTATCCTCACCCGCTGCGGGAAGGAACGAGAGAGCGATAGCGAAATCGTCAAAGCTCAGTTTTGGTTTGACGAGCCGTGTTCGATGGGTAAGAGTATAATTGACTATTTCTTTCAGACATGGCTGAAGTTTCTTCGCAGATGAAGCTACCTCTTCGGTTGTTGCCGTATGTACGATCTCGAGGACAGTCATATGCAAAGACTGGAGTGGCGTAGTCCATATACCTAGACAACAGATATGATTCAGAAGAGTGACAAAAGAAAAATCGTGTGGGAAAGGGTCGTACCAGGAGCCAAGGTGAGCAGTTCTTTCTGGATCTCAGCAATTACGCCCATCACGGCTTTTGTAGGTCTTGCCCAAATACATAGGTTGTTCCTTGGGTCTACGTATTTTGGGTTATTGACATAGTTGATTAAGTACTGATCTGTCCTCACGCCTTTGAAGTCATCACTCAGCATGCGCTTCTTCAGATCTTCGTTCCTCTTCATGCGTTGATTATCACAAAGGCGTTGGATGACTCGGGGGTCATCATTTGCACTCTTGATGAAATCTTCAAACATTGTTGGAGTGTTGGTGAAAAATAGGAAACCAATTATTCGAAAGTAAGCTGCATAAATCACATGACAGCCACTAGCAAGCCCCAAGCCCCATATTTACTTGGAACCCCGCCCCCTAATATTTCCGCTGACTGTTGGTCATATGTTGGTGAGTGGTATTACTCCATCTTTCTGTCAATGTTTTATCCCGTTATCAATTCAAAGACACTACTGAACTCTAACAGTGACAGGTAAGCGAGTCCAATTATGTTAGAATTACTTCTAACCTGCCATAGCAAACCTATCAACACGATGGATTTACAGGACCTCCCCAATGAGGTCTTGACTAAGATATTTACCCAGCTCGTGGGAACACATGCGCATCATCCACGCATGGGGACGTGGTTTGGATGCGAACTTTCGACGTTATCTCGATTCTTCTCGGATTTAATACGTCCCATTATCTATCAGACAAAGATTACTATTTCTTTCCCAAATTCAGGTAACGCGTTTCGATGCTCGCTATTACTACGGAGCTTGAAAGAGAATCCGGAAATTGCACCATTGGTAGCGGAGGTGGAGCTCTGGTGGGAAGATACTGTTGACCAGGACAGTGCTGTTGAAATAGCGAACCAGTTGCTCGCAACTTTACCAAATTTGAGAACACTAGTGATTCAAACACTATATACAAAGATGGAATTCTAGCCACGGTTCCTCAAAGTCAACCTAATAGAAAAGTTGAAAACTGTCACTTTGTTTGACAAACAACTTACAATGAAGACTGTGAACAAATATTTGAGTCTTCCGCGCCTAGAGAAATTGACGATTGGTTCTCAAGTGCTTAGGACTTTCGACGAAGTAGATGCTACCATACAGCATTCATCTTTACGAATATTAGATTTAGGTGGAGGGCATTACCACATACCCCTAGAGACACTTTGCGCAATTTTCAAATCCCATCCCAAAATCACTTCATTTCGTGGTCCACTTTTTGGCACAAGAAAGTATAACCCCGATTATCATTGCACTCAACTGGAACCCTTGCTCTCGCCCCTTCGAATATCGCATGCGTTAGTTCCTTTACAAAATTCGCTTGAACAATTGCAATTACTCCTATGCCGGTGTCTGTACAACTGGCCGGGAAGAACTCATGATGGTACAAGAATGGATTTAAGCATGAAGAATAACTTACGCATTCTTCAATGCCCTTCAAAGTGCTTTTTCCCACCTCATGTGGATGGAGTGGCGCCATCGAGAGCCGGCTTGTATATGCTGCTTCCACCAAACCTTGAGGAGCTAACTGTAAGTAACTTTGCCATCTATAGGCTGATGTGCATTACTAAATGCGTAAATTCTAGTTACTAATTGAGGAGACCCAAATGATTTTCGAAGAACCGAACACACAAAGCAACGATCTCGAAAGCAAGCCCTCCAGAATATCGCGGCAGCTCCAGTGGTTAGAGGAACTTGTAAGTAACAAGATGGAATATACACCATCTCTAAATCTTATTGTTCTCGGTGACCCCGTAAAGAACAAAATGAGTCTGGAGTCTCGTAGACGAACTCTTCCAAGAAGCTTACGGATGCAATGGAAGGCCCCTGGAGCTGTTAGAGAGGCCCTCACAGCTGCTGGCATTACTTTGAGAGCATTAGTTAATTCCGAGGCTTTTGAGAGAGTCTTTGGAGATGGAGTTTAAAGATAGTTGATAAGACGTTGTTTCAATTATAGCTCATCTTAAAATAGCCCTGGAGAAAGAAATAGACACTGAAATTCATGCTACAAACTCTGAAAAATTCTGTTTTCCATCCTCTGCCTAAGATCCATTGCCTATAGAGTCAATTCCCAATGATCTTTAGCTCCAAACAAATGCATTTGCACTTACTGGCTTACAAGCGTCAGTTCTAATTAGTATACCAAGATTGATTGTGGCTACTGTCTAGTTAAGGTAGTACCCCAAATCGAACATCTGTATTGCTAGTACAAACATTGCGTAGTTATCAGCGTTTCTCATCGATAGTTCTGCATCCAGGCTCAAACTGTTACCCCATCCGTATGCTGGTGCTCCAATACTATTATCTTCGTCTTCCCCTATTATGGAATTAGCGAATTCTTTCAAATATCAAACAATCAAACCATGATATATATATATTATAACCCGAATATGCGTGAGAAAACTGTATAATGGAAACAACCATAAAAGAAAACACTCACGGTTCCAACAGCATCTAGTATCAAAATAACTTTGCAATGCTTCGGACAACAGCGGATGTATGAAATCTTGCGAGTCCATATACGACAGCCTTATTGGCTGAAAAGACTGTAACAATTTTGAACTTTTATTTTGTTATAATGCTTACAAGATTGTAGGTGTTAAAGATCAAAAAGAAGACGTATTCAAGGTGACAACACTTGCTGGTCGTTACCACCTATGCGGGCTTGCCCAATGGTCTATTCCAGCGTTATCTCAAGCTCCAGCTCCAGCTCGAGTAGCCCCAAAAATACCTGATCCAGGGCTTTCTGGCCAGACATGCTACAAAGCTAGCGACTTCGCAAACAAAGAAGATATTGAAGGTAATAAACAGGCCGGCTATGCCCGAACATTCTGTAAAGACTAGGAGGGACAAAAGATGACCTCTTCATCTCCCGCCCTGAAGTGCAATCTCACCCAACCTTCGTTTGGTACCCTCTGGAAGCCTTGCCACTATACTGTAACCTGGATCGCTGGATGCAAGACTTCGGCAACAGAACAAAGTGTGCATAAACCACTCAGGGATCAGCATGCCCTCGGTACAAATTGCGAGTTGCTGCTAAAAGAAGACTATTCGCACTGTAAGTTTTAAGAAATGAGAAATACTGTTTGATTTCCTTTCACTAATATGTGTGGCATAGGTTACAATAGAGGAGTTAGTGGTTACAGAGATGCTGGATGTTTGCGATATAGCTTTTCAGGCACAGATAAAATGGATGCAGCATAGAGGGATTTCTTAGGTTGTTACTTCTAAGTGGAGTTATTGGGTTAGTTTACTTATCTTATAGACACCATGACAGTATTTATGCCATTCACCTGCAATGTTACTGAATATAAACGTAAACTGACTTGCTCAAACGTTTCCTCGAAACGTGGAAGGGAAATCGCAAAGGCACCCCAAGCTTGAAGCCTGAAAGCATATTCCGACAGAAGTTTTGAACAATTCGCGGCTGCCAGTGTCTTAAACCTCATATTCCACCTATATTTCGATCCATAAAAGGGGGCTTCGCTTTAGGGATCGCTTCCTTAGCTCACAGCTTAGTATCTTCGTTTGTATGAATCTAGATAGGACAATATCTTATCTCACATAAACGACTCTGGAATAATCCAAGAGGTTGTTCCAGTAAATATAGTTTAATTGAGAACTCGAGATCGTATTTTACCACAAATGTTGGAAAGTAAGGATTACACATATTCCGGGAACATAGGCTCTCACTTACCAAACTCACAGTCAGTAAGAATAACCTACAAGACACGAAAAGTGGCATTTTGTCAAATGATTGGTTTGACATTTTAGGTCTATCGCCAAGAGAAACCATTAGACATCCACATAAACCATGAGCTTTGATTTTTATCTGACGACTAAATTCGAATATTATTCGATTCTTCTTTGCCAGATGCAAAGCCTCGTGACGCAAAGATTTTGCACCTCCAAGATTTAATAAAAGAGTCGAGAGAGACGTCTCGATTCACTCCTCCCGAGATCCGGAGCTACTTATAACTTTTCTACTAGAAAAATAAACCCAAACTCGACACCGGTGGAAGAAACGGGATACTTTGGATATTTTATACTTCCTCAGTCCACTGAAACTACCCGCCAAGCTCTCAAAGAACTCAAAAGGGGCTTCGCTTCGTGATCACCAGGATATAATCCCCGGACTTTTTGAGCCGCTCGGTCCGAAAACAGGAGCGGCGGAAAACGCCACAACCCAGCCACAATGACATCATTTTCACGAGGCAGGAAGGGGAAAATTTAGTCCATTTCGTCACTGACAAAATAGTACAAAACAAACAGCATCCATCAACACCTTTAGCAAGCAACAAAAGTGACGGTCAATAATCGATACTCAACAACACGCCAAATCCAAAGATCAAGCAAGTACGAAAACCAAAGCAAGATGGCAGGCACAGTAGAAAACGCAAAGAACAAGGCCAAGGAAGTCGCGTGAGTACCTACCCCGCGGCGCAATCATGGATCATGGATCATGGATGCCCTCCAGGTAATATACAGAGCTCTCACTGACTCAAAAACAGGATCGAAGATTTCAATAAAGCCCGAGATCTCGCAAGTTCAGCAGCCAAATCAGGAGCTTACTTGTATCCCATCAAAGTAACCCTCCCCAATCTCCTCTCCTTTCCCGTTCTTTCAAACAAACAGGGAGAGGCTGAAAAGACCGGGAAGAGGAACAACGAAACAAATACTAACAACATACAAATAGGGAATCTTCTACTTCATATCCCACAAGTCGCTATGGAAGCCCCTCCTCCAGAAACTCGTCCCCACGATGTCGCTGTCGGTGGCAGTCGTTGCATTCATGTTCGTGTTCGCATACCTCCCTCAGCTCGCAGTCCTGGTCTTCGTCAACGGCCCCCTTGCGGCGTTCACGACCATCCTCCTCACATTGAGTGAGAGTTCCACGATCATCAACATCCTATCGCGAACTTTCCTTCTCCAAGATGCTTTGGTTGATACCTTTGATGGTGTCTTGGTCGCCCGAAATGAAACAGGGATTTTGGCCGAGGGTAGACAATTGAAGTCCGGAAATTTCAACGATCCAATCGCCAAGTTGGGAAAGCTGGTCAAATCGCCATTTGAAAAATACACCCCGAAGGCTTTCATCAGATATCTCATGTATCTCCCTCTGAACTTCATCCCTGTTGTTGGTACCGTCATCTTTGTCCTTCTCCAGGGCCGCTCAAGAGGAAATTCAGTTCACACCCGCGTGAGTCTTGAACATGGAATGGAAGAGAGATTATTGCTAACTCCAGAGAACAGTACTTTCAACTCAAGAAGTGGTCAAACTCCGAAAGAGAAGCGTGGTTGAAGGAGAACACGGCTGCGTATACAGCGTAAGTCAAAATAACCATACATCAGCTCATCACACCCTTATCGGGTCAGCAGCCTTGTGTTACACTTTGCAGAAACATGGAGATTATCATTTCAGCCTCACACTTTACCGTTGGTGGAGAATGATACTCTCTGCTCCCTGAAATCTTTGAGGACAGGGGTATGAAATTTTCGAGCTGAATATCGCTAACATATCTGTAGATTCGGCACTGTAGCAACTTTACTTGAGCTTATTCCATTTGCATCGATTTTGTTCACTTTTACAAACACAGGTAAGAAACATCCCACTCACCTTACTGCCCTTTCATGATACTAACACTGCTTAGTCGGAGCTGCTTTGTTTGCATCAGACATCGAAAAGAACAACACCAGAATGACTGAACTGAAAGGTGGTGCGGTGGAGGAAATCAAAAAAACCGAGTGAGGAGTACACATGCAACTTCCCGTAATTAGACCCTGGTCGTACAATGATGATCTGGTGGTCTAGTTGTGTGCGTGTCGCTCCAAGGGTCTGGTGTAACTTGAGCGAGTGCGAGGATCCGTCACCTTTTCCGGCACCTTTTCCGGCAATCTACTGTAGCTTTCTAACACGCTTGTCAAATAGCCATTTTCTAGCGTGGTGCTTCGAAGACCCGGTAGATAAGAATTTAATGACTAGTTATCGAGTCGATGTTTCGAGAAGAAATTTGGTGCTTCCCATGTTCGGAACTGACGATAACGTTCTTCAGTTATTTTGCAAGTTTAAACTTCCCAAAGAATGCACATAGTGCATCATCGTCTTTCAACTCAGCATGTAGCAGCTACAACATACCCGTTCCGCATAGGAAGAATCCCCCCGATGTTGTAAGGCGGGACCTGTCGAGTGCTTCGAGGTACCCCGCCTTCTATCCCAACCGTTTTCTTGTAACTGTCCAATCGATGTATTCGTCTGTCGATCCTGCAAACGGAGCTTTGTTGGGGTTCCAAAATAGCTACTTGCATAGCAGGGGCTCATGCAGGCGATATTGCTGCAGTGCGAAGATAAAATAATCCCTACGGCTGTCACGTTGAATGCCTGCAGCAAAGCATCTCGGGAGTTTCACCGAGAGGGGGTGCAGTCTTCGATGATGTAGTTATCATTCAATTCTGGAGATGAAGGAGAGTTGCGTTTGTTGGCAGGAAAAGAGCCAAGAAGAGCCGGTGAGGGGGGGTGGTGGAGTTTTGACTTGATACGCATTCTTATTTTTCTGGAAGAAAGGTCAGCGTATTGAAATTGGAGAGGATGAATCATTCAAGGGGACCACGCCAGTACTCCTAGGATTGCCCTGCAGGCTGCGGAAGCTTCAGTTCGAATTCAATGCTCCGCAATGCTCCGAAGATTCAGCCTCTCGAGGTTTCTGCACTTAACATGTCGAATCAGGTGTGGGTTGATGCAGGAACGAGTGCCCCTGCCTGCATATGTAGATCGGTTCTTTGCAGTGTCACTTCAGTGGAGTTAATTCGATGCGGGTTGCCTTCTTCGTATCACTTGAGCTGGAGGGAGATGTAGTGCTTGGACCCAGTACTTCCCCAGGCCCAGCGACTTGGGAATTTCTTTGTCCAGTCCCAAACCTGACCCAAAGGGGAGAAAACCTCGGTTTTGTGTCCTCGATTTGTGGCTCTGTTTTCTCGTTTCTCCCAAATCTTTCATCTTGGTGTTCTCCTCACACTGGCCATTCCCCGTTGCGTCGGCGCTGCTCCCTGCCTCTTTGGAGAGAGCACCGGATGCCTGTTACCGTGGCTTGTCCTGTACGACGTCTTGGTGAAAATTGGAGATGAAACAAATTTGTTGATAGACTGACAGACCATGGAATAATTGCGCGTTGGAAGCCGAGTGGATGAGAACTAGGCCATGGGAGGTTGCACGTCAAGACGAACTGGTGTTCGCGCAAGAGCGAGGAGAGACATGTGGTCGTAGATTGAGGGTGTGGTGGTGTGTCGTGTCGTTGAGAATCGCGGTTTCCCGTTGAAGGGAAGCAGCGTTTCTCGCGCCTGCCCGCTTCTCCAGACTCTCCACCTCGCTACCACTCTTTTATGGAGGCAGGTGCAGATGCAGGTACCTGCCCACGGGACAGACCGGCAACGGGTATCCGAAAGTCTCTCTCCCTCGATGTCGTCAATTCTTCTCCTTCCTCTCTCCACCACCGCCGCCACTCTCCTTTTGCACTTCCCTTCCAGGTTCTTCTCACATCTCCCCTCCGTTTGCCTCCATATATCTTGCTTCCTTGCCCACACTCATTTGGTCCTTTCCTTTTCCTCATTCAACCCTCTGTGCTTGTCCTCTCTCGACATCGACCTCTCGATTCGACACGTCGTTCTGGTTCAAGGCAAAGGCAAGTATTTAGAATCTTCAAGGCGCTGGTTAGCAGCTGCTTCCTGTCACTCTTTTTTCCTCAACTTCATCCTGCTTTCGAGTCCCAAGTTTGAACTGCTTTTCCGTAAGTCCCTCTTGCCTCGAAATTTATGCCGCCATCACTTCTCTTTGTCCTGGAAATACACTAAACTTGTCGTCTTCCCAGATCATCATGAGACTCAACCCTCTGAGCGTTGGCCTCGCGTCAACCGCTTTCCTCCTGGCATTGCTACCTGTCACCCAAGGTCTGCCCGGCTTGCTCAACCCACAACAACGAGACGTCTCTGGAGAATTCGCCCCGCCTCAATACAATGTGTATGGAGCAGGCAAGAGAGCCCCTCCTGCCTATGCCCATTACAGCTATGGTGGCTATGGACCTCAGCCAACCATCTCACAAACCACCTCGGAATCTTCCTCTGCTCTCTCGAGTGATTCGGGTGAAGCCACATCCTCTTCGAGTTCTCAATATTCTGGTAAGTGCGGACAACAAGAGACTTCATAATTATCAAAACTGATGTTTCAATTTTCAGACCCTGCTACCACTTCTTCGGAATCTTCTCTTCAAGCATCGTCTTCTGCCACCTTGGAATCATCTAGCCAATCATCTAGCAGCTCTCTCGTCACTGCATCCACGGGCTTCTCCTATACTGCATCTAGCTTGACTTCTATCCCCCTGAGCACTGGTGTTGTCTCCAGTCCTGAATCTTCTTCTCAAACTCTGGTTGATCCCGGAACGACTATCAGCACCGGTGATAATAGCGGCGTCACAGCTACACCTCAATCCTCCTCATTGACGACCTATGATCCATATGACCCTGGGTTTCCAAGTTCCGAGTCATCATCTCAAACTTTGATTGATCCCGCATCGACAATTACCACTGGGGGTAATAGCGGCGTGACTGCCCTGCCATCTCCCGAATCTTCATCTTCGTCGGCTCCTTACGATCCATATGACCCTGGGTTCCCCAGTTCTGAGGTTTCTTCTCAAACTTTGGTGGATCCGACGTCGACAATTTCCACCGGAGATAACAGCGGTATCACAGCCTCATCAGCTTCTAAGTCGTCGACAGTGACAACAACCCTCGATCCCTATGATCCGGGACTATCCACAAGCTCCTCCAGTTCTGATGGTGTTTCCACAACAACCCCCTCGGGTTCTGACTCGTCTTCTTCCGTTCCTTCTGGTCCATCTTTGTCGACTAGCAGTTCTGATGGTGTTTCCACAACCACCCCCTCGGGCTCTGACTCGTCTTCTTCCGTTCCTTCTGATCCATCTTTGTCGACTAGCAGTTCTGATGGTGCTTCTACAGCCATTTCTTCGGGAGCTATCACATCATCTTCCACACCTTATGTTACTTCCACATCAGTGGCTCAACCATCTGGTTGCCATCGTAACAATTGTTTCCGACAACTCATGCAAGCCTCTGCAAGTGGAGTCAAGTTCTGCTCTAGCTACACTGCGTCTACGAACACTGCTACGACTGGCCTTCCAGCTTTCGTAGCGAAGTGTGACAACACGCCATCAAAAGTCTCATCAGCATGCTCATGTATTGTGACTGGACCTGCCGCTCCCTTGACGTCGAGCAATAGTGGCATTGTCACAGATCCCGCCATCACGAAGTCTAGCGGTTCCATCAGCGATGTGGAGACGTTCCCAACTGTTATCGGGACAACTCCGAGCGCTTCTGAAACATCACCACCAATCTTCCAGACACCTTCCGCGAGTAGCACAAAGTCTTCGTTGTCAGCTGTCGAGACAACATCAGCAATTGTTTCATCTAGCTTCTCTCAGTCGGATTCCTCTGGAGCAACTTCATCTCTGCCAAGCTCGGCTCCTTTTCAGACTTCAAACTCCTCAACGGGAGTTGGGCCAACCGCAAGTGGACCGCCTGGTTATGATGGAACTACAATAATCACATCTTCTGTCTACTCCACGATTACTGTGCCGTTCCCAACAAGCACAGCACTCTACCCAAGTGGTAACTCATCGACTCTTGTTGGAACTGGAACAGCTCTATTGCCTGAGTCTAGTGTATCATCATATGATCCAACTATCACGAACAGTGCGCCATTATCAACTGGTGTTTCTCAGTCCAGTGTCTCGGGCGTGGTCTCCTCTTCGAGTGATTCTACATTTGCGCCATACCCAACCAGTAATGGCACAAACGTTGGTGGCGCCTCGTCAGCAGGATCGCTTCCGTACCAATCTGGCAGCGATTCCACCTCGACAGTTGTTTCCATCTCCACAGACACAATTTCAGTGATTTCGCCAACTATCACTTTGCCGAGCACATCTGCTGGAACAAGTTCTGGGTCGGATGATGGTGCGTCGTCTGCCACAACACCATACCCAGTTTCCAATTTGACTAGCATCGTCTTGCCAACAGGTACTGGTTCAGTTGAATCTAGTTCCGGCCTTGCTCCGACTCAAGCTCCATACACCTCATGCAATGAAAGTGCAACAGCAACGCCATCTGATCCAAGCACGACCGTCTCTGGTGGATTCTCTCACTCCTCGAGAACACGAAGTCGAACCCATTCACACCACCCTGCGCCAACTGCTAGTACTAGTTCTTCAGGCGATAGCGGCGAATCGACCTCGGTCCCTTATCCCACAGGTAACAGCAGTACTGAAACCTTTTTGCCGACCGGCACAGGTTACCCAAGCGTTCCCTTGACGACTGCTCCTTCTTCGAGTGTGTCCGGTGAGATTTCATCATCGACAGAATCCGAGAGTGTGCCATATCCAGTAACAGCTAATTCGACTGTCGTAATTGATCCCACCGGCACTAGCGTTTTGAGTTCATCTACTAGTGATAACGGTGGAGTGACCGCTTCATCATCGTCTGCTCTTCCAACCAGTATTCCATACCCAGTCACAGCCAATTCAACGACCTTTGTCGGTCCCACGGGAACAGGTTCTGTCACGACTACAGCTGAGAATAGTGGTTCTTCCTCTTCAACCTTGGATCCATATGGCGGCTTTCCCACACCATCTTCTACAGTATCTTTGGGCGATCCAGTTGCCACAAGCATTCCTTCTTCGGCTTCTGATAGTAGCGGAGAGTCCACAACTTCTGCGTCTTCTTTAGTGCCATACCTTCCAAGTCAATCGGTACTCGACCCAGGCAGTACGATCCAGTCAAGCACAGCTTCAGGCAATAGCGGTACCATTATTTCTGCTCCATCTTTGACTCCATACCCGACTGTTGCCCCATCGACATACGCGACTGATCCTACTATCACTAGCAGCTCGCTTGGCTCTACCGCCTCAGATAACAGCGGTGAAACAGCTAGCGTACCTGGAGGTTCTCCAGTCTCTCAGGGCAGTCAGCCAGGGGGACCAATTATCCCCGCGACCACAACCAGTTGCACTCTCGAGAATGGCGCCTCTCCCTCTTCAATTGCTTCAAATTCTGGTAAGCTTTGTGCATTCTCCAACTCTTCTATCAATTACTAACAATTTCCGCAGGGGAATTGACAAGCACTATTGCGCCATCACCTGTCAGCTCTTCCCTCACGAAGGCGACATCAGTTCCATCAACTCTGCTCACTGTAACTGGATCAGCACCTGTCGGAAGCTCTTCATACGACCCGGCCACATCCTCAAGTGGAAGCACGGTATCTGATAACTCGGGTACTCAAACCACGGGCAAGAGTTTGCCTCCTGCGTACACTTTCAACCCACCACCACCCTACCATTTCTCTTCCCCGCCAGCTTACTCGGCACCACCACCATACAACCTCAATCCTTACCCAGAGGCTGCCCCCACCAAATCTACCAAGCACCACGGCAAGGGCCACCATAACGCGGAGGCCGACGAGGAGCTCGAGGAAATGATTGAAGAATTCCTCAAGGAATTTGAAAAAATCGAGGAGGAGATTGAGGAGGATGACCAATGATCAGTCAACTTGAGGTTGATGTTTTTCTTTCTTTTTATCAATTCGCACCCCATCTTTGCTTCGAGATCAGGCACTCAATTTTGTTGGAGGACATAAGGACATGTTCAATTTTGTGAGGGCATTTGCCAAATTTTTGTTTTCCTATGTTCAATTTGGAAGTTGCTGGTTCAGCACAGGACACATATGATTATGTCTACTTTGTCTGCGGAAAATGTTAGAATTCAAGTGGAGTATGAGATTGTGATAGGGAGTGGATTAATGAATGCGGGAGTATACATAAATATCTTAGACTTGATCCAACAATGGAAATTGGTTGAAAAAAAAGAGCTTTGCTAAGTGGGCCGGCTGCGCTGTGAGATTCGGCTTGCAGAGCCCAAATCTGTAGCAGTAATCCTCGATGATAAATCCCACGTCGGTAGCCAGTTTGATATGACTTGGAATACTTTGGTCGTGAAAAGGAAGAGGCTGGGAGGTTGGCTTCTCGGCTCGGCCGGCTCGGCATCGGGTCGGTGCGGGAACTGTTTTCCCGAAGTCCATGAAACGCCAAATATCACTCGAAGGCATGGACTGTCCTTCTCACAAGTAGAAGTTGGCCACGGAAAGGATTAGGGAAACGACAATCCGACACGACAATCATGTCTCAAACCCAAGGAAAGAAAACGGTGTTAATCACTGGGTAAAGCCTCCACCAAATTGCTTCCCCTCCATGGAGATCCCGGGCGATGGAGGGGTATTGGAAGCTCAATAGGCTGATTGACTCTCTACCTAGATGTGCCGGTGTGGGAATTGGCAATGCTCTCGCGCGAGAATTCCATGCGAAGGGATTGCATGTCATTGCAACGGCGAGGAGTAGGGATTCCCTCGCGGAATTGGAGGAGATGGGGATGACGACGTTGAGCCTCGATGTGACGAGTGAGGAGAGTATTAGGTGGGCGAAGAACGCGGTGGAGGCTTTGGTTGGAGGGAGAGGGTTAGATATTTTGGTTCATAATGCGTTTGTTTCCCTATTTTTCTCTTGTGTTCTTGTTGCGATATCGACTAACTCCCTCTTCTAACAGTGGCCGAAACCTCACTCTCCCAGCCCTCGACGCTCCCCTCGACGAAGTTCGACAGACCTTCGAAACGAATTTCTTCGCCATCGTTGCTTTGAACCAAGCTTTCGTTCCCCTCTTAATCACCGCCTCGCCCAGTTTAATACTCAACATCGGTTCCGTCGCGGGAATCATCCCCTACGTATTCGGGAGTATATACAACGCCTCTAAAGCCGCCCTCCATTCATACTCCAACACACTCAGATTAGAACTAGAACCCTTCGGAGTTCGAGTAATGACTGTGGTTACTGGTGGTGTAAAGAGTGATATCGCGAGGACAGAGAGGAAGTTACCCGAGGGAAGTTTATACACAGAGATTGGGTCTGAACATCAACGGAGGATTAAACATAGTCAGGAGGGGGCGATGCCAGCAAGGGATTATGCGAGGGGAGTGGTGGACGAGGCGTTGAGGGGGAGTCCGAGACCTTGGTTTTGGAGGGGTAATCGAGCGAGGGAGATTTGGTGGGCGTGGAATTTGGGGTTGGGGGGTTGGGTGTTTGATAGGGTTATGAGGAATACATGGGGATTAGCGAGGTTGAAGGCGTTAATTTTGAGAAGGAAGAGGGAGTGAGATGATAATGAAAGGTGAAGTGAGGGGTTTTCAACGTACATGGTTGGCTTGGGCTGGTGTTGGGTTGGTAATACGGTCGGTGCTGATACTCATACCAAGCAGGCATTGATCCCATGAGCAGTGCCCTTTCATATGGGAAATCCCAAACTCAGGGACCTTCCTTCTTGAGGGACGAGTTTTTACTTTTTAATTCTAATTTTTCTCACTTTATTATTTCAATTTCATGGGAGCACCTCGTCTTGCTTTTGGAAATACCCCAAAGGAGCAATGTTATTTCTACTCGCAGAAGAAGAACTACCTGTTATAATTGAAGATGCGTCTCTCATATTGTCTTTCGTTCTGCTTTTCTTCTTACTTGTCCTTGCTCCCTGTTGGGTGCTTGTCCTCAGTCTATTAAAACCCCTTACTAGTTGTGCTAGTCTTTTTAGGGTACTGCGGTATTGTATGCCTTCTTGCGATGGATGTGGCGGAACGTAAACTAGAGAGAAACAGTCTAACTAGACAAAAAGAGAAAATATTCTTACTGACCTCTCTGATTCAGTATCTATGGAGTGCTTTCGTCTCCTTGGAATAATGTCTTTGAGGGTACGTAAGGTGAGATAGATTCATCCGGGAGTAGTTCAAGGATCGACGGTAAAAGGGAGCAATAGAGTTCGGGTTTGTTTACATGGCCCGAGTCGTTTAAATAAAAGGCCTTGTACCCAAATTTGGAGAGCGAGGGGGGTGCTGCTCATGAGCCACCATGAAATTCCAATCTCCGATAATTCGTGAGCAGGCATTCCGAATGTGTATTTGACAAGGCTGTGTATGTCGCTTGCTCATTTATTTCGATGAGTTGTGGATTTTGGTGAGAAAGTTATTTTGCTGGACCGGCATTTTAGTCTCTAATGATTGTTGAATATTCTTCCGCAATCATGTTGCCCTTCTGTGGTTATTGGTACTTGTATTTTTGGTGTATTGGTGACAAACCTTTAATCGTGGGCTACGAGGGAGTTTAGCAATAATTGAAAGTAAGTTTCAAGGAATCAAGTTCTGTTCGCTTAAAAAAGTTGTGACTTTTTTACGGGAACACCTACTTATTCTATACCAAGACCTCGATGCCAATATTCTCCCTAAATAGTTTGTAGGCACTTTTTGCTCCTATATCATGATCATGTTTATCTACAAGTTTTTATCCTTTTTGGAAGGGGGGGGAGGGGGGGCGCGAGAACTCTTATTTACAAACTACAGAGTTTTCAATCTCCAAGAGGGTTGTATCCTTGCTATCACCGGTATATCGAGTTAATCTTTTATAAGACTATGACTGCCGTATCCGTGAATAAAATGTACAATCTGAAGCAGTATATCTAGAATATGGGTAAGTGAAATCACTTCAAGCTACCAATTTTCCGCCATACGATACATCAGCCGTTCTCTGAGTCTTGGGTGATGTGTCCTCGTATTGAATTAAGACCAATTATGTTATAAAAATATCTTATAATATTTGTTGAGTTCTGGTTACCTCCTCGGGTAAATAGATTTGCTGTGCCGCTGTTGCCTGCTTCCACCACCCGTAGTAGTTGGCTGATAGAAATTTTGTTACAAGGTCACGCCACAGTTAGTAATTACCCCGTGGCCGTAGAATAGATTACCAGGCTGCAATTTTGGAGGTGAGCATAATTTCCAAAAATAGATTGGTACCTTTTGGTTCCTGGAGCTGCTGCGTTGTGGAACCTTGGGTGCCTAGAGTGGTTGGCAACCATTTTTGGATGAATCAGAATTCCATAGGCTGTATTGAAAACACGAGTTCTACATCGCGATGGAAATACACAGTGCAAATTGCAACGGAGAAAAGTCAGTAGGTAGCGTACTGTGGCAACATAAAGCTTCCGCTGTCTGCTTTTCTTGTGCCATTTGCTTCTTATCCTTCTCAAAGTCTCGACCTCTCAGTGAGTACCCGCCAAAATATTTGATAATCGCAGTCATGTTCTCTTGTATATATCTTTTTGCATTGGCTGTATTTGGCAACGTAAACTTGGTCGTCGCACAAGAGGTTTCGCTCGCCAACGTTACGATAACTGGAACAGTCGCCTACGGTGGAACGGGTTGCCCACAGGGTTCGATGCCAATAAATTATCCTTTCAAGAACAGCACAAATATGTAAGCCTCGGCAGCCTGGACTCAAGAAACCAATAATAGATATTAACCTTCACCTACACTCAGCTTCTATTCGACCTTCAACGTTTTTAATGCCTCAATTGGTCCTAATGTTCCAGTAACTCGGAACCGAGCGAACTGCCAGTTTAACTTCAATTTGCAGTACCCCACTGGTCTCATATTCGCGCCGAAAACAGCATCTTATCGTGGTTCAGTCAAACTAAGTTCTGGAATCACCGCGACTTTGAAATCACTCTACTATTTCACTGGCAGTAAGTTTAAGTTATTTGTTACTCCATTTTGGTGAGGAGTGTATATGCTGAGGAAATCTAGGCGAGACCGAATCCAGCGTGCAAGCAACTTTCACCGGCCCCTCAGAGGGGGATTATTTCTTCGGCGACAAAGCACCACAGTCTCTCACTTGGTCAGCCTGTGGTGCTACGAGTATCCCTTTAAACGTGAATACTCAAGTTCGCTTGTCGAAGGATGCTGGTAGTGATCCAAACGCGACGGGAAGCATCTCGAGCACTGAGTTTTTGATCAATGATCTGTGGTGGAAGAAATGTAGACCGTGATTTCAGTTTGGAATGAAATAGGATGGGGTGAATAACTTTGAAAAACGGACGGGAAGGGGTTCTCGCTTAGTTGCAAATCTACAAATCCTTATCGGTTCTCTTTAAAAGCCCTATCCCCTGTCATATACGCTAGTGTACCGTTCCCCACAATCCTAGAGTTTTGTTGCAAATCGCAAATACGCTAGTGTTTTTCTTAGCGCCTTGCCATTTTAACACTCAGGCGCATTGCGAATAACTATGCGCCCAAGACAGATAATAAAAAATAAATTTCATGGTAATATTCAGGATGGCTTGGGGTATCTTTTGTAAAGATATCAAAGAATTTGAAGGTGGTAGCTTTTGGTGGTAGTACTAACAAATTTTGGGAAGTTACTCTGTCGATAGAGGCGGAGTTTAAAAGCGGCTTCGAGGTATGGGTAAACAATATAATGAAGAATCAGAGTTTTGGACCCTTGTAAGTGGCGTGGTGGCCCTAGCTACTAGCTCCTCCCAATCAGGAAATCTCTTCACTTATTCAAGAAAAGCCGTCGTATTTGTGACTTTGCCTCATCTCTAGTATTACTCAGTTCGTTCAAACAGTTTTACTGAAAACTTCAAATCCACCCAGTAAGTATTTGAATTTATAACTGCTATTTAGTCTACTGATTTTCTGCTTTTTGGCGACTTATTTATAGATGAACTTCATTCAACGAATAGCTAGCAGTATATATACAAGAATATTTTGTTGTAAGGACGTTAAAGATTTTAAAGTGAGTGACTAAACAGAATTGGAAAGAATTCCGTGATTGGAATTTTCGTCTTCGCCGTCGCCTTGGAGGCACTCTAACTCAAGTGACCTATTCCATTCACGCAGGAAACATACAATTTCAAGCCCACGCTAGCTTGCCCTGGCTTATATTTAAATACTCCCTCCATGGTACTTGAGTAGCTCTCCCCTCTTTACAACATACAATACATTTTTGACAACCACTTCAACGTTGAGGCTATCACACAAACACCTTACACAACATACCAGGCACCAACATTGTTTCGCAATAACAATCTATTCAAACCATACTACCTCTTGTGGGTATAAACATCAGAAACCGCCCGCAATACCGAGGCGTGCATATCCAATCCCCCTCAAACTCCAAAACAGTTCCTTTCTTGGGAATTTTGTAATGACGACTAACAACAACAGTAGAACTAAAACCAAGATGCCTGCTTCAGAAGCGAACAAAGACTCCAAAGACTCCAAAGATCCAATCGGTCCGTATGTTACTCAGGGAGAATATCTCAGAGTACCGGTGAACTATGCATCTAGCGAGTTTAATAAAGACCGTAAACCCACGGACGCGTCGAAGGAGACGGAAGGTCCTTATGTTGATCGTGGAGGGGAATCTCAGCGACGTCCGGCAAATCATTGAATTTTTGCAATCCGGCAGAACCCCCAGAGAATTCTTGAAGCCCATAGAGGAAAAGGGAAATCTAGGACTGTTTTGACTGTCAGTTCGCGGATCATGAAATTCCAATGAATCAACACACATGGGATGGGGATGGAAAGCCGCTCGTGATTTTCGGGCATTGGCTTGCTATTCTCCGGGGGGGGGGGAGGGTGCGGGGCGCTAGGAATATAGTAATTTTTGAAATACTGCCTCCTTGAAACTCCAAGCACAGAATTTCCCTGGTCTTCGCTTGTGTGTTACTGGCTTACCTGCTGAAACAAAAAGTACTCACAGTTTAGAGATGCCAAGAAAATCATACCACTTGTAGTGATTCTAGAAACCTACCACGACTCACAAGCTCTGTACCATCTTTTTACTCACAGTTGCTGTGTCCCACTGTGAGAAAAAGGTGTTGCTAGAAAACTCGACTAGTTGTAGAGAGAATCGGAGATCTCGCTTAAGTTTGATCATACTGCGAACTCTCTTCAAATTACGATATTCTTGTAAGCATTCGACCACCCCTTACACTCTCCAACTTGTCCATTCTTCTCGTTCGCGAATAAATGTAAATCTACAAATTTTTTGGTGATTCAGAATGACCATGATATATTAATCACAACTAACTCGGTCTCGTGAATAACACTGGATTTTAGAGTATAAATAACTCATTTTTCAAAGGCTTTTTCTTTCTTTTGTCTACAAGCACATATTCAAAACTAAACCCCCACAATCTCCATTCCAAATCATAACTCCAAACCAAAAATTCACAAACCTAAGCACATAAAGCAAAAGATACCTAGAAAATGTCCTCAAACCCAGGTTCAAACCAACCATCGACAACAGAAGCTCAAAAGCAAGGTTCCGCATCTTCTCCTCGTTACCCCATTCATGATGAACACGGCTCTCAACGCAACCAACAAGCCACGGGAAGCAACGCATCTGCAGCGAACACTAGTGGAACACCTCCCAAAGTCTACGGCTTAGGGGATTACAAACCTACGGATGAACAAATTCAGATAGACTTATATCCGGACAAGGAAGCACCGAAGCATTTCACGCCCTCAACCGATCAAGGCACGTCAAGCGATGAACTGCGTGGTTGTCCCCCAATGGGTGGCCATACAACTGGTGGTACACTCAAGGGTCCGCTGGCGCCCTCTGATAAAGATGAAGAATTATCTTCACGCTTTGAGAATGAAAATTGAAGGAATAATCATTCAAAGGCGCTACTTTGTGTAATTCTTCCGAGTCAATCATTCGCTCTCAGCCTTCCTTACTAAAGAGCCAACTAAAGACATCCATGGATATATTGTCTTATGCTTTAGATTTCTTATGATTAGATGCGTTGCTTTTGGAAATCTTGATAACTTGTATCGAGAAGCGAACTTTTATATAGAATGTTTTATCCTCTCAGCTGCAATCAGGATCAAAGTGGTGGCCTTAGGCATACATGTATATCGGATGGAACATTAAAACTTAGGAATGTAAACAAACCCCCTTTTGATGGCTTATTAGCTCTTAGAAAGGCTGGTCCCTTGTCTAAAAAGAGAAGGGTTTCACATATGAATGCTAACACGTGTGAAGAACCTCTAACTTCTCACAAGTTAGTTAAAATAGCCTCTAATCGTCAGTATGCTACTTACAAGGGATTAAGGCATCAAGACCGCCCTTAAAAGAGAATAGCATTATCTTCTATTACTAAGGAATACAATAGAAAAAGTGTTAGGAAGGTTTCTTTCTATAGGTATAATAAATACAAGGTGTGGCTTTATAATAATAGCTCTTGTTTTAACATATATCATAAGAAATAGGCAAAATTAACTCCCTTTCTAAAGGAATCCAGTGATCTTATTAGCTCGTTAAGGCTCTTGGCGCCCCACTTTGATCCTGATCGCAGCTAAGGGGATAGTAGCAAAGATACAAATAAGCGCTGAGTTTTAGAGGAGCATGAATCACCTTTTATCACAGAGCGTTGCATGTTTAGAGACAACTGGTTAGATTTAGACTTATCCAAGCATAAATTTACATACACACGCTGAAAACTAAGAGACCATGATCATTCAACAAACTCAAATTTGGGCGAGGTTGTGTTTGAAAGACAAAAAAATAGTCGAAGCTTTGGGGAGACTACTTGAGAGAATCAGTCGATCAATTTCAGACCCCCTTTGAGTGGGATCTACACAAACATTCGTGGAAAAGCAAACTCGGCTGCAAGAATCTCAGTTTTCCGATCCCGAAATGCCAGCTCTCGCGTCTAAGCTCAATCCAAAGACAACTCGCAGACTAGTTAATGTGGTAAACAACCCGTGAAACAGACCAAAATAACTGCACTTCACAGCCCAACGAACAAGATAAATTCCTTGTACTACAGAACTCACCGCACCACCTCTCATTATTAAGTACTTCTGGCCCTTGAGTAACAGCTCCCTCTGAAGTCGCGAAAGCAAGCGAAGAATCAAGAATCGTCCTAATTCACCTGGCACCAGATCACCCAAAAGAAGTATTTTCCCAAATCGACAACTCGTCACTCCACCCCGGAGTAAAAGAGAGTTCTACATCTCCCACCCAACAATCCAGCAATCAAGTAAGTTACCGTCAAAACAGGATTTACTGTCATCGACATGCGCCACAGCTATAAAAAGTACCAACTCTTCTCTTCTCGAACCCCCAAACCCCCCTTTCGACCCAAAGAAGAACCCAAGCAGATAATGAAACATGAAAATCCACTGGCTTTGGCTTCCATCCAGATGGATTGGTTCTCATGCTTGTTGAAGGTGATATCATTCCTCAATTTCAAAAGAAACAACATAGAAAAATAGGTCTTCTTATAATAAAGCAAATCGACTAATATGTTTGAAGAACAAAAATGAGTACTCCAAAACATTCCAAATCTATAGTATACATGAAGCTCAAAAGCCAAGAAGGTTTGTAATTCTTTGGTGGGGGGGGGGGGGGGGAGGAAAGTAAATATTTTTTGGCCCAAATCCCAAGTAGTAACCTACCTAGATGGTTTAGGCTACTTGGTAGTAGTCAGAGTCGTGTCTTCCCTTCTTGCTCTCGAGGTACCTAGCGCGAGGTCAAGTAAAGAGGGAAGGAGCGACGTTGATCTTGTTTCGCGAGGTGATTGGGTGGGGCGATGCCATTGAAAGTTAGGGAAGGAACGACCCGTGGTCCTCTTAGAATTCTGTTCCCGCGTCTTCAACTGCCGCGTTTGTTGTTCGTCGGGAGGAGGGAAAAGTGAAATGTGGTTACCAGTGCCAAGTTTACGAGAACACTGGTGAACACCATTACGAGCCGCACAGGACACCAGATCATTTCTTGACATCTGAATAAAGAAGTCTGGGGAAATGACGCCAACGAAGCCTAAAAACCAAGGAGAGTAATTCTTGATTATTACGCCGTATCGACATTCATAAAAACTTGATTCCCCAGGATCCCTTTACGAACAGAGATGTTTTTGGACACGGCGTGGAATGACGAGGTTATGGATCGCTGGCCCGCCTGTTTCCCAAAGGCGGAAACGCTTTGGGCAATTTATGATCGATTTTCCAACCCAGCAGACGATCGACGAAGGGAAAGAGATGTGGTTTTGCATCGAGTTCTTGGATCGCTGGTTTATCAGGTACAGATTTGGTCACAAAAATGGAGCTTACTGACAGAATTACGGGATCTGGGGTCGAGCGTTGATATTTACTTTACGAATCACGACTTCGCGAGCCGGAATGGGATATCCCAATCTGCCAATGGGCTAGGGAAACAGGGTGGTCCTTGATAATATTGGAATATTTTGTTGGTTGGACTGGATTGGGTTGGCGGTCTGGACACGGGTTGAGGAGATGTTTTTGAAGGCTATGATGATCGGGATTTATGAATGGGATATGCGGGTATTATATTATATTGAAGACGGTTAATTGGCGACCCGGTAGTTTGGAGTTGAGTCTGCGTCGGGAGTGATGATGAATGTTTCTCTTGACACGAGCTGATTGGCGATGGTAAATTATGGATGTTAGCGCTTTGGGTGAGACTGTTGGAGCTTAAGGTTGATCAACCAACGTTTAATTTCCAGCTGAGCGTGGCGAAAGACAGAGAAGAGTCTGAGAGAGTCGCGAGGGCTTCAGAAGGACGCTGAAATGCCCGGAATGATTCGTAAATTTTCCGGGGCACAAGCAGGGAGGGATGCTCTAAGGGGAGAAAAAACACGCCGATTTGAGGCACAGGCCGCCCCGCCAAAAACTCACCCTCTGCACTATACTATGGTATATTACAAGGGCAAATAAATTCACAAAAATATAATTAAAAATTCTAATAGATTTTGAGAGCTGTTATAAAGAAGTGTATTAGGTGTTATAACTTTTCAGTCCGTGGTTGTGGTTGTATTGAGGTAGAAGTAGGTGGAAGTGGGTGTGCCTCAAATCGGCGTGTTTTTCCTCCCCCTTAGAGGGAGAGTTGAAATACAGGGTATGACAATGCCGATGCTCATGATTTGCTGGGATGCTGCACGTAATGAACAGGGTACCCACAAGGGTCGAGTTTTGGGGTTGGGCCACCAGGTGGGCCACCAGGTGGGCCTGAACGACATGGGAGGAGCTGCTCGAGTCGGAGACCTTTCATCTGAACATTAATCAAGATTGTCTTGGTCGTCGTGACACAGGTACGAGTGCCTACACCACGAATTTCGAGAACTCGAGCACGAGTACAAGATGTACCAAAAGACCCGAAGTGGCACGACGTCTGCAGCGCCTCTCGAGGACATCATCGCGATTCCTCAACCCATCGCATGCTGAAACAAAGCCGTTGTGATCGAGAGGTCAATTGAGGGGTAGTCGAAGAAAAGCAATCTTTTCGAAAAAGCAGATCACAGACAAGATGGAGATGGGCGTGGCGACGTGGCCGAAGCATGGCAGTCGCGCCATCAGCCTGTCGCAAGTTGCAACGTTGAAGGACGCCACGATGGAGATTTGGGAGTTGCTTTTGGAGGCGTTGAAACATCCCTCTCGTGCGCTTTACATGTCGCGATAGCCTCATTCTAGCCACGAGTGGTCGGTCACAAGAGCTTTGTGAACAGAATAACCAAATTCGAGAAAGAAGCACTTGTACCTGCCTGTCGACATGCAGGTTACAACTCCCTGGGGGCAGAAGACTTTGGGCAAGGTAGGCTAGTATCCCCCACTGAGTGTACGACATCGTAGTTCCTTCCCCGGGAACGCAAACAAAAGTTGACCTGGGCGCGTTCTGGGCACCACAAGATCAAACCTTGAATTTGGTGCAAGGGAGATGGATTTCTCACGAGCTATCACCTATCACCTCCCACTAACTCAGGTACTCTGTACTCTGGAAGATAATCTGTCGCGTGCTACCACGATCGAAGTGCCTCACTGCATCTGCATCGCGTCCACGACCCCTCACCTCGATAATCGTCTACGGAGTACGTACTGTAAGGTCAAGCAAGCACTGACACGAGCAAACCCGGCCTCAGCACAGCTGCTACTGTATCCTTCTCGCCTCTCCCGAAGCTTCTTTTTTCGCCAGGTTCTTCTCGTTCACGTCTCGTTTACTTTTTCCTTTCTCTTGATCCTCCATCTCCTTCTATCAAGTCTTTTTTCACGCATCCAAAAAACCTCCTTTTCCACACCCAAGGGACCACATCGAAGATTGGCCCCCACCACTGCCATCATCGGTGCCATTAGTTCTTCTTCTAGTATAGCCTCAGTCTCCCACGTTTTCTAGTCTGTCTCCATTCGTCTACAACGGTTCATGGAAACTAGGCCAATCAATAATCTTGCCAATACGGGAAATCAACTTGTCAGCTTTCGCCTGCATCGAGCCGTCTAGCAGTTTTAGCTGCTCCCAACGGCCCCAAGGAGGACCATCCACACCCACCGTCTCTCCCAGATCACTCGCACGGTCCTCGAACATACCCACTCCATTCCCAACCCATTGGACATGGCGAGCCTCCCAGTGGTGCCCGGGGAAGTGCCAGAGAAAAGTGCCCCTCCGACGTCCATGCGGAATCAACCCCAGCCGCTGGGATATTCTTTGGTGAGTGGTGATCCGTCAACCCTCCCGTTGCTGTTTGTATATAAGACTTTTCGTTTGCCGGCCGCAGCCGCATTGTGTCTGGAAAATATACAGGAGAGGTCCCCCAGGCTCGTTGTTGCTAAGCGAAGCAATACTTTACTTATTTACTCTTAGTTTCCTATGCCCTTGAATCTTGGTTTGAATCCTCCTGATCGACCTTTACCCTCTCTCCCACCACACATGGATAGCGACGGAGAATCGAATGCTGGTGCTGCTGAAATTGTAGATATCCCTCTTCATCGCAGACACGCACCACCTTCCTCCAAAAGACTACCATTACTCATAAAATCCCGAGGATCATCTCGAGATTCCCCAGGAAAACCCGACAAAGTTCATACATTGGTTGCTCAATCGCCAGCGAGAAACGTCTTACCTGCGCATGTGCCAACGCGAGTAAGGTCAGTGACGTGTGACAATCTTCAACTCTTCAACGCGCCATGCTGATATCATTCCAGCAGCAGACATCCACCAGAGAAGAGAGTATTGGAACCTCTCTTGGAACCCTTTGACGACTTTGACGATTTGAGTGATATCGAGACGCAATCAGTGAGGAACAGGGCGGCCGAGAAAGACAAAAACGAAAGAGACAGGAACGAAGAGAACATTTTCGAACCCAAACCGCCAGTAATGCCTTACAACGATCGCGCGTCCACGATTGACTCTCGTCCGAGATCAAGACCTCAATCACAAAATGGATCGATAGCCTCCGCTCAAACCAATGCAACTTCCCTACCTTCATTGGCTCCTCTACAAATCAAAGGGTTGGAGAATGATTTGCTTGAGCCGCTGAATGAGGATGATCTTGATCCTGGATCCTTTGATTTGGTGGCTCCTGCGGAAGGGGAAATCAAGAAATACTCTCTGGAAAAGAGATCCGTGCAATTGTTTTCTACTGAGCATCTGGAAATAATATTTGCAGATCCTTCAATCCTCCTACAATTCACAGCTTTCATGAGCTCGCACCGACCTTCGTCAGTCTCGATTCTAGTTTACTATCTGGACGCAATCAAAGCCCTCAAGGCCATTAATTATTCCAATGCGATCGCGGAAGCGTTGGATCCGATTCAAGGTTTCGACTTTACGGCTCGAGAAACCAAACCCACCATCAATCCCGATTTGGAAGAGAGGGCAGCGCAGGCTTTCCAAGTCATGGTTCGAGAGGACTTGCCCGCCTACATCACATACACATATATTCAGACAGTAAGCTTGTCAATTCAGAGGAGGATCACTGGGACTCTGCCATCACATCTACGAGAAGCGTCGGAAGGACTTGCAGAGGTTTTCTGTCTTACGGATCCTTCGAGACCTGACAACCCTATTGTCTTTGCTTCAGAAGGTATGTTTTTGTTGCAATTCCTTCGAGACATATCACTCACAATCTTGCAGAATTCCATCGAACCACTCAATATGGTATGGGCTACGTCCTTGGCCGAAATTGTAGGTTCTTGCAAGGTCCCAAGACAAGTCCCCATAGTGTCAGGAGATTACGAGAGGTCATCGATGCTGGTCGGGAACACTGCGAGGTTTTCTTGAATTAGTGAGCACTCATTTCCAAACAACATTTGATGCATACTAACCTTTCTTTAGTCGACGAGACGGCTCACCGTTCATGAACTTACTGATGATGGCTCCCCTGTGTGATAGTCGTGGGACTATTCGATATTTCATTGGTGCTCAAGTTGACGTCTCAGGCCTGGTAAAGGACTGTGCCGAGTTGGAATCACTACAGCGCCTGGTTGATCGGGAAGATGGCGTCGAAACCAATCAACCTCAGAATCACGACGACGAAGACGAAGAAGGACAAACTAAAAATGAGTTCCAAGAATTGAGTGAGATGTTGAACCTACAAGAGTTGGACACCGTCAGAAGATGTGGTGGAAGAATGCACAAAGAGACCCAGCACGAAGTCCAAGATACCAACTACAAAACTGGAAACTGGAATAAGCCTCGATTGGTTATCAACAACAGTCCGGATGCTTTGGGCGGAAAATACGAATCGCTCACTCGCGGTAGTGGAAGACTCAGCGGCATCTATGAGAATTATCTCCTTGTTCGACCATATCCTAGTCTTCGAATTCTCTTTGCAAGTCCTAGTCTGCGGGTTCCGGGTATCTTGCAGAGTCCCTTTATGGCCAAGATCGGTGGTTCAAGCCGTGTACGTGATGAATTGACACGAGCATTATCAGATGGTCGTGGTGTCACCGCCAAAGTCCGATGGGTATCAAAGAGCGATATGGAGGGACGAAATCGCTGGATCCACTGCACTCCTCTTATTGGTAGTAATGGTGCGATTGGGGTTTGGATGATTGTCATTGTTGATGATGAAGCTGCGGGTACGGTGTCGAAACGGTATAAGATGGCGCCGCCTGTGGATCCTAAATTTGGGCGCACGAGGGCTCCGGCACAGGATGAAGGGAGCTTGAGGGATTTCGCGATTATGAATGGGGGGAATAGTAGGGATGGGAGTATACGTGGGGCGGAGAGTTTGAGGAGTGTGAGGACTAGGATTGATGATTCGCATGAGAGGAGTGATAGTCCTTATAGTTTGAGGATTGATTGACCATATGGTTGGAAAGGGCCGAAAGAACAGAAAGAGCCAGATGAGGAGGAGAGATAGATGGGATGTATATACTTGGTATGGGATTGATGGGATGAGATGTGAGGGAGGGGAATATTGGAAGGGATGATGGATGACATACTGCTTGCTACAGTTTGGGACTGACTGGCTATCTCTTGCATGGAACGACATTTGGGATCTTTGAGCTTTTGGCGTATGGAGGGGAGGGCTCTGTACTGTATTAGTCTCCTTGCTCAAATTTTTTTTTTTGTTCAAGATCTTTTGCTTACGTTGCTTTTTCTTTTTTGGTCTTTTACATGGCGACCTCGCGGTGGAGTGGTTGGTGATGGATGAGATGGCTTACTTATAATAATACTTCTAATGGACTTTGTATGCGCCGCCTTCCTTCGTTCTTGGAGGTCGTGATTTCTCCCACGTTGTGTTTTTTCCTCTTTGAGATGGCTCCCAACTTAGATTGTGAGAGAGAGGTGTAAGGTGTAAGGTGAGGAGGACTTTTATCAATGTCTTTTTTTTTTTGCTTTTTTTCATTTTTTCATGAAAGGAAGGACTTGGTTTGGAAGTTGGGTTTGTTTGAGCTTTTCTTGGGTTTTGGGTGGTGAAGTTAAATTTATTTGCTGATGAGGAACCCTTTTTTTGGAGGTGGTGATGGTGGTGGTGGTGGTGGTGGTGGGGGTTTTTTTTTGTTTTTTTTGGAGAAAGATGGGTGGGTCGAGGGGTTGCTTGGATTTTGTTTCGCTGCTGGGGAAAAAGAGAGGAGAGAGGAGAGAGGAGATGAATGAGAGAGTGAGGGGTTTTGGTAAGCGAGGGCCCCCTGATGTAAAAAGACAAGGGGGGAGGGATGTGGATTTGGGTGGATGAGTGTCGAGGATTTTCTGGGTAAGTGCGTTGGATGAAGTTGGTGATGTAATTATGTTGGGGGTGGGTGCTACAGGCAGTTTTTTTTTAACGATTTTACAGGTGGTTCTGGTGCGTGCTGATGAAAGATGGAGAATTTGAGTCTTGAGGATGGTGAGGGGGGGAAATATACGAAGGGGCCTGGATAGGTTGTCAATTTATCCCGGGGGAGAAGGTGTTTCTAGTGTTGGGGGTGGGGATTAGGGATATGGAAGGTAGGTATAAATTTTGGAATCTGCGGTGGAGTCTTGAGCCTCGAATAAAAGACAATCCTTTCTCAAGGTGTCATTTGTCGTGTGGGTTCTGGCTGCTTGGCTCTTCGTTCATCCTGAGTTATTTTGTCTTGTTTTGTTCTTTTGATGAGGTTGGTAACTTTTGGGGAGACCTTTTATTGTTACTGTGTCTCATGTAAACTTTCTAGGTAGGTGGGATGTTGGGAGTAGAATGGTTTGCTGTTGAAAAATGTTGTGTGCTGTCGAAATGTGGATTCAAGTCGCGAATTTTAAGATGTGGGGAAGGGTTTTTTAATAAGAATGTGTTTATAGTAAAGTTACTAAAGTCGAGGGTTGGAAATATTGAGTTTGGGAAGTACCTAGCCTCTGTGCACTTGAAAGTATGTGGCTAACTACAATTTGGGTGTTATCCCCATTCTTTGCTCGTTATTGAAGATCCTGTTAGAATTGGGAGGGAAAGTGTTTAAGGGCTGTGATATGTCGGAACTGTAACAAATAATGCGTGAGCTTTGAGATGTGTGGTTGTGAGGCGAACTGGGTATGTGCTTTTTGGTCTTGCTGGGAGGGAAGATGGGGGGGTTGGATTTTGAAATTGGGTATGGAAATTCGTGGGAATGAAAAGTATAAATTGGGAACTAGAGGATAGTTTTGAGAGTCGAATAAACGATAAACCCTCACCATGCATTACAAGAACATTTGGTCGCGTGAGTTCGGGTTGATCGGTTATTCGCTCGCCCATATTTTTAGATGTTGGCTGTTATCTTTTTGGGGGAATTTTTGTTGTTGTTACGGCTGGGTTTCTGAAAAAGAGAAGGTAGGACTGGATGTAGTGAGTTGCTGTCGATTGGTGTTCTGTCTGTCGAAAGGATGAGATGAGGAGAGGGGTTTTTGATGGGTATGTGTTTACTGAGGATCAAAACTGTGGATAATGTCTGAATTTGGCAAGTAGTCTCTGATTGGCCCGCTGTCACGTTGTTCGGTGGGTCAGCGCCCCGAGTGGCAGAGAATAAGGTAACCTTAAGAATACACTTTGCTTTCCGTCCGTAAGACTACGAAGGAGTTAAGAACTAGGCAATAGAAAAATAGAGCTTTCCCGGAGGGACCCGGAGGGGTACCTCTACGTGTAGCGATGGATCGTCGGATTTCAAGATAACCATCGTAGAACTTCCTTCTGTAAAGCCACAACTATAACCCCAAAAGCTAGAAGCTTTAATGGAGTGATCAATTAGTAGCCGATAGCGCTTCTTGAGTTTTCAGTTTATTTTAGCGATGTCTTTTCGGGGCTTAAGGAGTTGTGAGGTGGTAAGCATCGGGCTGTACTAAGTTCCGACGACCGTAGAGAGGCCTTCAGCGACGGACATATCGGTATTCATCACTTGCAAGTTGCAGATCATATAACTCCTATATTCCCTGCAACCTTTTCTCTCACTATTTATACATCATCAAATTCCCTCTTTTTTATTTATTTTTTATTTATTTTTACCAAGTTCCAAATCACACAATCCTAACTCACTTCACTCAAATCACTCAACCAAAACCAAAAATCAAACCGTCACTTCTACCATGTCTACCAAAACCCTTATCTTCGGCCCAACCGGTGGCGTAGGCTCCTTCGCCGCGCTTGCAGCTCAAAAAGCCGGAGCAAAAGTCTATCTAGGCATGCGAGACACCACAAAAGTCATCCCAGCCATCACTTCCGCCAAAGAGAAAGAAGGTGGGTTCGAAAGGATTCAAGGCGACCTCACCAAACCGGAAACTCTCAAAGACGCAGCCACCAAGACTGGAGCAAAACACGCTTTCGTCTACCTTACCTTTGGGGTTGATATGAGGCCCGCATTCGAAGCATTGAAAGAGGGTGGGATCGAATTCGTCGTGTTTTTGAGTAGCACTAGTATTCAGGAAGACATCCGGGAAGTTACAAAGAAAAACATCATCGGGTTTATGCATGCCCAAGCGGAGATTGCGCTCGAGGAAGTGTTTGGGAAAGGAGGATATGTAGCTGTTCGACCTGCCTTTTTCGCGACGAATGCGGCGGGATGGTATGCGAAAGGGATCAAAGAGGAGGGTGTGGCCAAGCTTTTTTATCCCGAGTTGACTTATGATAATATCACGCCGGAAGATATTGGGAAGGTTGCTGGGAAGCTCGTCGCGGCGGGGCCAAAGAGTACGGAGGGGGTAAACTTCATTCGTCTTTGTGGACCGGAGCTTTTGAGTCAGAGGGACATGATAAGGATTATTGGGACTGTTTTAAGGAAGGAGATCAAGGTCGTGGAGATTGGGAAGGAGGAGTGTTTGAAGGTATTTGGGGATAATGGGATGCCGGAGTTTTTTGCCCAAACCTTGGTCGATTTGTTTGTGGGGAGGTTCGAAGCGGGCGGAATTAAGATGTATGAGGGTGAGCAGTACAAGAAAGCGATGGCGAATGTTAAGAAATACAGTGGAGAGGAGCCTATGAAGTATGTGGAGTGGGTGAAGGCACACAAGGAAATCTTCGCTTGAGATAGATGTGTCTTCAGAAGGCAAAATATATGTGGCTGAGATGGAGAACATCGAAATTGAAATTGCGCTTTTTGTTTTAATATTCTTCGAAAACGGGTTCTATTGTAAAGCTTCGGCATAGTAGTATATACACCAAGAACTATGTTGGACAATACTCATTTGACCACAAAGCTTCTGATTTCATTGTTCTTGAGACCTGGCTTCCCAGTAAACCAGGTTACAAATCCACAATGTCGGTTGACACTTCTGTATTGCTTCCTGACAGCTCAATTCATTTTACTTACCTCCTTATTATTACGATTGTTTGACAAAAGCAACACCTTTGATGTGGCTTAATTGTAAGAATTTGAAGACTTACAAGCGACAAGAGACTTGACGCTGCTGACTTCCAGCATATAGTGTGGCAGCCTCAGGCATTAACTCTCCGCTTGTCCCTCCCCCTTTATCTATTTTTCCATAATCTATTTGTGCTTCTCTTTGTTTATCTTAGGAAACAATTTCAAAGAAGAAATGCAAACAAAGATTTGTTTCCGAGTCTAGACAAATGCGACTAGCCCCTTTAGTGCTTGAAATATGTTTATTCTAATAAGTGTTAACCTCAAGCATAAAACAGTACCTACCCCCCTTTAACTCGCTTAGCCTATGGTTATACAAGTTTATGAGAACACTTAGTTCCTTACGAGAAACAGAGTAACAGCATGTAATTACGGGCTACTAACAAAGAGTATTAACATGATAATCGTGATACTGTTTGATCGTATAAACACGAAGCAATTTAGGCTGTCGAGGTTAAATAACAGCGTATGTTTTACTCCAATTTACAATTCAACCAACACCATTATACCTCGCTACAATCCAATATACAGCTAGTAAACATATTTACAATGTCTTATTTTTGGCCTGCAGCCCTTACCGCTCTCACGTTCTGGGACAACTTTGAGAGCTACAAGCGTAAAAAGTATGTCAACGCATACACTAAATACCCCCTCCCTAAAAAGTCAACCTACGCTTCATCAGATGTGAGTGTCATCATTCCAACAGTGGATCCAAGCCCAAAATTCACTGACAACCTGAATAGCGTCATTGAAAACCGACCGCGCGAGATCATTATCGTCACGGTTCCCGCATGGCTAGATGTTGTGGAAAGACTCGTTGGGCCAGCTCGGAAGAATGCGAGTGAGCTTGGTCTATCTATCACCATCACAACCATCGCTCACCCGCAGAAGAGAGACCAGCTAATTGAAGGTATCAACCGAAGCAGTGGAAATATATTAGCACTCGTTGACGACGACGCTCTCTGGAAGCCCACCGTCCTCACAAGTCTGCTCTCTCCATTTGAACATCAAGATGTAGGTCTGGTCGGTGGCCCAATCTGCTCTTTTGTTCCTCAAGAGCGGCAAGACCCGGATATCATTACTCCCTGGGAGGTAGCTGCGGTAAAGCTGCGCTCCAGACGATACGACAGCACCATGGCCTTCTTCGCGGCTGATGGCGGCACTAATTTCGTCGTTTCTGGAGCCACGATGCTGGTCCGCAGAGAGATCATGACCGACACTTTCTTCCAGCATGAATTCCAAAGTGAAGCCTGGTTAGGCGTACGACAAAACACCGGTGATGACTCGTTCATCACACGCTGGGTACTCTTTAACCACCTTACTACCAACAGCCTGCAATGGAAACTCGGCATGCAGCTCACCCCAGACGCAGAAGTTGCGACCGGAATTTTGGCTGACAGTGGCTTCATTTCGCAACTCAAGCGATGGTATCGCTCTGGTTTGCGACTGAGACTGCAGTGTCTTTTTTTCGAGCCTGGATTCCGAGCCATGTACCAGACAACACCTCACATGGCTACCAAGATGGCCCAGGGCATGGTTACACCCTTGATCTTTTGGGTCCGCTGTCTCGCTTTGTATAAGATTAGCCAGCTGCCTCAAATTTTGGGACCAATGATTTGTGGTGCGTATTTGCTGTGGCATTCTTGGCAGTATGTAAACAGCTTACGTGCTTTCTACAGACAGTATCCATGGGCTGGTGGGCATTTAGCGCATTGGGTGGCAATTATAATCGTCGATTGGCTCAGTACTCTTGGAGTTTCTGAAGCTTACTCTTGGTTCACTCTTGGTGTTGAATCTTGGAGTACGAGAATATAAATCCCCTACAGCGCTCGATCGAAAGTGCGGGTAACGTAGAGACCAGCCGGTTAGGTAGAAATAGCAAACTATTTTAACCCTCTCTCTGCCCCTTTTTACCTTTCTTTACTTTTATTTAATACTATTTCAATTATTTCTAATCTAATACTTCGCACTTCTCTTAATATAATAAAGCCTTTTCTTATGTCTAAATAATTTTTTCCATAATCCATATTTATTCTAATGCTTTAATTTAATGTCACGCAAGTTTTGTAACTTGAGCTACTTTCTGATCTAATTTTCTGGTAGCATTTCTCTCAATTGCCTAACTCGTAAGTAAAATACTAAGCTAAACCCCTAGGAACCCCATGACGCCAGATCCAATCAGGTCAGAGACTTTAATAGTTGATCTAGATGTAATTTCTTGTCATGGGATACCTATTTTCTATCTTCTTGAACTAGCAAAGAATATATCTCATCTCACACAAATCGCCCTTCTACCAGGGGGTTGCCTGTTTCGTTTTCCTAAGCCTAGATCACGTAAATCCTACGCGTGTACCCCTTGATTTTCCGTTTTTCGCCATGATTGTTAATTTTGTTTAGCAGTTTGGTTATGGGGTTTTTCCAGAAGTACCCCGGGCACTTACTGTTGAGAACCATTCTGCTGTGCGAAATGGGGGGGGGGGGGGGGGGGGAGTCCATCAGCTTCCGGTGAAAACAAAAACGCCTATCCCAATTGATGATATGATATCGTTAGGCCGCGGAAGTGAAGTAGCTAAAGGAAGCAGTAAGATGCGACTGTACTGAAAAAAGGTGGAGACAAATGCTTTTTTGTACAAGCTTACATAGTATTTACCCCCAAGTGGTCTAGGTATGAAGAATATATGCATATTCAATTTTCAAGGCTGAATAGAGATATAGAAAAGGGATTCAGAAAGGTTTGAGAAGTTTTTATGAGTACTATTCATAGGCGCCTTCTCTTCCATGGCTCTTCGTGCTTTTAAAGGTGGTTTGCATGGGACTTCTGTAACCAAGGTATGAATGCAAAAAGACGGCTCTCTCTAAGGTGGTCGGTTGGGAATGGAACGAAACGAATGTTTCCAGAAGATAGTGTTGGATACGCGTATTGAAAGGAAAGGGGTTTGCATCTTGGTTGTGGGATAGAGGGAGAAAGGAGGGTGGGAATGGCTTGATGGATTTGCTGTCGAAATATATTTTGTTGTCGAAGTGGGAGACTTTATTTGGTTTGATGATGGGTTATGGGGTTGGAATGTCTATCTCCCTGAAAGCCAAGTCAAGTATTCCTCCCGGGGCACAATATCTTGTTCTCCAACCGTCTTCCCACGCGTTGCTCTTCATCTTGTTTTTGTCTGTCTAGAGGTAATGGGGCGGCTTGGGTGTAGGTTTATATATGCCAATTAATCCCAGTAGAATAATTTGAGAGCTTGTTTATGTATCTTTTTGACATGTCCCCATTCCAGTAAGTTTGCGTGGATTTGCGATTTAACGGCCGGGTTTTAAAATTTTTTGAAGATCGTTATAGATTTGATACGACGAGTGGGAGTCGCCGTCGAAAGAAAAGTATGTTCGTTTTCTCTACATACAAGGGGGGATTAGGAACCTGGATATTGAAGAGTGAAAGCAAATACCTTTTCAACTTTATCCCAGTTCACTCCTTGTGGCTCTCGAATAACCGACCATTTGCGTCAATACCACTAGTATGATCTCACTGTTCTCGGAAACTCATATGTCGGATTGGACGAATCTTCTTCCTCGTAAATCCCCCCCCCCCGGGCTTCTGCTACGTTATAGATGGATAGTATCTTCAATAGAAGGATGTGGTGTCGCTTGAAGTGTACCCTGTGTTGCAGTCCAGATTTCGCTAACCTTGCACTGTATCTGGTCTTGAAACGAGAGGTGTGGAAGCAGTACGTTGTAGAACATTGAATTCACGTTCAACACTTAGCTATCATCTGGAAAGTACTTCAATGGAACAGGGGGGGTGGGGACGTCGACTACTTTTCAAAAACGAGAGTGCAAGTGGATTGCCATCGTAGCACTCCAACCTAAGAACTACATAACCATCTTACCGGAGGATGGTGATGAGCGAACATGGATCGCGTGTAAGAAAGAATTCTTCGTTTGACGTGTTCTAAAAGTGGCACTTCTTATAACCTTCTCTCTTCATGCCGAAGTGAAGTATAGCTGTACACAGTACAAGGAATGTCTCAAGGTCCTATTGTCGAAACTAAGATTGCTGTCGAAATACTTATATAATTCGGGAGGAAAATTGACGACTGAGACCTACAAATCCAAACACGATTGAACGTTTTTGAGAGTAAATAGCATTCGAGAACCATTTAGAAACAAAAACACACTAGGAGCAAAATAGTATGGGTGGAATGTGTTGTCATAGTTATGGTAGAGGAATCTCGTAGCATGTCTTATGGAGGACGCGTGATGCGGTCAAAGGTATAGGAGATTCAGGCCCTGAAAGCTTCTGATTTGCCAGCCGTAAACGGAGAAGGGGTCAAGCGAGCCTATAAAAACACGATTTTCCCCTAAAATACAGGGAGGGCTCACTAGAAATACAGCGCTTGTGACATACGGTTGCTCCAGGGCACTTTGCGGGGCCTTACAGGCTACAAGCCTGAATCGCCTATACTCTTGACATCTTTTTTCCGTCGTTTCTCCGAGTGCTTTTCTCCGACGGCAAGTGAGTTCTTTTCACGTCCTGAATTATATCGGAATTATATCTACTTCGGAAATAAATATTCCCGAACCTCGGATTTGACTTCGGAATTGTATCTCGGAAATATATCTACTCTAGGAAATAATTATCTTCGGCTTCGGAAATTTATCTCATCTACTCTCAGAATATATTTACCTCGGAAATGATTATCTCCGAACCTCGGATTTGATAACTGCTGTCGGAATTATATTCGGAGATATTATATTTTACTTCGGATTTATACGTCAACTTCCGAATTACTTTACGCAGAGATATTATTTCACTCGGAGATACTTTACTCGGAAATATTTATCTCGGAATTATCTCGGAAATAAACATCTCCGAAGCTCGGATTTGGCCAGTCTCGCTTAATATTTTGAAAGTTATGTTGAATTGCAGAACGGAAGTACTCATGTCAAAGTAAGAGTTCATCAAATGGAGCTGTGAGGGAATAAATAGGCAACAAAGTATCTAATATTACTTTGAATCATAAGCACCTACCATATACCCTTTCGCTAGATCATCTTCTCGAGTTCCTGCGAGCTCTCACTATAACAGAAGTCCTTCTCAAAAGAAGTATAATGTAGAGAATATACATAATCTCTGAGCCTTAAAGTAAAACAGCTGATCAAGGCACATCTCTCGTTATTTAATTCAAACAAGGGTTCGGTAAGTAAATACAATTCTTTTCAAACCTGTCAACTTGATAAGTTCACTTTTAGTCTACGCTTTTCCAGATTACATATCTCATTCGACAACACTTTGAGAGCACAATATAACTCCACAACACCGTCAAACCCTGATTCGTGTGTGAGGAAAGACACACGGTTGATAAATATGCTAACACCAAATCACAGGCCCCGAATACGTAGTATACTGCCCGGGATAATCATTTTGACATCCGGAGGAGAAACAGAGCGCTTGGCAACTCAGAAGAAGATGGTGAACTATTTTCTTGAGAGCTGAACCTGGGCAATTGTTTACAGGAGGGATTTTTGGGTTCAAATTTTTTCTGAGAAGGAAAGTTGACTGAATATGTGCTGAAGGCTGCGAATGTCAAAGTACCCTCGTGTTATCGATTATTTGAACTTGCTGTCGAATGAGTCTTTACTGTCGAAGATGGAAGAGTGGGTCAATACAGAATGCATGTTACTTCTCAATAATTGATGGCGACGTTGTAAAAATTCGAGGTGTAGACAGAGTGTGAGAGCGAGCACCCCTCATGATATGAAGTCTAACTTGCCCTATGCCAAGCGCTCCACAAATCCAAGCAAAGAACCAAAGGATATTATAAATGCGAAAAATATCCCAGAAAGCTCTCTCTTTCTATAAGTAGGGTCTCTGAAATGGAAGTAGATAATTAGGAGACATCTCTATTAAGTCATCCGAGTTCGTCTGCGTAATGTCTCCATCTCCGTCTCCATCTCCAACTCCAACCTAAATACAACACGACTCGAGAGAAACATTGAAGCTATATTGTCTTACTCGGATGCCAGCTCATCCATCCATATGCTCACGCGGTACTTGCAACCGGTCACTCCAAGTGTTTTCCTAACCCAGGGAACGAGAGAATGCGACAAAGAGAAAGAACTTCTAATATTCCGCTGGGTTGTCATCCCCCCTAGGTAACTGTGCACCATGTTCTTGAAATAAAATTTTGACATGCAGAGTGCGACCTACCCTATCAAGACGCCTAACCCCAAAGCAAATAACGATAAGCTCAAAGTCAAAATGTGTCTCGCTCGGAAGTCATCTCATCCATACGATTCATAGTGACATCCGATTAATATTACGCTTTCAGAAATACCAGAATCCAGAAATCTTATCAGAGACCTGCAATAATAAAAGCTCGACACTAGACGAGGTAAAGGAAATATTGTTTCACTCGGAAGTCATCTCATCCATAAGTACGTGCCGCATGCAATCTGCTTTGCTCTGCACATGAGGGGAAGTTTGTTTCCCAAGGCCAGAAGAAATCCCGTCTTGGGACGGATGGGATGATCTATCCCACCCGCCCGTTCCTGTCATGAATCGATTTCTTTTTTCTCCCCTTCAGATTCAAAATTTTCAATGGGATTCTGGGGATGTCTTATATATTAGAGGGATTCTGATTGGTTGAAAGGGGGACTGTTGTGGCTGTTGGTTGGTTGGCGATTACGTGCAGTGGCGATCGGAAAGGGCTTATTTTCCTTGGACGGAGAGCTTGTGTTCCGAGTGAAGTCTTGTCGGATGGAGACCGTTGCGGTGAGAAGTTGGGGAAGTGGTGCGTGGCCTTGAAAATAATTAAAATAAAGCTTAAATTGAATCCTGCACGATAGAAGAGGTGTTGTGAGATTGAATGCGCGAAGCTGTTTATTTCCCAACTCTTCATCAGATGTCGTGAATTTTCCATTCCAAAATCCCCCTGGTCTTACAGTTGTTTGGAGGCTCTGATTTTCAATGCTCAGATGGTCATTCGAACCGTGCCAAGCATGCCAAGATCGCCGAGGCTGAAGAGTGGAGCCACACTCGGTATTTCCTTCCTCACTCCCTCCAACCTCTCGCGGCTGATGCAAGTTCCGAAACGTTAGAACTCTCTCACCTGTTGCAGCAAACCCAAAGAAGCCGCCCAAACCGTCACATCTTCTTGCGACAGGAAATCCTTGAACATGGGCCAGAAACATCCCTTTGATAGGCTGCTGCCCAAAATTAACCGGTGATGGAGCCCGGTTCCCGTGAGGCATATCAAACAAAGTAGAAGTTGGACCGAAGCTTGCTGTAACAAGCCGCGTATAGGTATATCTATTTGCTGGTCTACGCTTCTCAAGCTCTTGTTCTTTCTTCTCTTTCTCTTCCTCTCTTCCTTTTTCTCAACTTATTTTATTATTTACTCTACGCAAACATATTATATTCGTTGTTCTATTGCTACTCGAGGAATTCCATGACGAGACAGGCTGTTAAAACAGGAGGTCAATTTCCTCAATTTCCCCTTGGACGAGAATCAACGACGTCGAAATCGAATCAAGATGTCTTATGCAAACGAAACAGTCATTCTTCCATCGATAGCTGCAGTCGTCGGTGTCGAAAATAATAACAGGAATATGATAGTTCCAACGATTCTAGCGGGGATGTTAATGGCAGTGGGAGCAATGGTGGCATTTAGTAGGACAGAACCAAAGAAGATATGCGAGAATCGAGAGCCACCAGTCTTGGCTTCGAGAATACCATTTATCGGACATTTAATAGGGATGTTAAGGTGGCAGGTTGGGTACATGCAGATGTTAAGGTACGACATGGCTGTGGTGGAACCATTCTCTGAATGGGACCTACATTTTCTCAAGTTGTACAACTTACTGATCAATTGTGTAGCTCCAAATGCCCATCATGGCCAGCATTCACATTAAGAATTGGCTCATCGAGAGTCTACGTTATTTGTGATCCCTCCTTAATACAAGCGGCCTACCGCAACGCCAAAACCTTCGACTTCGGTTCCTTCGTCGTCGAATCCTCGGAACGACTTTTCCAAATCAGTCAACATGGGATGCGAATTATTCGGGGAGAGACAGCTCCAGGATACGATCCAAAGGGAGCGTTTTTGAATGGAAATACGGGGAAATCATTCCTCAACGAGAACCATAGGATCATGGCAGATACACTTTCGCCAGGACCAGCATTGATTGATTTGAACAGAGCAGTTTTGGAAGGAGTGGCAGGATCGCTCAATGATATTGATAATAATGGGGATGGCAAGTTTGGACTTTACAGGTGGATGAGGAATACTATTACGATTGCGTCGGCCGAGGCAATTTATGGACCTAATAATCCATTTTCCGGCAACTCGGAGCTTGTAGATTCTCTATGGTACGATATCTCCTCAGAAATTCTACGCTAAATACAGTCTCGGTCAATTGAGTACAATGACTAACACGAATCACAGGCATTTCGAAGCAGACATGACCCTCCTCATGCTCCAATTCCTGCCAACATTCATCGCACCAAAAGCATATCACGCCAGAATAGCGATAAGAAACGCATTCGCAAAATATTACGCCAACGGGCACGACAAAGAAGCCAGCGAACTAATACGCTCCCACCTCGCCACCTGCAAAAAATGGGGATTCGAAGACTCAGACATCGCAAATTTTGAAGTCTCTACCATATTCCTAGCCACCACAAATACAGTCTCAACCTCCTTCTGGCAACTAACCTACATCCTCTCCGATCCTGAATTACTCATTGCTATCCGCGCGGAAGTCGAACAAATCGTTCACCGTCGGAAATCGAGACGTACAGGACAGGACAAGGCAGTTATGGATACGACACTTTTTCAAACGCATTGTCCACTTCTGGTGGCTACTTTCCATGAGACGCTGAGGTTGGTAGGGTCTGCTACTTCTGTGAGATCTGTTGTTGCGCCGGCGACTTTGAAGGCGAATGAGAATACTTTTTCGCTTCAGAGTCCGGCTGTTATCCAACTTCCATCCGGGATTACGCATTCCTCCCCTGCTATTTGGGGCGAGGATGTTGATACTTTTAATCCTTCCCGCTTCTTGTCTGAGACGAAGGCGCAGCTTGATAAGGAGACGAAGAGGAAGCAGACACAGGGGTATTTCCCTTTTGGAGGAGGGAAACATCTTTGTCCGGGGCGACATTTTGCTACGGCTGAGATCTTGTCGTTCGTTGCGGCGCTAGTCACTGGATTTGAGATAGAGGGGAGTCATGTTCCGGAAAGAGCATTCCAAAAGCTAGGGACAGGAGTGAGGAAGCCGATGGGAGATGTGGATGTTGATATGAAGAGACGGGCGGGGTGGGAGGGCGTAAGGTGGTGTTTTGATCTTGGGGGACGAGAGGTGGATTTCGGTGCGCTTGTTGGGGACTCGGATGAGTATAGTGAGGAAGGGGATGAGTGAGGGAATCTACTCATGTCACTGAAGGACAGTGAGCAAAACTCAAGGGCTCTTGGATAACCAGGACAATGAAAGAAAGAAAGAGGAGGGCATTTTCACAAAAACACGGATTTTATTTATTGGGATGACAAAAAGACATTTATACCCCGGGGGTTTTATGCGGAAAGGGGATCCACCACCATTCTCGACATTTATTTATTTTGTATATTAGAAGGCGGATGGGCATTTTTGGGATTGGGGATTACGGATTTTGGGATTTGTATATAAATTGATCGGTAGAGAGGATACCCTTCAACCTTGGGACATCTATTGTATATATAGAGGGAATTTATTTAGAACTTCATTTGGGGCTTTGTGAAGTTTTGAAGGTATATGTGAAATGAGAGCATGTTTTCGATTCTATCACTAACCAAGTTTCGAAATCTTTACCAATATGTGTTGGGCTTACCAACGGGTTTAAAAGTTTTAGAAATAGAGGGGTAGATGGCGGCACGTGAGTGGCTATTTCGACAGCTTACCTGGTGGCTTACTCGATGCAGAAAAGTTAGAGAGAAGCCCGATTATCGGAGGATGATGAAGGTCTCCCAACCTCCTTGCAGACTCTTTTTCTCCCTCGTCGAAGAAATCATACCCTCAAAGCTAGATGAAGCCCCTAGAAGCGAGAAGGCTAGGTAATGATACTCCCCCCCTAATTGCAGGTTAAAAATGTTGTTATTTTCCACTGTCAGTATTGACCTTTAATTTGGGGGGAGTACATCGTCATCGCAACTTCGCAACTCCCTAACTCGCATGTTTCAACCTATTAAAACAAAACAAAACAAAACAGGAACGAGTACGCTGATGTATGCCCGTTTCAAATATCTTGCGGTGTTTTGACTTGGTCTGGTGGTGCCAAGAAGTGACATGAACCGAAAGGAACTATTCAGCCGGGATGATGCTGTATTCATGCTCGACGGTTCTATAGAAGGCAGTGTTTGGCGAGGAAACAAGGTCGAGGGCCTGCAACATTTTTGAGCACAGTTCCCAGCTTTTATGTGAAAGAAAGTGAGAAATGTTGGGCATCAAGAACAAGGATCGAGATATCACTTCGCTGGTTATTAGTCGAAATTGTTATTCTTACTTTACCATGTTCAAAGACAAGAGGTAGCGTAAATTCTGGAGAAGTTGTTTCTATTTCTCAATCACTTTTTGTTTTTAACTCCTCAAAACCCCAACTCCCAAAATCACACCTCAACAAGAAGCTCATATCCCGTCACCCAGCCCTACCCCATCGCAACTCTCTTCCTCTCTTCTGCTATCCCACTTCCTAACTTCCCATCCTCGCCCTCCTCCTTTTCCAAACTCCAAATAGGATCCCAATACTCCCAAAGCCTCTCCCTCCCTTCATCCCCCTTCATATGACTATTCAGTGCTCTAAACGAGCTGCGTCCCGTTTTCCGATCATAACTCTCGTAAGTAGAAGCCAATCGTTTCCCGCCTCCTCCAGGGAGATCGACGACGAAACTGGGCATCATGAAACCAGCTATTGTTCCTCTGATCTGAGATTCGAGGTTGAGGATTGTAGAGAGGGGGGTGCGGAGGTCTTCTACGCCGAGGACTAGGTCGTGTTGATATATGTAGTAAGGTTGAATATTCAAAGCAGCAAGTCGACGAATGAGTTTACTCATCGTCTCAACATCGCTATTGATCCCATTCAAAAGCACCGTCTGATTCCTCACCTGCACGCCAGCTTTGAAAAGCCGTCGTGCAGCAAGTTCAGTGACCCAAGAAATCTCATTCGGATGATTGAAGTGTGTGTGTAAAGCAACACTCTTCCCCATAGCTCTCCCCTCGTTGCTCAACTGTATCAACGCATCCGTCCATTGATCTTCTGGATCTAGAATTCGTGATGGACAAACTGCTAGACCTTTGGAAGCGAAACGAAGACGGTTGATATGTGGCATAGCAAGAAGTCGTTGGCCGATTGCTAGGAGTTGATGTGGAGAGAGGGAGTAGGAGTCGCCCCCGGAGATGACTATATCGTTCAGGGCGGGGGTGTTGGAGATGTATTCGAATATTGGTTCCCACTTTTTCATTATGGGGAGGAATCGGACTTTTGAGACGGAGGCTGTGGATACTCCTATGCTGTAGGAGCGTGTGCAGTAACGGCAGTAGACTGGACATACTGAAGTTGCTGTCTTTGTGTTACTTGGTGTTTTGAAATTAGGGTGAGGAGGAAAGTACCTAGGAATAATGCTTTATCTGGATAGCGATGGACTAAGCCTTTAACCGGAGAATCGTCCGTTTCATGGAGAGAATCTAGGGTGAGAGCAGGATGGTCTGGAAGGAGTCGAGAGCCTGTTGCTATGAACTGACGAAGTATGGGGTCCGAGAATGGCTGTTCCCCTATTCATCTATTAGAATAAATCTTTACTTTGGAAAAAGGAGTCGAGTGATTGATCTATCCTCTCAACGACTTCAAAATAGGAACGAAGAGACGAGCTGCTTACAGTTGATCAAACTCAGGATATGAGGTGTCAGTCGGATAGACATCGGAGCTTTCTCCACACCATCCTTAACATCCTCGAGAAATTCGTCTTGAGCAACGGTCTTTTGTGGGTATCCAGCAGCAGAGGAAGCTGCTGGTATTGTTGAGGGTAGGACATCTCGCATAAAAGATAGCAATTGAGAATATGCAGTTATGGAGTTATTTGACTTTCCTCGTTAGTTTCGTCTTGCCTCGAGACGAATTGGTTCTAAACATACCTGCCACTTGTAACTTAGAAACTCCCCAGTACTGATATCCTTCCATTGGGGTATTTTCCGCCAGTACGGATCTTGATTCGAGGACTGTTCATATGCGAGAGGTGGTGTATGTTGTGTCAAAGCCTCGGGTTGCGAAAGTTGTGAAAGCTGTCTATTGAGAGTAGAAAATCCGCGTCTTCTCGTGGAATGCCGGACAATCGAATTCGAACGTTTCGAGACAATGATAAACATGATTTCAGCAGCGAATATCCCGCTCTCAGTAACTATGTGGGGAAATAGAAGTCAACATATATCCAGAACGACAAAGCATGGAGTTAACCGAGTCTTACCAAAAAAGCACTTTTCGAACAAACTCCGATCCGACTAACAATATACGATGCCCTTCAACAGAAAACAGTCTTCTCAGCGTAGCTATCGTATTTCCCACGAATGACGAAAAACCAATAACAAAAATATGACCTCTTGGTTATGTAGCAAGAGGTCTGGTGAAGTGAAGAAAATTTAAGACCTGTTTTCGTTCATTCGTGGAGAATACGAGAAGGTCCATGCTGCACATTCGTCATCCGGGGTATAGGGACTTGCGAAACGTATACCTATCCTAGAATTCATGTTTATAAACGGCAAAAATGGCCGACATATATTAAATCCGGGCAGGCATTGTTTAAACGGGTCGGGTCGTGCCGCTGTCGTACATAAAAAACTTGAAAGATTTTGAATGAGGAGTTTTGTATACATCTCTTGGATAGGTTACACAATAAGTTTTTCCATAAACACAAGCACCATCGTTTTTACCATTTCTTACCATGCGCTCTTTGTAGAGAATACTCAAAGTTTATAGAAAATATAGAAAAGTTTTCGATCCATTGTGCTGACCCAGAGAGGTGGGGCAGACCCGTAGAATGTTACATGTGAGATTCGCCCACGAGGAATAGCGCCAACTAGTTCCTAAGCTTCGTAATCCACTCTGCACCTCCGTGGCAACTATGTCACCAAAGTCTGGTAAGCACAATTGTTTGGAATCATTCTTCCGTTATACAGCTACCCGATGTTACCATTTCATCATTTCCACGTTGACAATTTCACATCGCCGATTCGCTAACAATACGAGTTTCCGTTGAAGAATATGGAATGAGAAAGACGCCATTGGCTCTCCTCGATTTGGAATGGACTATACCTAATAGGATCCCCAATGGCGAGGGGAAGAAAGTGGGAGAGAGGAGACTGTTGAAACGAGGGGGTATTTCAAATTACAAGTGAGACCTCTCTAGTAACTTAATCATTGTGAACAGTAATAACCCAAATGAAGAAAGAAACCCAAAGGATATATCTACTAGCTCTGAAATAGAAATGAGAAACAGGAGAAGAGACACGCAATCCTCGGGAACCTTTTACAACGATAGCCATGCTGTTGGTCTACCCATGGATTACACGGAGACTCCATCTCAGGTTGCATCACAAAGGAAAACCTCAACTCTCGGTCCCAAGCAAGTTTTATTACTTCACCAAGGGGTATCATTATTTGTAATAGCGACTTTGTTCTAGGATCACGAAACGATGACACCCCCTGGCCCTTATGAGATACATGGTACATTGAGATCCTAAAATTATGTATGGGTATATCTTGCTATCTAGCTCGTCAAATCCTTATACAAAACCCCCACCCCACCAACAAGAAGACAAGAAAAGAATAAAGCCGTTCCCCAAAATCCGAAAAGTCAAGCCCCATAGTTATCCGAGAATATATCTCGCTCTATAAAATCACATCATCATTCATCAATACAACCCCCTCCTCCCTTCCCCTTTCCCCCCTCAGTCACTCTACCTACTAACCCTCAAAAACGGCTCCAAAATGCCCCTTCTCCTTTCCTCAACGACCCTCTTCTCCTTATCTTTCACCCCCTCCGGTCCCTTAAAAATGACTTTCTGCCAGATATCCACAAAACTCTTCTCAACTTTCTCCCTCCTCAAAACTGCAGGATCCTCAACCCTAGGCGGTGATGCAGCTCTCGCGCTTTTCCACGAGAGGCTTCTTCGGACCGTGTCCATGCTGCTTCTCGCACTTCTGACTTTACCTTGACTCCAGCTGTATTTAGGAACTGGTGCCAACTCGCTGGACACACGAGCCAACATACTCGTAAGAAAAACAAACGAGATGTTGTGATTCGGAGATGTAGATAGGACATCCAAGACCCACGTTTTGATTTCTTCCGCGTCGGTAAGGGGATTGGTGGTTCGAGAGAGGATATCTTCTTCTAATCTCTTCCATAGGAAATCGGGTACGATACCATCTGCGAGGGAATTCAAAAATTGTATGAGGACCTCTGCTGTAATCTCGTACTTCTCAATAGCCGTAATTTCAGGAGGGAAAGAGTCAAGAAGTGGTTTATCCGAGTCCAGAGCTTCAAGGAGGTATGCTTTCGTACCCTCACGGGCCTTGACATCTTTCACTAACCAAGAATTTTCATCGAAAGGCCAACCTGTGGATTCCAAGGGAAGCTGTGCATTCTCGATCATGTTCAAGTCTGCGATTACTCTTTCCGTGAGCGCTTCCACTGCCTCTGTGAGTTTGAAGAGTTCCCGAGGGGCGGACCAACAGACTGGCGCTCCTCGATTCACAGGGCCTCCTTTTGCGCCATCCGTTCGTGGCATTAGAGCTCGAACTCCGCCTTCCGGGACTCGTATGAGTTGATCAATTGAGCGACCAAAGCACGATTGTAGCCAAGTTCCATGAATGGGCAGGAAATGATCTCTGCCATCCGTGACTCTCAAAACTAGGACATCATCGAGTTGTGCTGTTTCTTCGTTTAGGGCTCGACAAAGTGAGAGGTCGTCCACAAAGATTTCCAGTGTTACATTGACTGCCTCCCCGGGCTCCAAGGCGATGTCTCTTTTGAGACTTTTAACTGCACGTTCCGCTTCATCTGTTTCAGAGCCAACAAAGCGGACAGTGAGCCAAGTTGGTGCGATTTGCTCACCCTCAGTAGCACTTGGTCTATCAACAAATGCGAAAGTTGCTGGGACTTGACTTGTATTGGCGACTGTGAGGGTACAAGCGCCTCTTTGCAAATACGCAACATTTCCGAAATCAACACCAGCAGTGCTATTACCAGAGGCTGTCCGAGATGAGGTGTCGGCCTGACCTTGAGGCTGCTCAACAACAATGGTGATCCCAGGTCTTCCCTCGTTTTCCTGCCGATCAAGCTCTCGCGCGACCTCCTGCTGTATCTTTGCTTTCAAATCCGGTACCACTGCGTCGTACTCTATTGAAAACACAGCATCGAGCGGTTTGTGATCTGATGAAAGAATTCTCTGATGTGATGTATAATAGTCCAAATGAACACTATCCACAAACCCCTCCCTTGTAGTTACCACTTCTTGCTGATCCGCTTCGTCCTCGTTGTATTCGTCGTATTCATTATAATCATTATTTGGTGCAACAGTGGGAGGGGTCTTCTTATCGGGTGACGATTCCCCACCATCTTCTTCAGGGTCGTAATCGAACAAGACGTCTTCGTCGTCTCCGGCGTGATCAATCCCACGAGCTTTCATTTCCTCGTCCCTTAACTTGGCAAGATCCTCTTCTTTCTTTTTCTCCTCGTATTCGAGTCTGTCTTTTCTAGTTCGATACAGAATTCGGTCGCACCAACTAGGTGCTCGCATTTTCTCACTAGAATCAAACATGCCCATACTGCCTACATCGTACTTGTATGTTCTGAAATAATTGACAAGTCAGTTATTTTGTCTATGTTATTTTGAGACATGGAAACTATTCCATTTCTGAGAAGGGACTGGGTATCTACAGGGATATAGAAGGGAAAATAAGTGAATGGGAACCCTTACGGAAGAAAGGTGATTTTTCCTTCTCTCCAACCATCATGAAAAGCTTTCTTTTCCTTTTGCATTTTCATCAACTGATCGTGCGGCAACAAAGAATCAAGCGTAGCTTGTATAGAGGTAGGATCTTGGCTTGGATCTTGCATGAAATCATCTGGGTCTGGTAATGAGCTCGTAGAAGACAAGACATCTGTGGTATCGGAATCTTTGCTTTTTGGGGGTTCTGATTTATCTGCATCTGAATCATCGTCACTGTCGACGGTCGAAATAACGACAGGATTGTTGTAATCAGCTATCTCTTTTTCTATCTTATACCCGGATTTCTGATCTGGATCGTACTCTCCCCTGGTATGTAATAGCAAAAGCCGCCGGATATCTTTCCCGGGTAACCCGTCTAACCTGAAGTTTAGGTCACCGAACCAAAATGCAAAGTCTTCGTCCCCAATAACTTCTTGCGCATCGTCCAGAACCCCTGACCAACTGATGGGTTCAAAATGTGTGTCTCGTAGGATTTTCGATACGTCCCAACACCGTCGATCGAGATTTGCTGGATCGCTGCCAGATGCCAGATGCGAATTGACGAAGACCATTCTTGTCGTTTCCCCCAGCACCAGTCTCGTAACCACGGCGCCTTTATTCCCAAGCCCCATAAGCCCAGTTCCTATGCTAACCGTGCTGACCGCGCTGATGGTTGGCGCAATGTCCGGATGGGCGTAAATGAGTAATAATATTCCCGAAAGCTGCTGTTCAACGATCTGAACATAGCCCTTGGGCAGCGCATTCTGTGTAGCTTTCCTCCATTTGTTCGTAGGACCCGGATCCACATAGACTCGAGTGGCATACTGAGAGATGCTGGTCAGGTCAATAACCTCTTGCAGACCCAAAACGTATAATCCAATCTCCTCTCCGCCGGGAATCACTCCATGATCACCCCGCGGAGCCGTACTCTCTTTCTTATTCCTGCGCGCCTCTTGCGCTCCCACGCTCTCTACTCCATCGAAATCCTCGTCTGAAAAGGTAATACCCGACAGATGTTCATCGACGCCCCTTCCTTCTGCAAACCAAGATTCTAGGTCGAGATCCGTGCCTGGACAAGCAGCTACATTCCATGATCCAATCTTTATCTTTGTCTTCTTTTTCCGCGTGTATTCGGAGCGGCGCGCATGCACCGCTTTCGAGAGAGAATGTGGACTCGAGGTGGTAGGTTCGGGTTCGATATCGACAGGCGTGTGGTCAAGGGAGGTTCGCGCACTCGAAGCCATGGCAAATAATCATTTGCAGAGGGAGATCCGGGGGAATAAGAAGTTGATTTTTGACCGAGGCGCGTGTAGGGTTTAACGCGGCATCTTGGATGGCTTTTGCAGTGACGTAAGGCAGCGGGTACTTGCTTGTCAGAATGGCGGGCGAAGTAATACAATGGAGAAGAGAGAAACTGATTTATCTAGTTCAGGCTGTGTCAAGGACATAGCTGGCATACAAGCAACATCCTCTGACTGACAGTGTGAATGCGGTGACGGTGACTTGACTTAGGTTGGGTGAATGTCTTAAAGCTTCAGCGTCAGAGGGGCTATCCGCGCAATCATTTCGGCGCAATCACGGGTGAAGACAGCGTGACCAAAGAGTCTGGAACTTCGCCCCTTGCTCGCCATGCTCCAGGGTGATTCTTTAAGCGAGCTAAATTTAGAACTTTTGCCAATTTACTCTCATATTTGTAGAAGTGTAACTAATAGGAGTTAGGTGTTAAGTAATTGTGAGAGCAAATTTTACCATTCTTCTCTATCCTTCCAGACCAAGTTTGAGGGTTGACTAGTTAAGTATTCTTCAAGACGACGATTCGAGTGAAACATTTAGTTCATTTTCGATACCCCTCAATTTATGATCCCAAGCTCATTCTTTCATAGAAAACCTTGTTTAGGTTCCAGGATACTTCATCAGCATATCAAATTATCTCAAATCTGACCCGGATAATATCTTGTAACCTTGGCGAACGACTCATAGCATCAGCACACTCGTATAATCCTTCGGAGTAGTTCAGTAAGATCTTACAACCTGAGCGCTACTATCAGGCACAAGATTCTTTTTCGGAGGCTTAAGAGTTCTTGGCCCAGGTAAGACAGAAAAAGTCACCTTAATAACTAAAATATGAAAGGCTGTGACAACCCAAAAGACAGCTGCTCTATGAATAACCCCTACAAGCGAAGTTTAGCGAACACGATTGTATTTATGTAACAAATACTAAAAGTAACAATGAACAAACAGGCAATCAACAGATACACAACGCTCTCCTAAATCTAAAATCAAAACAATCAAACACCTCATACTTTAGAACTCGTTTTCACCGTCGAAGTAGCCATCTTCGTAAGCCCAATGAACAAAGGAGTTGAACTCGTAGTACTGCTACCCTTCTCTTTCGTCGAAGAAGCAACCTTCTTAGGCCCGATAAAAAGAGGCGTAGAAGTATCAGTAGCACTCACAACTTTTGTAGAAGAAGCTGCTACTGTTGGCCCAAGAAAAGGAGGACTAGTCTTGGAAGTAGCTTTCGAAGGTTCCACCCATGTTCCACCAGATTTGGGGCCATCTTTGACCATTCCACAACTATCTCCATTGGGACCACTGCAGACAAAACAGAGTTTCTCGGGCCAGTCGAACATTTTGACCTGGGGATAAGTTAGTAAGAAACTTCAAGAGTTATAGGGAGTTCCCGTTCAGTGAACACATCTTCTGTTATTCTAATGCTCTGGTATAACGTGAAACATTGTCTGAGGGGATTGGAACAATTAGGATGTTGAGCTTCTTATTCTCTTAATACTTTTCGAACAATATTTACAATTGTCCGAAGAGGTTTAAGATAATAAGAACAGAGGGTGGACCAAAAAAAAAAGGAAGTCCGAATCTCTCGGTAAAGGAAAGAAAAGGCTTACTGCAAAAGTCTTCTCAATAGCCGGTTTCTCATCCCCAGTCAATTTGCCCGCAGTCCAAGAAACATCCATTCCGGAAGCGAAGGAAGCGTCGAAACCAAATAGCTTCGTAGGATCCTCACAAACACCACCAGAAGGATATATACAATTCATCATTAACAAGTCACAATGAATCCATAACTTGGAAGTTCAACTTACTAGCGGTAGCCTGTAACGTAGCTTCCATAGCAATACTCTTAATCTCCACCCCCGTCTGCACCCCCAAAACATTGAATCCCTCAGCTTTAATCCTAATCTTGGGAGTCAGATAAAACTGTATAGTACTAGCAAGGTTAATCTCCATCTCTACCGGCAATGCCTCAAACTTTGGCGTCCATCCCGTTGCTTTTGGCAATTTCGTAAAATCAAGTAAATCAGCTTCAAGATATGCTGAATCATCAAGACTAACAGTCGCACCACCAGTGATGGAGAAGGAACCCTTGAAAGCCACAAATTCAATCCCCGCAACGATATCCAGGAAGGGTCCTACTTTGAAGAGATTGTTGATTGACCAGCCGTTCAAGGGGATAGAGAGAATTTCTTTTTCGAAAGGTTCGATTTCGATTTCGGTGTTGAATTCGGATTCCTATTCCCAGGACATGGAAGTCAGAGATTGAAAAGTTGTCAAGGGGAGTAAAGAAGCGAATTTTCTGGCATCCGAATCGCCTAGAATGATCAGAGCATTTGGACTTACCAGTGTCACTTTGAGCTTCGCTATCGCGGACACGCCGACGGGGTCGATTTTCAAAATCGCACCATTGGGGATACCGATGATATTCTGATGTGGAAACTATACCCCACATTCCCGTCGTCTTACACTCATCACATTCCAGCTGTCCAATAATCGGTTCTCGTTCAACCTTGAAAGAGAGTGGAAATTCGTGCTCAAGACTTATCCCCTTCCCTTCATCCCCACGTTTTGAGGGCGAGTTAGGAAAAGGACTTGCACTCCCGACTTCAAAATTGTACGAGTTGACGATATTTTTCCAAGCGCAAGTCTTGACATTCAAACTCGCAACTAAATGAACATCATCATATGCGATAGCAGAAACACTATAAGGAACCCACGCTTTATTATCCCCACAATCACCAACGCCCGCAACCATAGTAAAAACATGGCTGTCTGCTCCATTAACCCAATCCCACACCTTCTTCGCATAAGCGAACGCTTCTTTATCTTCGAATCCCAAAGTTATTTTTGTCGGTGTGCAGGTTGTGTTTTTGATCATGCCTTCGAAGCGTTCCATTGACAGGACGTTTTCGTGAGAACCGGGAGCAAAGACCGTGAAGTTTGCGATTGCTCCGCGACTGTTTATCAGAACGAGTTAGGCGTTATGTAAGGACGAGAGAGATGGAATTACCTGGATGTTCCCAAATGAAACTCTTTGTGTTTTTTAACTCGAAAACTTTGAAGTCTCTTTTTCCGATACTGCTCATAGGCGAAGGCCTAACAGGAACGCGTTCGACAGCAAAACAAAACTCAAACAACAAAAGTATAGCCACGAAAGAGCGAACGTTGGTAAAAGAATACATATCGAGCAAGAAAAAGAGCGTAGGTAAATCCCAAAAGAACGAACAAAAGTAGGCACAAAGAAAGAACGTAAAGATATACTCCAGAAGAGCACAGAAGCAAAATACCTCCTCCTCACTAATAGACCAGAAACTTCAAACACGTGTAACTCCAACGTTCCTATAATCCGGCGGCCACATTAACTCTACACCCACACCATAAGCAAACTCCCCCAGTTCTCCCCTCATACCCCCGTTCTCATAAACAAGTAAGCAACCCATTCTATCTCTCCGTCCCGAATCTTCACTAGGGGTTTCCCATCTCGTTTCCCGCGATATCTCAAAAGCATGACGGGTGCCATGCGTTTCATTACTGCACCCCAACACTGTGAGGAAATTAAACTCTTCCTCCAAACCACATGGCACCAGCCCCAAGAAACCAACAACCTAACCTCATGGACCGCCGTCAACCCCCTCGAATGCGCAAAGCTGAAAAACAAACATAAAACGCCGCCGCACTTGGCATGCATATAAACATTCCTAGCTCCCAGGTTTTCATTCCTTCCAGAACTCGGCTCGCCATGCTACAAAAACCACTCCGCAATACTGTTCCGGTTTTGAAAAATCAAGATTTGTCATGGGCATCTCCACTAGAACTCTGATACTTTGTGTGACACAGACTTAACTAACTACCTTACCTTCCCATCCTCGACTTTTTCCACTCCTGGCTCGATAGAAAGATCATCTCCGTCTACTGGTGCTGCTTGGGCAATTGTGAATATTGCCAAAAGCTGTGGGAGAATCAAAAAGTTTGGTTCACGAGTGTTCTTGGCAAATACATTTCCATAGCTCAAAGTAGGTGTATGTTGAGTATTAGATATTTGTTAGTACTCACTCCTTTGTTCATCTCTCTTGTGGAGTAAGTATTAAGTATGTCCAATTGGAATTACTATAATGTATACTTGGAATGACTACATTCAAATAGTCTAAACAACAAAGTATGCAACTCAATCCAGAAGAGGGAATAGAGGGGTAGGTGGCACGTGAGTGGTTGTGTACGGAGTTACGGAGTGTGTGGTTTTACTTGTGGCTTACCTACAGAACGACAGTTTACTTCACGAAAAACAGCTAACTCAAAAATAGTTAGACAATCAGAGGGTGCGGGTATTAAAATCCTGCCAAACTCTTCAACCCAGTAATCGGAGTAGACCCAACCTCCCTTCAATAAAGATCTTCGAATTATCTCAAGACACAGGCATCGGAAGTTTGGTGGAAATATCGAAGACCTAGCTCTTACTTTACAAATCAGAACAAGATTGTCGAGTGGCTTTTAAGTATAGCAAGCCAAGTGATAGAAGCAAGAGAAGCAAGAGAAGCAAGAGAAGCAAGAGTCTAGAGTCCCAAGTATCCTGTATTCAGAGGACGCAGTCAAAAGTATAGCGCTGTGCTGTAAGGCGTTGTAAACTGCCCTGAAGAATTCTCATTCGCCACCTCCCTGTAAAAAGGCGTCATTACCCTGAAGCAATAAGGGCAAGCGAGTTTACCCTACAGGAGAGACTCTGAGAGCTGATATACAGAGAGGTCCACTGGAATACAGCATTGGCGCCAGGTTGCGGCTTCCGGGCACCATTACAGGACATTATAGCGTAGTGCCCTGTATTCTCCATACTTTACTCGTCACCGCGTCCTCCAGAAACACAGGCTCAACTGGCCATTTTGCCGCCTCAAAGGTGCTGGACTAAGAATTTTCCAGAATGAGGGGCAGTGTATCTATCACCAGGAGATGGAATCAACCTTTGTCTTTCCAAAAAAAAAAACCCTCCCCCAAGTAGAAGCCGAAAAAGCATAAGCAACATACTTAGGATCTCTCGAATCGGAAAACCAAAATTTCAAGTTTGAAAACACAAGACATCACTCTGCACACCAACAAAAGAACACACTACACAAAACACTCATATATTCTCCCCCCCCCCCCACCACACCTCGCCATCTGTCAGGCAGAACCAACTTTGAAGAAAGAAGGAAAAAACAAGAACGCCAAATGGGGTTATTACACAGGGCATTCCCATCCTTGCCCATAATTTCTCTCTCTATAATAACACCAAGCCCTCGCCCCCCATCCATCATCTTTCTCTGTCCATTTTTCCCCCATGCAACCAGCGAAAGGGAAAGAAAGAAAATAATATAATACAAGGTTCCAGTTCCAATGTTGCTCCCTAGATGATCTATCGTTTCCCATTCCCACGAATCCTTTCTTTGTTGAGAAAAAAATCAGAAAGATCATTTGCTTTTTCGTCCATCCCATACCGACCCCCAATATTACACATAGGAAGGGACCGATTAACCCATGTCCACATCTCCATCGGCCATCGCAAGTCGTTGCTTAGCAGTCTTAGCCTTCTTGCCGACCTTCTTGCCCTTCTTCCCCTTCCCACCAACAGCTGATTCGTCTCCAGGAATAGGAGTAGCCGCTCCACTCGGTCTATTACTACCATCATCAAAGTGACCCTCACCTAAAACCCGTTAGCATAATTCCACCACAAAATCAATATCAAGAAAACATACCTTCATGATAAAGATCCTCCAAGCTCCCACCCCCAACCTCAGCTTTCTTCTTCTTCCCCTTCCCCTTCTTAACAACAGGCTCCTTTTCCTGCTGACTCGCCAATTCAGCTTCCTTCCGCTCAATCTCCGCCGCCTCCTCATCATCAACAAGCCACATAGCAATATCCTTCGTCCGATTTTCCTTACTTCGAGTATTGAAATCGACACCACCTCCACTACCACCAGTCATGACAACCTTCTGAACCTCTTCCTTCTGCAGAGCTCGTTTTCGGATCCGCTCTTCGATGGTTCCACGAGTAATCATACGATACACTGTGACCTGTCTAGTCTGACCAAGTCGATGAGCTCTGTCCATGGCTTGCGAATCAATGGTAGGATTCCAATCCGAGTCGTAGAAAATGACTGTATCGGCACTGGTCAAGTTGATTCCCAGACCACCAGCACGGGTACTGAGCAGGAAGATAAAGATCTCAGGTCTCGTTTGGAAATCGTGAACTGTATCTCTTCGGTCCTCGAGCTTGGTTGATCCATCGAGACGAAGATATTTGTAATTGCGGTAAGTGAGGTACTCTTCCATGAGATCAATCATACGTGTCATTTGGAAGTAAAGCAGCACTCGGTGACCACCTTCTTTCAACTTAAAGAGAAGTTCATCAAGCTTAGCAAGCTTGCCAGCATCCGTTACAAAGCGTCGCATGGAGGGAACGTGAATATTGGTGAAACGTTGTTTCTCTGAGTTTGGTACTGGAAGCATCTTCTGTGGTGGGTAGAAGTTTAGAGAAATCTTGGATGTGATCAATGCCTTCTCCTCTACGGGTGAAGGTCCATAGAGTGCTCTCCGCATTCTGACGTTAAACAGAATATTCTCTCTCTCAATGTTGGTTCCACGGCTCGAGCAAACAACCTCAATAGGAGGGGCAGTAGCTCGAGGTCGACCACACTGTTCAAGCCGACTCATTCCGGAATCAGCCCAAGCACTTTTGGCGATATTCAGTAAACTATTGAGATAGCCCTCATTCGTAACTTCAGCAAGGGGTTTTCGGTCTTGTCTGTCCACAATTTGTAGCATGGCTTGAGGTGGAGTGTAATTCTTATCTTCCTCGTCATAAACGATACTAAAGGCACCAAGGCGTTTGGGCTTCTGAGCCAAATCCACTGCGCGGGTGAAGACATCATTCTGTGCAGCAGATGCAAGCTCGGTCATAGAGGTACCAGCAAATCTTAGCCAAGAGAAAGCCTTATTCTCAGAAATATTCTGACGAACATTTTCCGGTTTCCAGATGTTCATGAGATCCGTCAAGAACTTGCCCTTGATACCGGGTTTCTGGTTATCCTGCCCAGGCAAATGAAGTCGGCCACTTTGTCTCCAAATCAATCTCGGAAGCTCATACTCGATAGAATTTCTAGTAGAGTAGGCAACATTGATATTTGGACCTTCGCGCATGAAGGATGCAGTCTCAGCAAAGTGCCCAAAAGAGAAAGGCGAAGTCGTTTCGGCACGCTCAAACAAGTCTGGGTGATTGCAAACTTTTCGGAATTGCATAACCAAGTTCATGAGAGTTCCCGAATCATTATCATCGCCAATAGTCGCCTTCTCAATCAAGTCCATGATGCTGATTTGATTTCGAAGATTTGAATAGTAAGCTCGCTGGCGGTATGTCAAGTCGCAGAACAAGTCGATTTCTATCTTGTCACCAAGTTCCTTCTGGACATGCTTCTTGACACGACGAAGCATGAAGGGCTTCAAGATCATGTGCAATCTCTTAAGCTGGTCTTCATTGAGCTTTGTGTTACTCTGGGTATGGCTTTCAATGTCCTTGGAAAACCATTCGCTAAACTCGTCATGCGAATCGAACAAACTAGGCATAATGAAATGCAGTAGTGCCCACAGTTCTTGCATGTTGTTCTGAATCGGTGTACCGGTAAGCAATAGTCGATTTCGGCAGTGGAAACCGAGCAAACTCTTCCATCTCGAACTTTGAGAGCTCTTAATTGCTTGGGCCTCGTCAAGAATCATGTATTGCCATTTCATTTTCTGGAAGTAATTGACATCGGAAACGACCAATTGATAGGATGTAATCAGAACGTGGAATGGTGCATCCTGCGTGTAGGTATAATGTTTGCGATCCCAGAATTTTCTCAGCACCTTTCGGTCTGCGGCAGTACCCCAGTAAGGGAGAACCTTGAGTGTCGGCACGAATTTTGTAATTTCCTGCTGCCAATTGTGAAGTGTAGAAGCAGGTGCAACAACGAGGAACGGTCCCCAAATATCGTGCTTCTCAGCCAAGTATGCCATGACCGATATGGACTGCACAGTCTTTCCGAGGCCCATCTCATCTGCCAGGATACCGTTGATACCTTGTTCGTACAGATTGACCATCCAGTTGAGGCCTTTGAGTTGATACTCCTTGAGTTGGGCTTGAAGCATCTTAGGTTGCTCGATATCGATGTCGCCTGTCTCTGGATTCTGGAAATTCAACTCTCCCTCTTCGTCCATATCTGGGCCATTGAAAGCTCTGGCCTTCTTCTTGGCCTCCTGAATTGCATGTTGGGCATTTGCCGTGGCAGCAGCTTGCAAAGCAGAATCATCCTCTGCATCGAAATCCAGGTCTTCAAAATTGGTAACTTTGGCACCAGCAGCAACAGTGTTTTCAGGGACATTGACAGAACTTCCTTGAGGTGCGCTGGGATCGGCAGCAGTATCGGGGTGATCGGTTGATCTTTCGACTTCGTCGGTCTTGATCTTCTTTCCAATGAAATGCGAGTAAAGCTCTGTTTGGGAAATGAGGAAATTGAGCTTTCTCTTTTGTCTGTTGGCCTCTCGGTCGGCTTCGGCTTTCTTCGCATTTTCGAGTTCCTGCTTCTCGGCTGCACGTCGAAGATCTCGTTCCTCTCGTTCGTTTCGCTTCCAAAAAGACATCATCTCTCGCATGACACGTTTGGCTCTTGCCTGTAAGTCTTTCGTGCCCTTGTTTGTTCGGAGCTGCCATCTCTTGGCTTCTTTCGAGGCAAGTATAGCCGTCTTCTTCAAATTGGAAGCTCGGGTCGCATTCGATTCGATTCCAAGCTTGTAGACTTTGTTGACGTCTTTACGAGCAAGATCTCGCCAAATTTGGTCATAAATTTGGTTGTACCCCTTGGATACAAATGGCTCGAAATTTGTTGGCGGTTCTTCACGAGACTCTTTTGAATCCTTTACCTTGAGTCTGATCTTGGTAGGTTCGTCCTTCATTTGAGGCGGTGGTGGAGGTTCCTCTCCTGCGTCTATGGCAGCCTGCGCAGCCTCTGCAGAGTCCTTCTCCGCCTGTTTCTGTTCCTTGGATTTCCGTGGTCGAGCACCTCCGCGTTTAGATTTGCCCTTTGGCGGGTCTGCATCTACAGCTGTAAAAGTAGACATTATGCCACCTGAAAGATTGGGTTCCGACGGCTCAACTGCTTTGAGATCGGGACCCCTATCACCTCGGGCAAGAATAATCTTGGTTTGTTGCGCCTTCTTTTCTGCCCTCTGCGCTTCCCGAATGAACTTTTGTCTCTCATTCTCATCCTCAGCTTCTTGGGCTTTGGCCAATGCCATCTCTTTCTGCTCAAGATTGTTTGCAACTGTCTTTTCTCTGCGACGCTTTCTTTGCATGTCCTTCTTGCGCTCCTTCTCTGCCTGAACCTCTTTCTCTTGCACAGCTGTGATTGCTTCATCGCCATGTATGTCTCGGAACCGTCGTTCACCAAGCATGGCATGTCTACCAAGCTTCACTGCCATCTTTTCGGTGAATTTTGTGCGACGCTGCTTGGTTTTGGCAACCTCCGTCTTTTCAACCTCAAGTTTCCGCTTTACAGCTCGTGCCCGAAATAGTCGCTGGTCGTCTTCAAAATCCGGCGTGTCGACATCGCTAGCCTCGGCATCAAACTTCGCCATGAGGGCTGAGATCTCCTTTTCCTGCTCCTTCAAAAGTTGTTTGGGTTTCGGGGAGGGTTTCTTTGCTTCTCCATTCGCCTTTCGCTTCGCAGGTACTCTGGATGCCGTGGGTGTGGGTGCTGGCGCAAGGGACGATTGTCTAGAGCTATCCCTTGACATCGGCTCCGGTACAGGGGGTGGTAAGGCTTGCTTGGACGTCGACTTTCTAATCTTCTTTGCGGGAGGCTCGGGGAGGGGTTCGCTCGGGGTTGGATTCGGTTCGGATAGGATACTCGAGAAGTCCATCGGGTTGGCTGATCTGTGGGTTGACTTGTATATGGTGTTAGTTTTATAGTTGTTACGTGGAGCATGGGTATCACAAACAGTTACAGGAGCGGGCGCCTCTTGCTTTATCACTGGCCCTCCCATTGTCGCGCCGTTGTGTCGCGCAATGGGGGACATCGGAGCGAGTCTTGGTGACTGTGATATTCCACGAGTGTGAGGATGAGAGTGGGAAATTGGCGATCGAGGTGGAAATGTGTTGTTCACTGGAGATGTGTATGCTCCGTTGTAATATTTCGGAGGGTCAGCAGACGTTTGTGGGTAGCTGTATGGTTCGCGGCCCTACAGATTATCGTTAGAATTCATCCTCAAGAAGAGGGTGTTGGATGATGCGAAGAGCAAGGAAGCTTACTTGTGGTGTCTGTGCCTCAATTCTCCCGGCTTCTGATGGTCGTCTCTCACTTGAATCCGAAGTTGGATCGTAATAATTGCTGACAGGCTTGTCACGGGTAGCTGATGGATAGTTGTGATATCCTATTGGGGTCGTCGCCACGGCCAAAGGCGAAGCAGGGCCAGGAATGTGGGAAGGTGTTGGCATCGGCAGAGCCGGTGGTGTTGGGTGATATTGATCGTATGGTTGAGGTCTTGGATTGCCGTTGGTGGGTGAAAAGGGTGGACGGTAATCTGGTTGTGTGGGAGATTGAGCCATGTAGGGTGGTCGAGTGCTCGAGCTGCCTTCTCCGTTGATCCTCTCCCGCTTCACAACCTCATCCTCTTCTTCCTTTGGCCTTTGCATGACCGTTGCGTGAAAGGTCGAGTCCATCACCGCGCCCTTTCGACTCACAAGGCGACGGAATGAGTTGTATTATCTCTCCATAGAAGAATCAATGCCACAGGGTGAAGGGGTAGCAGCAGCGGGCACGCAGAGGCTTTGCTGTGATGGCAGGAAATACGATGGTTTACGATATCGCGATGGGATTTGGGTGTTGTGGGAGGAGAATTCGATGATGGTGCTGGTCGATGGCAGATCAGCTAAAGTTTGGGCTGCTGATGGGGAGAGGGAAAGTCTTTGTGTGTCGCGCGTGGATTATCCAGTCCAGTCCAGTCCAGTCCAGCCGCGGAGTCGGCCTGGCGATTATGTAGTCAAAAAAGGACGATAGCGATACCTCACGGAGTTTTGCGAATCACGGTGTGGAGTTGCGACGGCGAGGGAGCGAGGAGGAATTGAGGGGAATGTATGATGGAGGGAAGGTGAGAGGAAGAGGGAGAGGGTTTGGAAAGGAAATCATTCATGTTGGCTGGCACTGCGCTGGTACAAGGGCTGGCGAAGCGTAAAAATGCCCCATCTCTCGTTCTCTGAGGTGCAGTGCAGCGAGGTGTTGACGGTAGTAAAAGTTAGCCATTTCATTGGTCGGTTATCACTGCGGGCCCGTTTTTTCTCTTTAAATGGACCAAAACTCTTTCATTATTGTACAGTACATAGACACCTAATACCTGATGGACAGACTCGTAGTGAACGCTTCTGAACGCTTCTATGCAAAGGTTAGCTTGTGCCCACTCGAATCTTGAAGTGTTTCGTTGGTGGTTTGGTCGGCAGCCAAAAAGGGTGTTACAGCCCAGTCGGAGTATCAATGAGGTAAACCGACAACTTGGGAATCTATTACTTTCCATTCTTCACACAGAAACTGTTTTATTTCAAATCGAGTAGGTATGAGGACTCCGTATGTAAATAGATACCTGGGTTACTTGGAAAAGGCAATCGCGACCAATGTCTCATTGCTACTTGTACGAGTACATACCTCCACTCACAAGCAAGCACCGGTGAAGCTAGTTCCAAAACAGGAAAGCGCCAATGAGAGAATCTGGCTGGTCTGGCCACCTTACCTGCATCTAAAACCCGATCATGACGAGAGAAGGTCTTACGGAAGGGGCGAGTTCTCTGCTGCAATCGTTATCTTGCTGTGCTAACTCTTGAGTGAAAACCTCTTCCAGCATTTATCCGCATGCAGCCTCCTTTCTTGCCATCCCCCAGCCCCTGTATCTACACTCCTTCAAGGTCAATTCTCTTCACAGGTGCATTGTAAAGTCTTGATTTTTTTTTTTTTGTGAGCAACCTTCACTTAACAACGCTTCTAGAAAACACAAAACATTCTATTGCTCAAAACAGCTGCTCGGATAGCGTTATTGCGAATGCCCTCATCTCCATTTTGGCCACGGGCATCGAATCTGCCCTCATATTGATATACGCATATACCGACCATCGAAGCAGCAAACTTTTCTCTCCTTTCATTCATTATCATGGACCTTAAACGGCTCCAGCAGCCATCATCTTCTTTCTCAAGTGGTTCTTGTACTCCCCAATAGTTCCGTCCCACTTGTGAATACTCTGGTGCTCGCAGACCATGATATCCTTGGCAATCTTGTCGAGCAATCTAGTTTTCAATCAGTAAATAGTTCCAGGGCGTTTCAATAGATGTTTCTAAACTTACCTGAAATCGTGAGATACCACTACAACACCACCAGTGAAGGCGTTGATGGCATCAGCCAAACTGTCAATGGTTGGAATGTCCAAACCGTTGGTAGGCTCATCCAACAATAACATGTTTGGTCCGTCAATGGCCAAGAGCGCGAAAACAATTCTGGACTTTTGTCCCTCGGAAAGCGTACCCATCAAGGCAGTTTGAGAATCTCCACTGAGACCATACTTGCCAAGTTGTTGTCTCCAGTATTGGTAATCTTGACTCTTATCGGCGTATTTGTCTCGGACGAAGTCGAGAGCGGACTTGGTGAGATCAAGTTGCTCAGCAGAATGTTGACTGTAGACACCCATCTTCAAATGAGTGTGGCGAGAGACAATTCCACCAGTGGGTGAGTTGGCTCCAGTCATCAACTTGAGGAGAGTGGACTTTCCGACACCGTTGGGTCCAACCAAGGCTGTACGAGAGTCCATGTCCACACCGAGATCGAGGTTCTTGTAGAGGTCGTCCTTGGGGTTTCCGGAGTATGAGAAAGTGACATCGTCAAATGACAAGACTGGAGGAGGAAGTTTCTCGACATCAGCAAATCTGAATGTGAAAACGCGATCTTCCTCAACCTTTTGAATGAAGCCATCAGACTCCATCTTATCTAAAATCTTTTGTCGAGACTTTGCCTGTCTAACCAAATTGGCATATGTACCAGCGGAAGCGATGAACTTCTTGATGTGAACAATTTCGTCTTGTTGTTTTGTGTATGCCTTCATTTGGTTGGTCTCCTGTTCGGAGCGGGTCTTCGAGTAAGAATCGTAGTTACCACCATAGTAGATGAGTTTCTTCATACGCATATCAATCATGTTGGAGCAGACACCGTTCAAGAAATCCATCGAGTGGGAAACGAGGACCAAAGTACGATCCCATTTCTTGAGGTATTCCTCCAACCACACACAGGCTTCCAAATCCAAATGTGCGGTAGGGTCATCGAGCAAGAGAAGCGATGGCTTGACGAAAAGAGCCTTGGCCAAAGCGACACGCATACGCCATCCGCCGGACATATCCTTTGTCTTCTTCGTGATTGTTTTCTTGTTGAAACCGAGACCGGTGAGAATGAGGGACGCGCGGGTTGCGAAGGTGGAGGGATCCATGGTTTCCATGCGCTGTGGCTAGTTAGCGGTGCAATTTTTTTGGGTTGGCACAGAAAAATACCTCGTAAAGATCCATGAGAACAGGACTTTCTGGTCCGTCGTCCTCGAGAATCTGCTCGGCCTGCTTGTCGAGTCTCTCCATCTCATTTTCTGCCTCCTTTACGACCCACTCGAGGGCTCCCAATTCGCTTGGAGGAGCACCCTCATTGAGCAAGTAGATGTCGATGTGATCTGGGATGGGATACTCGCGTTTGTCGATGGCCTTCAAGATGGTTGATTTACCGCAACCATTCTCTCCAAGAAGACCATATCGGCGGCCATAGGTAAGTTCGAGGGTGGTATCGGCGATGAGAACGCGACCGTGGAAAGTCAGAGAGACGGAGGTAATCTTGACATCTCGACTCTGCTTGAGGGAACTGAGCACACCAGTGGTAACACGGTCAGACAGACCATGTTTATCCATCTGATCTGCGAGTCGCTTGACTTCATCGGCTCTCTTTCCGCCAGGCTGCTGGTCATCAGGAAGGGGAAGTCCATCGTCGCCGAGAAGGGGTGGGGTATCGTCACCGGCGACAGATGAGGCGCCTGAAGCGGTTTTTGACCCCGCCTTGGATCGGGAGGCGACAGTCTTTTTGGGGGCCTTTCCCTCGGCGGCTCTCTTTGCGTCACGGGCGGCTTTGGATGCAGACACCATTTTGCAGTTTTGTTGTTGTTTTTGTGGTGGGATTGTATCCTGGACGGAAAACGGGTGTAAGATGGAGGGGAAGAATCAATCTTTGGTGGGGTTTAAATGCTGCGTGCGCTGGTGCCACCAAAATAGGACAGGGTCTGGAAAGCAGTTGGATCTCACTGGCCGGAGGGAAATTTGATCAAGTTGACGATGATTTGGGGATATCGAGTTTCGATATGAGATGCAAGTGCAAGGCTTTGGGGATGGATGTTGTTGGAGAACAAAGGCGGAAAATGTGGTATGAAAATTATTTTTGCCTTTCTTATCGCCAGTCTTTGGGCAGTGGCCACCTTCGAGCCACCCTGGAATCTGACGTCGGGTCTGACTCGCCTCGCTTCCGTGAAGCACCGCACCATCCCTCCAAAATATACCTATGTATTTTACCCTTCTCCATGTCTGGAATTAGTACCATCTAAAGGCTGAGCAAGTAAGTTGGTGATTATTCATAGTCAACAGCTTATTCGTCGTCAACAGCCTGAAACTTCTTTCTCAACCGACGCTAGAAACATGATTGGTTGATTGAGTACACGAAGTGAAGACTCGAAGCTAAGCGTCGGTCGAAACCAAAGAAAAATCATGAAGTCATATAAAAGTCACTACGAGGCAAAAGTAATGATCACTATCATTGCAAGTGCAAGAGATATTCTCCGATGCTTTCATCGTCTCACATTGATCGACATGAGTAGTACTACCTAGCTGCTCAAGAAGTTGGAGTACAATTGTCGTTCTTTCGGCCACTTGCTCAAGTCTCTTGTCCTTTTCCTTTCTTTGCTGTTTTGACTCTTTTCTTGAGAGACTCGATGATTGCAGTGTACCTCTCGTTACTCGAGGAGATCACGAAAAAGTACTTATACTGTTCAAGAGTACTTGGGAAGTCAAAAATTTCCCAAACTCGTCTGATAATATTTCCAACCCTCTTTTCTCGCACAACAATTCTTAATGTTAGTGCATAGATGCATGACCCAAACTCTTGCAGTTTTGGCTCTCTCGTTTTGTGAAAAAGCCCGACAAATACAGTACCCGTTGTTCGAACTGTCTAGTCTTTTGGAACTTGCTTGTTCCAAAACACCTAGGTTAATAGTCCTAATTGTTCTAATTGTATAGAATAATCGGCTTGAATTACTCTAGAAAGTTGGAACAACGAGGGCTAGGTAGGCAGGTACGAGCCTGAGGTATTACTGCTAATTTTAAGGGTCGTGGTCCGTGGAGCTCCTTGGACTTTCATTGTTGAAATAGGAGTCAATTCACGATAGAAAGTCATGTTAGAACTTCAGTCAAAAATATAACCAGTCGATTTTACGTCTTGTTTTTCTGATTTGCGCCTTCGTAATCAATATCACAACCCATTCACTGTTTCAGAAGCGAATCATTCACTTGGAGATTCTCGGTGGTACCATTGGGGATTCCTTATTTTAGCATATAAACATGATATCTAAGGACGTCAGCATTCTTCTTTACTAAATTGACCCCAACTATAGAATCGAGTTGAAAGAGGTACGCATTTTCTAGTAAAGGAAAGCGTGACAGGCAAGCTCATGTAAAAACTAGCGAGATATCATCAATCAGAAAGGAAAACAAATCCATCTAGGAAAAACTGCCTTGCCATTGTTTTATCTCCTGTCAACAAAGTTCCTCATTTGTTGGAGTTTGATGTGGGGTGGGCTATGTACGTGCCGTTCATGTACGTACAATTTATATTCCAGGCTGCCATCTACTCCCCAGCAACATAAAACCACGAGCAACACAATTTTATCTTTCCCTCAATATTTTCTGCTTCATTGATCATTGTGAACTGAGAAACATATCCTCAAAAATGGCGTATTCCCTACACGAAAGAATCTTCCGCACAATATGTCTCTTCCAAGCCCTCGTCGCCTTTCCAACCATGTTCTGGCTTGGATTATGGGTCTGGGGAGAGGTAATTGAATACAGTTTCTCGGACGTTTATCATTTCATGTTCGCTGCCTTTTCCCTCTCTCCAGTTTTCCCCTTTCCGTCCAAATCTAACCTGCTAAATTTAGAAAACACTTTCTACTCTCCCTCTTCGCCGCGGGAATCCTCTTCATCATCATAGTCCAACGTTACAACCCCTCCACACCACTCGTACTCTTCCGATCCGAAATTGCGAAATCGACACTTGCGAGTGTGTTTTGGTTATGGCTACTACTTGACAGTATCTTTGCGGAGCCGGGGCATTACTCTTACTATCCTTCGGGGAAAACAATTAGGATTGTTAAAAATTCTATAAGTGTTTTGGTGGTTCTGTACGTTCTCCTCTTGCCTACTGTTTATGGGTGTTTCAGGAATATGGATGAGATGCTAACATGATCTGGGGTTGCCTACAGATTTTTGTTCTTCCCGACCTTGGTGTATGCATATTTACTCAAGAACCATGGGGATAAAGTTAGGAGTATTGGGAGGACTGAAGCGACTAGAAACTCTGCACCTTCTGAGAGTGATGCATTGCTCGGAAGTGAAGTTTGAAAACCTCGCTATGGTACTCTGAAATCTGTGTCTGGAGTAACGAAAAATTGGTTCCGCTTGCGTTTGGTGGCTTATTTCCCCTAGAGGGGAATTTTTGGAATTTTTGTTTATCAAAAGCTGATACGATTTTGTACTTCAAAAAGTTAACATATGATGTTTGTGCTATAAAAATGAGTAATGGATTAGTCTCTTCTTTCTCGCGGCCTTCCTCATACATGACCATCTTCAGGATACCGTGGAAAGTCACTAACTGTGTGAACAACATCTTTTGGTCCACTCTCGCCTTTATTATAAAGAACAGCTTGCGTATGACTCCATGCCGTGGCATCACTTCCATTTCTATGACGCTCCCCAGCAGCTTCATTCCTCAATATATCTTCCTGGCTATTGCTACTCACTGGCTGGCGGGGGTTTTCCAATTGGTCCACAAAGCACCAATATTTTTACATTGAAGGACGTCCAGCAAATGAACGACAAGATAGCTTATGGTGGATACACGGAAAATTCCCCAGAGAAACCATGTTCTTGTTCAACTTGTTCGTCCGAAGAGTTCGAGGAGCATCAGACAAGAAGCGTTTCTCCCGAACATTCCAGCCGGAAGACCTGTGACCAACCAAAGTCAGCACCTGCTTGGAGGAAAAGCGGACCGGAGGAAATGCAAAGCCGTAGAGGGACAGTGATTTCACATTTCTTGAGAATCTCAAAAGAATATCACCTAAGGCAACAGATGCCATGAGGGTTTTCAAACCCAGGGAGCGAATTGACATAAGCGGTAAACCAAAAAAAAACATTCAATGATCGGAGACGCGAAACGAACAACATAGAGCTTACATGTACCTAGGAAGCGGCGAAGTTACGCGAGGGCATGCATATCTTCGAAGCCACTCGAGTCCCCCCAAAAATGATGGTCGATTTGGGGTGGCAAAGTCAAGAGAACAACCTACCCGGAGTAGATTCTAGAGGTAGAGGTAAGGAGAAGGAGCTAAATCAAGTCTCGTCTCAAGAGGCGGCCGATGTCAAGTTAGGGAAGGAACGACTTCGACCAAGTAGGAACAGTACCAGAAAACACTAGATCCGAGACGAACCGCAAAGGCCCACTGAGATCAAAGGTGTCTAAGAAAGGTCGAAATTATTTGAAGCCACTCGACCAAGGCCCCTCACCCCAATACAGCACCACATCACCTCACCAGGAAAGTCGGGGATAGACCAATACAACGTATTTTATTTGCAAAAGATATCCTAGCATAAGCCGCCCAAGACAACCCCAAATACTAGAATACACTTCCCAAAAAATGCAAAAAGGCAAGCAAGCCAACTCCATTTTTTCTCTCTCCCCCACCAGGTAGCAAAAAGCAAAAACCCCCATCAGGACAAAAAGAAAAATTTCGTTGATGACATCCCAAAACCCAATTGCGCTATGCGGTAATCAAAGTTTTCATTTTATTTTAGGTATGATTGAAGGAGCCCCAACCATTCGAGAGGATCGGTACATCCCTAGAAAAGCTTGTCAATGGAGAGGAGAGCTCAATCAAGAATAATCAAAGTCGGAAAATTATGGTAAACTCCATCTAATCTAACATCAGTATCGAGACAGGGTGCCAAAACAAAGGCGAAGGCCGTCTCCTTTATGTAGGAGGAGCGACAAAAACGCCGGAACCAACAGGAGCGTGATAGGAGCCGATGCTTTGAAAGCCTCTGTAAACGAAATTAGTAACGGAACAAGCTAAGAACCCAATTCTAAAATTCGACTTACCTCGACAGGTCAAAGCCTCCCTCTTCGTCATCCTCTCCGGCTTCATCTGCTTCGATAGCTTCAAGTTTTGTGGATCTCCCATTTCTGGTGGGACTTGCGGCAGAGGCACGGCGAGCTGGTGGAGGGCTACTACTTGGTGGAACACCGAGATCACCACCTCCTTTGGTAGGACTCACGTCAAAAGCGGGACCCTTCATGGGCGTTGCACCACCCAAATCAGCAAATTTCCAGAAGGGGGCTGGGGAGCTGGTTGGCATGTGTTGACTTGGTCGTTGAGCAGTACTAGGTGGTGCCAAATGAGGGATTACACGGTGTGGTGCCGGGGTTTGCATGGAGCCAGATTCCTCCTGTAGGTAAGACGATGAGAGGGCTGGTGGAGAGCCAGGGGCATTTTCAGAGAGACCCAAGGCACTGGTGTTGGTTCTTCGGTGTCGAGGTAACGGACTACCATCTCCAGGGAGGTTATCTTGTACTGATGGCCGTCCACGGCGATCAGGGGTAAATTGAGGTCCATGTGACTGAAAAGCACTGGATGGAGGCGATTGTGGTGAGCGCTTGCCCTTAATCGTAGAGCCGGTTTCGCCATTCTTTAAGGCGCGGCCGATGCTATTGACATTGGCTGGGGTTCCAGGAGCAGAAGAGCCTCGATGACCACCTCGACCTCCTCTGACACAGTTCTTCGCCATCTCATCTCGAACCTCTGGGACAATGCACCACTTCATGCCTTTTCCTGGTTCATCAGTCGAACGGGCAACCTTGTGAAAGGCCTTGTTCAAAGACAGGTTATGTCGAATTGAATTCTACCAAGTATTAGTAATTGCAACATATCAACAAACAATTAGGTATACAAACCTGCCATCCACCTCCGAGCTGAAATCTATAGTACGCAAACTTGTCCTGGATAAAATTGTAGATACCACTCAGGTTCAATTTCTCATCCTCTGTATCAAGAATAGCTTGACTGATCATCTGGGCGTAACTGTACGAAGGCTTGATATGTTGATTCGAATCCAAGCTCAAATCCACATCATCAGCGTTCATTAGCATTGTACCACCGGCATAAGCTGGGGATTTGCCAATCGAGTACGGATGCTTTGTTCGTGCACTGACAGGGGTGCCTGGGCGTCGATAATCTGGGGGTGCCGGTGCAATTGGTAGCGGACCTGAATTATTTTGACCACGGGCGGCTGGACCCGAGAGCGTTTGCGATGAACTGGGTGCATCGGTCTCGTCGCCCTTTGTATCATCCTCAGGTTGAATAAGCCCAGCTCTGGCGAGGAATTTGTTGTCGACTTTCAAGCTTCCTTCCTCCTGGGGCAAAACAAACATCATCTCAACACCTCCAATCTCAATTACTTGTCCACTAATGAGGGGTTCTCTAGTGCCTTTGCGAAGGTTGGTGTCATTGATTCGGATCCCATTTCGGCCTTGCACATGTATGTTCCAGCGTTCCGAGTCCGAGTCGAAGTAAATCTCGGCATGGAGCCGAGATACCATCTTGTTGGGTCCAAGGTCAATATGAACACCATCTTGGCCCGCAGATTCACCTGGCAGAGTGTTGGTTTGTGTTTGTGCGCTGGATGTAAGACCTTCTGGGGGACGCCCAATGACATTGTTAAGGTTCTTAACGTAGAAAGTCCAGCCCTTTCCAGCGAGTTTGGCATATGCTTGTACCCCCTCCTTATTATGTATCTCGTATAACGCATTATCGTGATCTTTACTGGCTTGTACAGCATGTGGTGGCATAAGTAGGGTGGGGACAACGGCTTGTATCAACTCTTCGTCGTTCATACTGAGGCCTGACCGGTCGAGGGGGAGTTTGACGGATTCTGGCTCTGGGGCGGGTTTCTCGGCTGGCTCCTCGGCCTTTGAGGATATAAGTTAGCATAAATTAGTAAATTGGAACACTCTCAGACTTACTCTCTTTCTTCTCTTCGCCGGTCTTGAGGGGGAAGAGTCGGGTACATCAACATTATTAATCACCTCCCGTCGAGCTCTCTGGGAGCGCTTTGTGGATGGTGGCATACTTGCGGATACTGGGCGATGAGTAGTCCTTTAACGCATGTAACCTAACGACGTATGGAGAGGGGATCCGGTGGGGTATTTGGATTGTAATCGGATGCGCAAGCGCAATCGCAAATAAATGTCGAGGAAGGTCTCTTTGCGACACAATCTGGGTGAACGCCTGCAGGAATCCGGGCTTGATCTGTATGTTGCGCCTTGTTAAGTGCTGGAATCAATGGGGCAATCACTCTTCGGTTTCCTCCTGACGTGGTTGTGGGTTCCTTTATTTGCGTGTTGGTGTCCGATTGTTGTTGCGTGCGATGTGATTTGACTTCGAAAGCTTCTTTTTCGCGTGACCGCGTTTCTTGAGACAATGGCCTTGTTTCCCCTGCGCACTGTGTCTGTCGGACGATAAATGTAGGAGAAGCGCGTCGCGAGGGGCGCGGTCGAGAATTGAATAGATACGATACGAAGTGTCTGCGGATGAGTTTGGATGGTGGTTGTGTTGTAGAGAGGTTGGAGTTTAAAAATCCAGGTGTCCAGGTGGGGGGCAAACTCTATTATTGGCTGTTGGCGTACAAGTAAACCCCGACCGTTGTTTACTTAAAATAAGCCCCTCCAAATTGGTCCCCATGTAATTGTGAGTCATTATCGTTATCGAGTGAAGAGTGTTATACTACTTATAGAACGAAGACTTTTAGCTCATAATCATCAATTTATTGTTCGTCATTATATTATTCACCACTGTACATCTCAGTAAGCGAATATTTACAGCCACCTGGATCCAAATATCGCATCGCTCTCGTCAAATTAGACTGATTATTCTAAAATTTTGGAACAACTGAAAATATTAATCCAGATGTTTTGAAACAATGAAGCTTAATTGTCCCACCGCATTTGAGGTAATACAAAAATTGTTCGAGACCTTTAGAACAACAAGATCCGGTGTAACCATCATCTATCTATGTCAGAATGGAGAAAATTCAAGCCATTTTCTTGTGGAGTCTTTATGAAGTAGTGAGAAATGCTTCGAACCTCGGATTGAAGATGGGAACACGAAAAGCTTGGATGATGTTTAGCACAATATAGTAGCTGGCGGAGCGAGGGTGACATCGCGTAATCCCCACACCAAAAAGAGGCTCAACCGTGAAACCCCTTTTGTTTTCCAGAGTCACAGTCACGAGAACTTTCAAAACAAATATCTGGACTAACATCTATTTAAATCATGGTTTGCTCTCCAATTTTCATTCAATTGTTTGTGAGTGTTTTGATTGTGGTACACCTGGCCACTTCACTCCTCGGGTATTCGCCTTCTGTTTGGCCATATTTTCGCCCCAATTAGAATTCAAATAAGCAAGCAACTCCTTTGTAATGATTCGAGGACTCACCTGGTGTTGGAATGGTTTCTTTGTCTCGGGAAGTTTCACTCATATCACGTGGTCGTATCCTGTCCAACATTATGGCTACGAACGGCTACGATATGGCCCTGGCAAATGCAGACCCTCAATTGGAGTCTAGAATGTTGACCCCGCACCAATATCCTGCCGAAGCAAGCTTGATACGTGTGTTGGTGTCGAAGTGTATCCCGTGACTGGCCATCTGAACGGCAGATGAACCACACCGGGAGATGGGGACCAACAGGGACGTCGATAGGAGGCCGAATTATGAGGTGCAAAAGGGAGGGATAATCGCACGAACGAGATCTGCTGAAACTAATAGCAAGGCGCGGCCCGCTGCAGACATGGATATCGTGCACACTGAATTCGGCTGCCTGCAGAAGAATTGATGTTGAATTCCATGTTTCGATGATGCATGTGGAGGTGGGGAGAACAAATTTCGAGATGCAAAGCGTCCTTTTTGAGTTCCTCGCAGATTTTGAAGTACCACATATGTTGGTGGCGCCTCCCCCTTGTGGGTTGATCTTCTGGCCTTGTATTGTTGAGCGCCATTCGAAGATGTGGCATATGATGACCTAAACTTCGCGATGGAGATAATTGGACGGTTCGTCTTTGGCGTCGCTGAAGAATTGTTGTTGCTTCCAAATGGCAGAGCTGAAGCTGATCATGGAGAATTGGAAGTGTATCGGCACACTTCAACCTCAAATGTTTCGCCACGTACTCTATGCATTTACTTGCTTCACGCCATTTGACTCGCGGTTCGAGGAGGATGTAGCAACTTCAGACAATCATTGCCCCTTCATACAAGAAACCTCAGGTAGCCACCAGGTTCCCGTACACCTGGGCAAAGCACATCTTCACAGCCCACATGCCACCATCAGCATGCTTGCAGCTTCCCTAAAACGGATAACATCCGTATAAAGTACATGTGCGCCCATGAATCCATGTTTGGCCTTTGGTTACGTCGGCGCGCCGGGTGGCCCTCCGCTGAGTGTGTTCAAATTTTGAATGAGGTGGTTGAATTAGGTTCAAGAATATGCACATAGGTGAAATAGGACTCGCAATATAGGGTGTGGTGTGTTGTCAGACTTGCCTATTGCATAATTGGTGTTTGATTTTGGATAACATCACTCGCCATGATCCCTCTTTTACTGCCCAATTACCTCGAACATGATGCTTGGCCCGACCCGGCTTCGTCGGTAATTGATTTTGGAGAAAACCATTTCAGCAAGCATAGAACTCTTGGGTTAAGGCTGATTGAGCTCGACCTTTTGTCACTGTGGCAAGAAGCACGCATATCTAGGTAGCGATGTAGTAGGGCTCAAGAGCTTACCGCTCCTCCCGTGTGAGAAATGTATATCGCACACCAGGGCTGTAAGAATTCGTGGCGTGTCAAGAGATTTGACCTTCTACGACCAACTCTTCTGGAAGAATGAAGGTAACATAAACCTAATTATTCGAGCCTATTTTTTTAATCCAAAAAATTGAATTTGGTTTTCCCAAGTCTTTGTTGAGCAAATGAGCGAGCAGAGTAGAGGCATTCTACTCATGACCACGAATCCTGCACCCAGCGCTGCAGTTAGTATTTTACCATCAGGATTGAAATCTTCTCGGGATCCAAGTTTAGCTGAAAGGAGGGACCAATCCAAATGATGAGATGATCATTTTTGGTTAGGATAAATCACTTGAAACCTGCACATAATTACTAATGCCTCTGTCAACAGTGTCGTATTGGTGATGTGATTGCAGGAAACGTATGTGCAGAAGGATTGGTGGGTTTGATTGTAGGGTTCCTCCCAATTCAAGTTTTCCCCATGATCACAAAACGGACGACTGAAGCAGCCATTAGGAAAGGAAACCATCCAAGTTGTTTGAATTCCCATGATGCTGATCCGACGTCAAAATAACATTGTGGCCAAATATCGAAGGGGTGCATCTCAATCCATCCCGATGGCAAGTCCTTTCGGCATGCCGAAAGGCATGGTTGCGGGACGGTTCCAAACTATCGGGTCGACCAAGGTATTCTGTACACTGGACGTCAATAGCCTCAAAATACCTCCTCGAGTACAGTAAGATTATGCCCCAAAGTCAACCATAAACGGCATCTGAAACACCTGACGAAAGGGGACTCAAAACCAATCATCCTTGATGGAGGGACGCCTCAGGCATAACAATACTTGTGATGGCGCCGTGTTGTTTTCGAAGCAAGTGCTCCCGAGAGCATGATGGGGATTACTGATCCCGGGTTTCTGCTGCAAGTTTCCGCGGTGGTGCGCGTGATAATTCCCCTCAACAAACATCAAATAAAAATCCGGATTGTGTTGGCACTTTTACTTAGGAAATGTCTCCACGGATGCAGCCCCCTGGATTCTGAGCTCTGTGATAAGCGAAGATGCATGATCGACTGGTGGCCGTGGCCGTGGTTGCACAAGAATTCCAACGGCCATTTCGAAGGCGGATGGATGTTGAAAAGCAACGTGCTCATACACAGCATGAGAAGCACGAGAAGCACTCGAAATACCGGTCCCGATTTCAGTCTTTTCCCTCCCACACCTCGATGGCTTCTCGGACTCCCTAGACGAGTTTAGTCACCGGATTTGACAACGAAGGGGCTTCATGGAACTCGTTGACCACCTACCAAACAATCTTGGATGCGGTGGAGCGTTGGACGGCTCGTTGGAGCATTGCTCGATCGAACTCCTCGATGGTCAGGCACGAATGAGTCGGACAGACACGATCACTACAACCGGATACCTGGTTGATGTTGGGCTGACAGTGGGAAATCAAGTACGTGGTTGCTATCATCGCCCTGACCATGAGCTGCGGTGCGAAAGTAGATGTTGCCTCTGCTTCCCTCGTGCAGTCAGTCGATAGGTAGGGTGCGATAGAATATGGTTTATGATCTATGCCAAGGCCCTAAAGCCCAATATCAGTCAGCGAGAAGGTACTATACCTCTCCATCCACATGGCCATGGACGTCCAAGCCAGGTCTGGGAGAACCCGACAACCCGACAACCCGACAATCCGTCATTCAAGGTGTATCATATTCCTGAACCCTGGCTCTGAAGCTGTTGTTGTTGACAGATCGGATTTCGGAACCTGTACGGCGGCACGGGCGCCGACGCTCGGCTGCGGACCTTATTTCGGCCACAATCCATGGCGTGGAATCCACCAACAAAGTTGGCAAAATTGAGTCCAGACTCGGGTTACCTAGCCTACTCACTCGGCACGGCAAGTGGAGGTGGTATTGTATCCGGCCCGCGAAAGAAAAAACATGGGATACTCAGAAGCGACCTCGAGGCGAGCTTCAGGGGTCTGGAATCGCAGTATGTACCGACGGCACTACTTATCACGCCTCAAGATTCCCGACCTCGCCGTTGATTTGAGGACATCTGGAGCGGTCAAGACAAGCGAGCATAAAGAAAGTTCACCAGCTTCGGTTCGAGCCGGTTATGGTGACGTATCCAGGTTCCCCTGCCATTGTCGGCCTACCATTGGCAGCTCGGGTCTACCTACCTACAGTAGCTGCAGACTTAGAGCTGCCTTCTAGCATGCCCGTAGAGAGACATTATCGATGCCGCGTGGAGAAGGAGAGGATGCAGAGAGGATGCAGAGAGCTGCACAGAGCTGCAGCTGCATGCTGCTCGATGCTGAGGAGGTATGGCGTGTGACTTGCAATGGTCGATGGTCGACTTGGGCCCAGCGGGTTTGAGATCGCAGCCTTTTCTTTGCGTTGCACCGCGTACTTGAGGGCCGAGCGGTCCCATCTAGGACGTGGAGCCCATCAGAAGAGATGAATACACATGCAAGAACCTCTCCGATCTGGCTTCCTATTAGGGGCCCTTTGGAAGGACGTGCCGCTGTCCAAAAAACCCTTGGGATTTGGCCTCGAGATATAGACCGTTTGCTGGCGGGGTAGTAGCCGGGGCATGTATAACCTAGTTGTAGCTCGCTGGCTGGCTCACGGGTAGGGCAGGCCTGGTTCCGATCCTTGTACACTCACCCCCTTTGATTTATCTAGCCTCTTTTGGTTATTTAGCTCGTCTAGTATGATGTATTCGCGAACTGACTCGCCCATCCCATCTTTGCATCCGAACTTGGCGTCTCTTGTGCGGCCATAGTTCATACTCTCTATCCACTACTACTCCACATGGGCACTTCAACTTCTTTCTGCTACTACTTCCACGCATCCACCTCATGCAGCTCCTTGCTGGCAGCTGTGCTGCTGCCATTGGAAGAGAAGAACCATAGCCGTATCGGCACACCCTTTGTCGGTTGAGCTCGCTTCCGATCCCCGCGAGAAGCCGCCAATCTTCCCACTTGCCATGGCTTGTTATTTCTTTTCCAGGAGTATAAAAGGATCCAATTGCCCCTCATGTTTTCGACTCGAACTTCACTTCAAAACAAACACGCCACATCAGGAGCTTCTCTGAGACACTTACCCCGTCCAACTTTGTGCACTTCCTTATATTTTCGAAAAAACTTTTCTTCCAAATCATCAACCTTGATTTCTTCATCATGGCACCCTCTGCTCTCTCAGATATAATTCCCATCCCCAACAACCAAGAAACTGCCTTGTCTAGTCACCAAGCGCTCAAGCCCTCCAATGGCCATGTCAACGGTACCAAGGGCATCAAGAAAGGCTTCCACCTCAACCGTAACCTCAAGAAATCATTCCCTGTTGTGACTGGAGGGAAAGGCAATTACCTATTCCTCGAAGATGGTCGCACTATTCTGGATGCCGCCGGCGGAGCTGCTGTTTCCTGTCTTGGGCACGGGAACCAAAGAGTCATTGATGCTATCACTAGTCAACGTAGGCGACTTTACTATTTGTTTCTATCTAACTGCTTGATTCTAACTCCTCTTGGCTCCTGTTTTGACTGACAAGAAAAACACTCGCTAATATATTTCAGTGATGACCGGATCTTCTTACATTTGTTCCTCATTTTGGAGCGCCAACATCGTCAATGATTTGTGTGAAGAGTTGATACGTGGAACAGAAGGTGCCATGAGCAAAGTTTATTTGACTGGCTCAGGTTTGTGACCATTCTCCCGTTTCGGGGCCCCCCTTTTTCACTGCTGTTACTAAGCTCTGTAATTAGGATCCGAAGCCATAGAAGCCAGTATCAAGCTCTCTCGCCAGTTTTTCTACGAGAAAGACAAGAATACGTCTAGAGTCAACTTCATCGCACGCGAAAACTCCTATCACGGAATTACGATAGGTGCGCTTGGGGTTTCCGGTCATAAAGCCCGCAGAGCCCCCTTTGAGCCATTTCTCATGAACGTCCACCGTGTGTCTGCTTGTAACGCATATCGCCAGCAAAATGGCGAGTCTAACGAAACCTTCGTAGCTCAGAAAGCTGCCGAGCTCGAAGCGAAATTTCAAGAACTTGGCCCTGAAACTGTCGTTGCCTTCATATGCGAGCCAGTTGTAGGAGCCGCGCTAGGATGTGTCCCGTACGTTCCCGGCTATCTGAAAGCTATGCGAGATGTCTGCCATAGACATGGTGCACTCTTTATCCTGGATGAGGTTATGAGTGGGATGGGCCGATGCGGTACCCTGCATGCTTGGCAAGATGAAGGCGTGGCACCCGACCTACAGACAATGGGCAAGGGACTCGCAGGCGGGTATCAACCAATTGCAGCAGTGCTTATCTCCCAGAAAATCGTCAACGGACTCTTCAGTGGCCAATTTGTTCACGGGCAGACCTACCAAGCAATGCCTGTACAAGCAGCCGCCGCGCTCGAGGTACAGAGAATTATACGCGAAGACAACTTAGTCGAGAACGTCAGAATTCAAGGAGAGTATCTTGGGCAATGTTTAAAACAACTTCTCGGCGACCATCCAAACGTTGGTGACATCCGAGGAAAGGGACTTTTCTGGGGTATCGAGTTTGTTCAGGATAGGCGGACCAAGGAGCCCTTTGACCCGGAGTGGTGTGTTGCACAAGTCGTGCATGATGCGGCGATCTCGGACTTCAACATAGCTCTATACCTGGGAGCCGGGACAGTTGATGGAACCAAAGGAGATCACGTTATTATTGCCCCGACTTATACCTCTACACGCCAGGATATTGAGCTGATCGCGAAGACCGTTACCGCGGTAGTTGATCACGTCTTCTCGCAAGACCTCTTCCTTTAAACTTTCACTTTGTTTTTTGGGGCTCTCTTCCAGGTTTTTTTCTTTTCGGTTCGTAAAGCAGCGTTGGTGTAAGGAGTGTGGCAAATTGAGAGCGCCGGAAAGGGTATTAGGTTCAATCTCAGGAACAAAAATGTTTTGTGGATACATGCACCTCACCATTTTTGGTTCATTCGTTAGCGCTTATCAAAAACAGTCTTCAACATCTGGCCCATAGCCCTTTATGCGGCCCACCATTTCTGGGTTGACTGCCACCGCTCCTTGCTTGTATTCTTATTTTCTTTTTCTTTATCTCCCCATAAGATCTTCCTCTTTTCGTTTCCGGTTGGTTATCTTCGTTGGGGGTCTAAAGGAGTATATGTTGCCTTGGCTTTACCTTGTCTCTACATATCCAATCATCCTCCAACACGTAAAGCAAGGGAGCATATTCGCACTTCAAACAGTACAGCAGAAGTCAAAATGCCACGCCTCAAGGGGGTACGAATCCGTGGCGGGTTCGACTTCTCACCGAGTATGAATGCTCGGTCTATTGGATACTGAATCCTAGAAACCAACAACCACACAATGTTTGTTCCAATAACTCTTAGAAATCAGAATGACCTTATTCTTTGGGAATTTTGCGTGGGATTTCCTCGACGGCAAGTTCCACTGCGAGCTCTACGGATGAGGACTGTCACATTGCACAAAGATGCCCTCACAGCCACTTCTGCACGAGGAACCTTGTGGGAAAAATGGAGCACAGGCAAATGTACAAGCCCGCAGGAGTAAGTTATCACGTTGTCGATTTTCGAAAACACTCAAGTGGCTGGTTTGTTTCTTTGGTACATTCTTTGCCTAAATCGCCGAAACTCATCCCAAAAAAACTTTTCAATCTACTCCTCTCCCAAAACCTCCCACTCCTCCTCGTCCTCAAGATATTCTTCCCTCTTGCCATGGCTGTTTGGTGGTGGAGTAGCAACCTGACCCATATCGAACTTCAGGTTATTGTGTCCACCAGTGGCATCAACATATGCAGTATTCTGGGCGTACTTTTCCACATCGCCGGCCAGATCGAGACCTACCAATGCCCACACGAACAGACCTTGGTCGAGCTTGTTGCCGAGGAACATATAATTCGGGAAAGGATCGTAGGCTTTGCTTGCTGCGTATCCGGTGAAACCATCTGCATCATTTGTCGTCAAACGGATTTTATTGGTGTTGTATGGGGCGGTGGCCTCGACGGCGGAAATAAGCGTTTGTTCGAAGAATAGCTGGGAGAGATGGTTGATCTTTCCCCCGGTGTAGGAGCCGTTAGGTTCAACTTTTGCGCCGACGTGGGTGATGATATGCTCGTGGGTCGCTCTTCCGCTGTAGTGGCCAGGGAAGATGGTGTCAAAGTTCACCACACCGTCGGTATCTGTCTTCTGAACCCCTCTCAACCAAGATGATTGCAACCCTCCTTGTCCTGCTGCGGATACCCCCGAGTAGATACCAGTAGCATTGCAGGACCAGATGTCGACCAAGACATCGGTGGCTGGTTTGCAGGTCTTGATATCCATGAATTGCATCTCTAGGTGCATTGGCACGCCCTTCTGATTGTCACGCACATTGCTTCGGATTTGTTCTCCTTTAACGTAATATGGGCCGTTGGCGTTGTCGGGCGTCATGATACATGATGCATTTGCTCCGAAGAGAGTAGCAGGCGGTGAAGTGAGGGTTATGCCAGTGCCGGTTTTGTTGTGATTTGTTTTTGCCCAGTTCTTGAAATCTCCTAAAGTCCGCTTGTCCAGGATAGGGGCTAATGGGTTAGCATTTTATTCATTTTTAACATCTCGAAAAGGGAATACTTACTATCCAGAAGATCTCGCTCTTCACGTAGCTGCTGTACCGTTGCCGCTCGCCGTTCCATGGCTCGCTGCTGGAGCTCCTGTACATGTGGACTGTCCCAACACGCTTCCATCACAGATTTTTGGTAGTCTGCCACATCTGACATTCGCTTGATCTCTCTTGCAATTGCCCGTACATCCTTTGGAGCCTCACCGGGATGAGCAGAGGTCAGAGATCCACAAAATCCATAAGCAAGTGCCAAAGCGGCCAGAAAATTTGATATTGGTGCCATCTTGACCTTGCGATGAGACCAAAAAAAAAGAGAGAATACGCAAGAAAAAAAGAGGCACGAACACATGGAAAAACACTTTCACTTATGTACTTTGAATTCGGCAAGTGACTAAAGAACTCGTCAATTCCAAACCCCAATCTAACAAAACCATGATTGTACACTTGATCTAAACATCTGATCTCATGACAATCTTAGGGAACAACTTGTAGGCTATTTCGACAAGCCTATGAATGACCAAGGATAAATGAAAAAGTCAACCTCTTCATCTATTTTCACGATACCCATTGATTTACTCAAATGATTAATGAGGGGTGTGTCGCGACCTGAAGGCTGGGATACATATCTCTTCCTGTGCCTAGTGATGGGCGATCTTGGGATGCCGCATAATGTTGCCGCAGTGCAACACAAACCTATATCGAGTTTGTGGGGTATGGGGCAATAAGCTTCCATTCCCTGACAACCAATTGCAAAGTATTAATTTGCTTCCTCGTGCCTTCTAGTTGGCTCCAAGGGAGGAGCTTACCCAAGAGGCTAATCATAAATGCAAATGCCGATGGTAACCCTGGCTTTGGATCGATGCAGAGAACTCTTTAACCGGTGACGATCGAGCGGACGACTAATAGAGTCGCGATTTGTAAAGTGCCAGTGAGAGGGGACACTGGTGGAAGTGCCGAAATGTTTTGAACGAAATCTTCGAGATTGTTGGAATCGTACAGCCTCGCTCGAAGGGAAAAATTGGGTGCCCACGACGTTGGCCAAGAAGGTTAATGAACCTGGAGCGCGTGGATCCATCGATTGGAGTTCGGCAGTGTCTTGCCATATGTAAATCGAGTATTATTGAGGAAATGGAATGTGCTGCCTACCAGTAAGCCAATAGTTCATACTCGAATGCCAATACATGCGGAGAGGGGGTTGAGGAAGCGAGTCTTGGGTCCTGGGTCTTGGAGAGCTGGGGAGCATCGAGGATAATATCATCTGGATATTTAGATCTGGATCTAGATCTGGCAGCGGAAAAAAAGGTGCATCGGTGCGTGGCCACGAATGTGCATTGTGGATAATTGCGGTTGGAAAAGAAGAAGCCTCGGATCGTACGAGATACAACCTTGCAATTTGAAGAGTCACGAGGAGGACCCATGGCATGAACGTGACATTATCTGGGAAGAGGAGTTTTAGCAGTATTGTATCTGTATGGGAGTTTGCTAACTTAGAAGACAGCAATTCATGATTCTGAAAGTCATTCTCCTAACCTCCCAACGGATGTAATAGGTTCCATCATTGCTCCGCGTACATCTACTTGACATTGTGCAAAACAGTTCATAACAATCAAAAGTATTGTTTGAGAATGTTTAGAAGAATGAGAAAATCAATTCCTCGTTTCTCCTAAACACCCTGAACAATAAGTAATTATCCGAGATCGATTCAAACAATGAGAAAAAGGATTTACACGACAATAGCCGAGTCTCTGGGCTGCCCCCTTTTTGAATTTTTCTCTCTTCCAAACCGTACCCACTCTAAAGTTGAGTAACTTGAGATTTTTCAAGAACCCGTTTCATACCCAATCACTTGCTCAGCCTCTTCTCGCGAATAAAACACGATGCCACCAAAGCACAAAAAACAATCCCAATGTTTACCCCAAACGCACTATTAACAGCAGCCTGATAACACCCTCTCACCAAAACCCTCACATCCGGATCCAACGTCTTGATGAAATCCAAACTCTCCCTTACACGCTTAACAATCTCCTCGACCTCTTTCCCATTCAATTCTTCCCTCAACGTTGTCCTTAATCTCTGCTGCACGACCGTAGCAGCAATACTCACACCCGTCACACTTCCAAGAGAGCGGAACAGATAAGTACAAGCCGTAGCAACAGCTTGTTCCGCGGGATCTGCATTCGCAAGGACAGAAAGAAGGGTTGTAGTGACCGAAGCACCAATTCCAAAAGACGAAACAGAAACTCCAATAACAACACCCACCGGTATGGTAAAAGGAGTACCCGAAGTCAGGAAGATAGTAAGTGTCCCACACATCCCAATAAATACACATAATATAGTAAGGAAGTAATACCTCCCTGTCTTCTGCATATATATCCCACCAAATAGCGATCCAGATACCGAAGAAAGCATCACGGGGACAAGTCTTAAACCAGCCGAGGTTGCAGAAAGTCCCTCGACGGCTTGTAGGTAAAGTGGGATGTAGAAGAGCGAACCCATAGCAGCAGCCAGGCCAAAGAAGTTTGTGAGGTAGCTGGCTACTAGGGAACGATGGAAAATTATGTGGCCGGGTGCGAATGGGTGAGAAGCAACTTTCTTTTCGACGAAAATAAAAAGTCCGACGAGGGGGAGGGAGATGCAGCAAGGAATAATGGCGAATTTTGATGTCCAGGAAATGTTGCTACCGCGGTCCATACCCACAAGGAGGGAGAAGACGGCGAAAACCAGCGTAAAGGCACCGAGAAAGTCGACTTTCTTAAGCTTTGATAGCCAGTGAGAGTTTTCGGTTTTGGGAAGGTGGAGGAGGAAGTAAACTGCTATGGAAGCTACTATGCAGAGAGGAAATTGTCCCAAGAATGCCCTGTAATGTTCAGTATTCATTTCCTAGGAATCGAAGTGTGATTGAAATCATACCATCTCCATCCGATTGAGTCTGCCAAAATACCGCCTAAAGGAGCTCCAATTGAAGATCCTAGTGCATAGACAATATTCACATACCCCTGCCATGTCCCTCTACTTCTCAGTGGAACAATATCACTAAGTAAGATACTGACAACCGTTGTCATGCCTCCTCCACCAATACCTGCAAAGGCTCTTGCGGCAACCAGTTCATTTAGATTTCGAGCAAGACCGCAGAATAGACACCCAATGCCGAAAATCGAATAGGCAAAGAGAAGACAGGGTTTTCTTCCAAAGATATCACTCAGTTTCCCATAGAGTGGTTGAAAACTTGTTAGAGTGAGGAAATATCTACAGAGGTCAGCATTTCTCTAGTCATCTCGCGATAGACGGTAAAAGCAGCAGTAGATACTTCAGGTTGGTACCTGCCTACTTCTCTCATTGTCCTAACTTTCTAGGGAAATTCAGCGTAATTAACCTAAATACTTGGAACAATTTCATATTAACTCAGATAGTTGGAACAATCAAATTTACTTGTTCCAGACTATCTAGGTTAATACATTAGATTTGTGCTATAAATTTAGAACCATAAGAGGGGGTGCTTATTTACTGCCGCTTTTGTTGTCCACCCCGTGGTTGTGGAGTTACGGGGAGTAATGATGAAGATGGAGACTCACGCAGTTGCAATCCAGCTTGTGTTATTCAAAGCATTTAAATCGCTGCCCATTCGAGCATAAGTGCTCACAACAAGCGTTTGATCCATACTACTCAGTAAAACCTGTTTTGAATAAGGTCAGCAATGGTAACTTATCTGGAGGAAAACAGGTCTGGTCATTGTTCCCAGGCATCCCTTCATTATATTTCACGAAAAAGTCTAGCATAACCAATACTCATTTGTCGAAGAGGTTGCGAAGCATTAGAAACTGAATCGCTTGATTCTCCTAAGCCTCCTTGATTAATAGCTCCAAGAACATTTCATATAATCCATCGTAAATTAGGTAACGGAGAAGCTCTGGTTCTCATGATAAATTGACAATGGATTCAAAGCACATAACAAAACCAAAACTCGTAATCAAGTGAAAAAACAACTTAGAAAATAAAAAAGCATCATACCCCAATAGAAACAGCAGGAAACAACATAGCCATCTTCGCCATCATATCACTCTGCCCCTCAAATAGCGGGTTCACTAATTGACTGGCTTCCTCATCGCTACTGGTTTCCTCGTCACTATTTGCGACCTTCTTCCCATTCCTCTCATCTCCATTCGGACTGTCTGGTGTAATTGTACCACTCCCATAAGTGCTATCAACATTGCCTACGAGGGAGGTCGTCTCGGTCGACTCGGCATTCTCAGGGTCGTTCCGTCGGGAGCTTGCCATATTCCAGAAATCCTCGAATTAAAAGAAGAAAGAAAATATCCGAATCGAATTTGAGAAATTGAATCGTAACCAGATGAAAATGGGGGAAAGCAGTAGTTAAAAAGTGGGAGAAGACAGAGAATGTAGAGAATGTTGGAAAGGTGGGATATTCCGAAGCATCACAGCGGGCGGCATTGCTCCTTGAAGTTCGTGACGCGTGCAGCTCACTGACCGCATCTTCACTACAACACACTCATCACCATTTGCCATCAATGATGGTGTCGCGAAGGTATGCTACATCTCCTGTTGATTTTTCTAACATATTTACAGATCTCGAGAGAGCTGCCCCCGAACCCCTAACCGATATCCCGGCCTCGTGCACGGTCCTGGCAAAAGCCCGCCCCCTCGGAATGTCACCCACTATATTAAAAGTTATATATCACAACAACCACTTATTGAATTTGTATATAATTAAGTAGGGATATAGATAAAAGGTAGTTAATTAGAGAATAAGTACAAAAAACTATGCGCGAGCACGGAGTGGCAGCCTAATCTGCCGTCCTAACCTAGTTTCCTTCAATTGTAGGGCTACCACTTCAGCTGGAACTCTAACCTTAAGTTTAAGTATTAAAGTTGGCTTTTCCAGCTCTTTTTGTCCCTTTTTAGCTCCTTTCTTAACTTAAGGCATATATAGAGTAGTCCTTTTTCGTAGAACACGTATACATTTTGTCTGTTTTAAGGCCTTTAGAGTTATAGTAGCCAGCTCCTTATAGAGCTAGGTTTCTGCTCTCTTATTAGCTAATTCTTCCTTCTTACGTTGTCTCTCAAGAGCATTCGCCTTTCTTGTCTCTCTCCTCTCTTCCTTTGCCTGTTCTTCAGCCTCCCTTGCCTCTTCTTCCTTAGCCTGATACTCTCGAGCTCGTATAACCTTCCCAGGGGAGTATACCTCTACTCCCTAGCTAATTTCCCCGCAAAGATTAAGTCTCTTACCCTTCTTTCTCTTCTAATTCTCAAGAATAATAGCCATTCGCAGCCCCTAGTTCTCGTGTTTGAGAATAGAGACTTAAGAGGAAAGAGTACGTATAGAAGTAAAGACCTTGTATACCTTAAGCTTAGATGGAGACTTTTCAAAGTCTAAGAACGTGTATCGTATAGCTTTTAATATAAGGGGTGTTTTCATGCCTTTGACAGGTTCCTTGACTAGCGAGGCAGGCTTTGTCACCTAGGCAACCATCTTTACGCTCTAAATTGGCCAGATTCCAGCCTTCTCGAAGGCATATATAATATTGTGTTCTATGAATACAAGATTCTAGGCTATCTTAAACATTTTATAGAAAAATCTCTTAGATATAGAGACTAATCCATCGGAAGTAGTAAGGAGCTTTTCTAGCTCGTTGCTGTAGAATATAGCAAGGGGTTAGAAGAGGCCTACGTTAAGAGGCTAGAGCCGATGTATAGTATAAGGAGGAAGGATAATAATAATAATATAATAGCGGAATACAAAGTCGATAAATTTCATGTTAATATACGAGGAGTGGCCGTCTACAAGAAGCAGCCGGTATGCCCTTACGCTCTTCGGTTTTATGTGTCTCTTAAAGACGTCTTCTAGCCACTTTAGGCTAAACTGGTTTAACGACTAGCCGTTTTCTAATAAACCGAAATATACCCCGTCTTCTTCGACATCCTCTGTCTAGGAGCCCTATAAGTCTCCTAACACGCTCTTATAAATAAGAAGCGGCGGGATAGCTCTCCCAATAGCCGAGACACATGCTAGTAGAGAAATAAACTCTCGAGAACCGTCCTACTTATTCTTTATAACCCAGCCTAATATATACGCTTCTAGACTTATAATACGCTTTATAGATCGGCTAAATCCTATAAGGAATCCCTTCTTGTTAAAGTTATATAGGTTGTCAGCAGTTATATTATATTTCTCGATAACTTACATAAGCTAGAGAAAATAAGACAATATTAGCTTTTATACTTAAATTAAGATAAGTAGGGGAAAAAGTATATAATACCAAGGTAAAGAAGAGTATAAACATAGGAGTATACTTAGCTACTACTCTTAAGTTCTCAATATTCTTAAGATAGCTACTATATAACCTGTCCTTATATCTTCGGATAAATTGCCTAGTCCAGTTCTTCCCTACCGCGCTCCTACGTATCTCTTCTATAAGGTTCTTAACAATTAAAGACGTAGGGGGTATTACTCGATCAGTAAGGTTATTAATCTGTCGAATCAGGACTTCTTCTTACTCCTTAGTAAGTGCTTAGTAGTAAAGGGCAGTAGCGTCTTTGCATGTTATAGTCAAGCCCCTAATCCTCCGTAAGATAGCAGTACGGTCACACCCATACTTCTTAGCTGCCTTAGTAAAATTGCTATACTCTCCTCTTTTAATTGCTACCACCGCTAAGTTGATCTGATGAGATTTGTCTATTCTAGCCATAGTTAAAGTAGTAATGGTCGAGGTAAAAAGAGGGGTTTTTCGGCGGGCTTTTGCCAGGACCGTGCACGAGGCCGGGATATCGGTTACGTGCCGACTCCACTTACCCCGCCTCCCGCCTCTCCAATGCATACTCGTATCTTGATATCTGAAGTCTTTAAATAGGCATGGAGCTCTTCTAAAGAGAGGGATGGCATGGCAGCGGGAGAGCATCGTCCGTCTACAAGGCCAAGAAAGAACTAAATACACTCATAAAGTCACTTCACCAAAAAGCAAAAGCAAAACCATCAATCAGCCCCTCTCACTTCCCCGCCCCCTTCAATTTTTCAATCATCCTCCTCTCCCTCCTCAACTCCTCACAATGCTCCAAAACCCCCTCCCCCTCCATCTCCCCCACAAACTCCCACGTCCAATCCTGACACCCCCAATACTGATCCCCATTCATAATTTTCTTCGCCTTAGCTCTCCTCCTCAACTCCCCAACCCTCTCCGTATCCACATAACCCACCGCATACCAATCCACCACCCTCTCTGCTCCAGCCCCCGCACCAACCAACGGATTCCCCTTCCTCTCCGAATACCAATATTTAGTCCTTCCCCCTCAATATTAAGTATAAGCCCCTGAGGCGGATTCTTAGGCGGGGTACCCATAGATCTCGAAGATCTCATACTTTGCGGTGGTGAGAAGGGAGAGATGAAGAGAGACCAATGTTTAAATACCGGTCCACCGCCCAAAGAACGGACAATGTAGACTTTGCGGTATTCATCGGGCGTGTAGGGCGTTGGTGGTTCGGTGGAGGAGAGGGATGAGTAGCGGATTTTGCCGGAGGATTTGGAGACTTTGCACCAAGTTTCTGTTGTGGCTTCGTAATGTTTTGTCCATTCTGCCTCCGTTTCCGAGTCTTCTTGTGGTTTGGGCTTTGGTTTTCGTTTTGCTGCTGCTTTTTTCAGGGCTTGCCTGGGTCTGAGAACTCTTTGGGTTTGCTTTGGTTGTGGTTGTGGTTTTTGGATTACTTTTTTGGGTGGCATGGTTGAGATAAATGCAATGGGAAGTGTTTTGAAGTTTACTCAGAATCTGGGTTGTGAAAGATGATCTTCAAGAGTCGATATTCGGTGGTCGTAACTCGTATCGAGATTTCCACGAATGCACGGTCGACAATTCATACTAACAAACAAAGGAAACAAAGGAATGCAGGATAACGCCTAGACCTAGAAGAGAATAAGGCCTTCAAACGGGAAAAGTGCCAGTCCTCGCTTAGCCCGCGCTAAGGGTGGCAGCTATTCCTAATCGGGCCTATCCTCTAACCCTAACCTAAATTCAAGCTTAAGCTCTAATAAATTACTTTTTTATATATATTAATAGAGCGCTCTCTAAAGTATCTTTTATACTTAAAATTATATATAGAGAGAGAGAGTACCTACTCTAAACAGAAAGAAAAAAAGAAACGCACACAATAATAAAACCAAGAAAAACTACCATTCGGCTCGCGAGTTACAAACGATTTACTTCGTGAGTAAGCCATGGCTTACTCGCCTGGATCAACTCGCGGGTAAGCCGTGGGTTACTCCAGGGTTACTCCAGGGTTACTCCTGGGTTACTCGTGGGCAAGTCGAACTAAGCCACGAGTTACCCACGAGTTATCCACAAGTTGCCCACAAGTTATCCACGAGTAAGCCGACAATTGCACCAACCCCAACCATCATCAGGAAAAGCAATTCCAAGTGCAAGTAACTCACTTACCAATTCCTTCACCAGCATAACAAAAAAACGAACAATAGAGGAAATATGATTCATATTCTCCACTTCTCTCCTCTACTTGTAAACAATCCATACTTATTAAAAATAGGCGCCACACTAATACAAACTTGCAAGTCGCAGTATCTCAGCCTAAACTAACCCTCCCTATACCCCATACACCAAAACATATTCACATTTCCTTCTCCAACGCCAGAAAAGTAAATGCCATCGACACACAGACCAAAAAAAGTAAGAAAAAGCCAATCAATGCCAATTTGAATAATTCCAACATCCCATCCGATCCAGCTTCGAAGTCATCGTCAAAATAACTTGATGCCCATCTCCTTCCAAAACAAAAAAAAAACCATCAACAGCTAGACCAATGCGGGTATCCATGAAAAGTCCGCACCACAGTCCCCCTCACCTCCGAACCGAAAAAGAAAATCAGAAGAAGCATATTTTTTATGTGCATTAAAAGGGAATTTTGTGGTAAAGCAAAAGATGCACGTTCATTCGAGGAGAACACAAAAACCTGTTGTAACAATTTCTCAGATGCGACCACGAGGCCGCTCGAGACCTACGCTCTCGTAAAAAGACAAAGGAAAGACGCTATCTGATATGTTCCCCACTAATACCTATTGAGGCTCGTCGAGCTCATATCTGCTCGCTTCATTGGTAGTGGTGGAGGTGGCTTCTTCGATCTGCTTGGTGGGGGTGGTGGCGGACCTTTACGACCATTCGTAGCAGCAGGCGGCGGGTAATTTCGACTTGCTACACTGCCGTGCGAGGTTGCAGGACTGACAGAGCGTTCACCATATGATCGATCAGGACTACCACTATTCAAAGTGGAGTCGTCTGATGGGTCGCAGAAGAGATCTCCGTTACCATTCGTATTGACACGGTTTGAAGGGCGAAGAGTTGCTCTCAAACTTCCGAAATCTTGTTCTTTGTGAGGATTGGAGCTCTTTCGTGTTTCGGAAACGGGAGTGGTCTCTCGATAAATGGTTGTAGGACCTTGGAATGTAGATGCGCGAGTGAGAGCGTTTCGTCCAGGACGAGGGGACTCATAGTCAGAGTAATCCTCGGGGCTGTTCAAAACAGGGTTAAGTCGGGAGGAAGGAACGCGACCTTGTGATCTGATGGAGGGGCGGACGGGTTCTTCGGGTAGTGGTGGAGGTTCATCATAACTGGAGTATCGCTCCTGGTATGAGTGTGCGGTGTTGGATCGAGCTCGTGGAGCAGGTTTTCTGTGGTTTTGGGTTGGAGACGAGGTTTGTCTGGTTTTCAAATTAGCATATGTAAAGCAGTTGATTCTTTTGTAAACCTACCCAGCAGGCCAGTCTCTCTTCAATTTCAAGAGTTCCTCGCGACACCTATCATAGTACTCGAGTTCGGCATCAACAAATGCTCCGAGATCCGCAACGCTGTCAGCTTCGGCCTCCTTGATGTCCTGCATCCGCCTATACACATCCTCACTCGACTCCTCATATTTGGCTTTTTGGGAGCGGAGCTCTTCCTCGACCCGGAAATCCTCCTTCTTGGCCTTTTGCATCTTGGAGAGGGAGGCATCGTATGCAAGTCTGCGGTTTTCGAGCTTCTTTCTAGCAGCCTATGGAAAGTTAGTAAATGAAGTACTGTCAAAAATATGCAGAACCTACCTGATATTCCTTCATCATTGCCAAAGATCGCTCAAGAGATTCGAGCCATCCATTGGTAGCATTGACAACATAAGTATCCTGGCATCTTCCGATTCTCTCGTTGGCTCTACCCATGCCTGTAACCCAGTTAGAAAAACAATCCCACGAGTAAGGAGGGGGGAAATCGTACTGATCAAGCAGTTTCCAAACTCAGAATCTGGCTCGAAATCCTCTCCATGTGTGATCATAGTTTGTCCCAAGTATGCAACCGGCAGTGTCTTCTCCTTATCTTCGACTTCGTTTCGCTTTGAGAGTGACTTGACGTAGGATGTCATTGACTTGTGCAATTTCCCCATTCCTAGCAGATGTAAGTTAGGGCGTGGTCATCATCGTGATTTGACTCCGGCAAAGCATACCTTCATGTCTAAGATCCATCTCCATCTCCATGGCCTTGAAGTCGTCCGAGACGTTCGTCTTGACCTCCCCACCCATCTTCTCGCCAGCCCATTGCTTGACCCGGCCAAGCTTCTTGTTGATATTCATAGTGGCGGATTATTCGTTTTACGAAGGTCTCTCGTCGAGTGTTGTTAAGATTGCTAGGTGTCTAGCAGATCTGAAGGGCAGATTCGTGGAGGGTGCTTTTCCTTTCGTGTTGATGGTGGAATGCCAATGCAGAGGTCGGTGTCGTCACGAGGAGAGATCAACAAGCCACCTAATTTGGGTAATTATCCAGAAGGCGGTTGAATGATGGTTGGTGGATTCTTGGGACAGATGTCACACTGGCGCAGTAACAGAAGCGACCGTGTTGGGACGAAGAGTCCTTGATCAGAAACAGGCAGATCCCAACAAATATTGGGAGGTGCTTAAGAGAGTGATATGATCCTTGTGAAGGGGGGGGAGAAGGTAGTTTTTGGTGGTGGTGGTCCAAGGTTGTTGGTGGAGCAAGAAGTGAAAGTTGAGTTGGGAGGGAGGAAGTGGTGGCAGGAGTTGGATCGCGGGAGATGCGAATGCTGGCAGCCCAAAGTGGAGCAGAAGGCAAAATAAATCCCAGGTTGTTGGAGATTGAGTCTTGAGAATCTGAGATAAGAAAAAGAAGGGGCGAGTCTGCACTGCGATTGACGGAAAGAAGGTGCGGGAGGGTTCTCTTGGCCTTGAAGTGGGGGGAACTGACGGAAAAGGAGTTGGACGTTATGCAGAAGAAGCAGAAGAAGAAGAAGAAGAAGGAGCTGGCGGGGGAGGAATCACAATTTAGATGAAGGAAGAAGGAGTGAATATTCTCACTCTAAACTCTTTGTTCGCTATGAGAGAAGCGATGCGAGTCTAATTATTATTGGGAATGGGATTAAGATGGGATTGGGATTGGCAGGCTGGATGTGACCTTGACACCTTGACGACAAAGCACTGCTACGATAGGCCGAAGCCAACCATGACATACACAAAGTATTTCTGGATGTCAATGGCTGAGGCTAAGATGCGCATTGTATTGTGTATTACCAACTGCATAAATCTTTCTCTCACCAGGGCTAGTGGCCTCTCCAACCCATCTTTGTCCCCAAATTCCAAACAGACAACCTCCAACAAGCGAAACAAACATTTCTTTTCCCGAAGCGCGCGCAGCCAAGGTCTTAGCTATCCAATCACCGTCTACAGTATTTCTTCCAATCTGCACGAGGAATGCCATTCGTTCCTCCTCAAGAATCAAAAGACAAGACACACCAAACAATGCTTGATTACCATTCAACTTGGGTAAAATATGCTTCGAATGCTTGTTGGGAGATTTGTCGACTGTCAGGGTGGGCAAAAAGGGGGTTCATGATGGCCTGACACAACGCGGCCAAAGGATATCATATCCATTGAGAAGTATTTCCAGACCCTGGGTGACCCCACGGAACACGAGTTTCTGGAGAGATCCGTCTAGCTTGTGGCGCTCCGACCCTCGATTCGCGCCCATCAAGCGGCTCTATCCAAGGACCTTCATCCGACCACCATCTCTTGAAACCAACACCAACCTCACCCAGATGGCGATATTTTTAGCATACCCAACCAGTCCCTCAAAGTTTCATGCCAAAATATTACCCCAAACCCAATCGCCTATCTGACGTTTGCGCTGTCGTAAGGCGTGGCGAACCAGAGTCCACCGAGCTGACCGCAGCAGTGTTCCAGCCAGCCGTCAAGTACCGCTGTATCGGGGCCGGGAAGGGAAATACATCACGAAGCGAATACGGAGTACATTTACGAAGGACCGTATGTTGTGATTACTGACGATTCTCCATTCCTTACAACTGGAGTTCTGTCCTTTCCTTTCTTCACGGAGGAGAGGTCAGTTGTGGTTCAAGATGTTTTGCAGGTTGCAATCCCTGGATACTCCTTACTGAAAACCTGTTATTTTTCCGCTTCTTCATCAATGCATCTCTGCTTCAGATATCTTATCAATATGATATCAGATTGGAAAAGTCGTCATATCGTTCTCGTTTCACGAAATATTTCCGCATCTCTTCGCACGTTCAGCGGGAGTCGTTATCAAACTGATCCGCCCATCACCGTCATCCTCCAAACTCCCTCTTTACCCCAGATTCCAGTGTGCTTGTTTCCCTTGGCATTTCCTCATTCTTGCCACTTTTTTTTTCTTCAATACTTGCGCACAGATGCAGACGACAGCAAGGCACGTGTCTGGATATATTCCGATGGATCCGAATCTTCAAATGTATGGGTACCGTTTCAGATTCGCACGATTTTCGACGCCGATCGCTGACCCGGTCTTGCGAGTCGATTGATCTTCAGATGATGTGGTCTGGATTGGGGCTGAGTAGTTTGGTGAGAGAACCACCTAGTGGGGGGGGGTTTGATGTCTCCGGATCACATATTTTGGGAACATGGAGAATTTCGAGTCTAAATACTTTGATTTTTTTTGGATCGATTCGCACATGAGCAGTTGACTTTTTGACCCGAAGTTGGGAAGCATCAAACCCTACCGAAAGATCCGTACGAAGATTAAAGCCAAAATTTTGAGTCTTTTCTTGAGACCAGATGAAAGCTTAAATACAAATCACGATGAAACCACATTACATCACTTTGCTTCACGAACCCTTCCTCCACATCCGGTACTCCCGTTTCTCTAGGGTCTTGCTTGTTGAAAAGACTATATTTGGATCAATTATAAGCTTCTCTAAAACAAAATCGATGGGAGGATATTTTGTTTTTGTATTGGTGTCGTCTTTTCTGCTAGACTTTTTCTCGTTTTCTTTGGTTCTTGATTGTCTCTCGTTGGACATCCAAAGCGGCAGTATATAACTCTCGTTGTTCTATTCTTTTAGAACAAACGAAGCTTATTGTCCGAAAGGATCTCGATCAATATTCGCTGTATTTCTAAATCTTTGGAATAGTTACTTACATTGTCTGAAATGTTTAGGTCAATGGTTTGTATTGTTCTAGAAAGCTGGGACAATGAGGGGCTATTTACTGCCACTTTTAATGGCCATCGCGAGCTTGCTTACAAGTTGATTTCTGTGCTTTACTCTAAGTTTGGATCGATTCTAATGGAATGATTTCTCAGAGGTACCAAAAGCCACAGCTTAGCGGAGAAACAAGTTTTTGTTATTATCAATTCTCATCTACCTTCCTTTCTGCTTCCTTTCGTAGCGTTTTCTCTTCGCAACTCCCTTCCATTTTATTTTTGAGGTACCATCGATGTTTTTGTATCCATGAATGTTTATGATGGACAACAGAAGAAGTAGCAAATCCCCAGTACCTCTCATTGTACGAAATTTTTGGTACAATTTAGTATCACCCGAGACTCTAGGGGTGCTGCCTGCGAGCTTCAGAGTATTTCCTGTCTTTTACTGTTTATCGTGAGACTGCCCTATTTCGATGTGTCCTGTTATCAATCAAATGTGCTGAGATAGCTGCCTCATCGCCAAGTAGTTCAATTCTTGGGAGTATGCAGCGGCCAAGATGGCAGATGCCTAAATGTATGCTAAGTCTGCTGAGCCAAAATTCTAGGCTTGGTGTGTGGATTTCCCTGGTTCTCGCATTTTCGAAGTTGTGGTTAGAAAACGGTGAATGGGCTTTGTGAATCAAGGTCGATCTACGTTCTGCACAGCTTGTGATTTTACCACCAGGGGGGTCAGGAATTCGCAACCAACAAGAGTAGAATCCCTCAGCTCTTCATCCTCAAATGTTCGACTAAAATTTAGAAAATTAATTTCATTGTCCTAAACGACTAGAATAATCATTTTTATATTGTCTTTATTCTTCTAGAAGTGTTAGAATAATTGTAGGAGGGAAAGCGCCGGGGGGCTCGCCCCTTCCCCAAGATGGGTTTTTGGAAAAGGGCTTGCTTATTCGGACTCGAGAACTCACGTATTTCAAGTGAAGTTACTAATTTTACTAAATTCAGTGCTTTTTTCATTGTAGCTAGATTCCTGGTTTTTCGTATCGCAAGTTACTAATTTTACTAAATTCAGTGCTTTTTTCATTGTAGCTAGATTCCTGGTTTTTCGTATCGCAAGTTACTACTTCTCTTATCTTCGCATCGCTGTGCGAGCCTTGGTCAAAGGTCTAGTGCACCCTTGTCGTGTGATTAAGCAAGCGGCAACGAATACAATGAGAGGAGTTGTGAGCTGACTTGACCTGAGTTCCAAGTAAACACTGGACACTCAGCTCGGCCGTTGAGTGGTTGGGTGTGTGTATCTTGTGAAAATTCTGGTTCTACCATGCTGCTTAACCCTTTACTTAAATCCCATTTAAATCTTTGCCAGAGCCTAGTGTTTCCGTCATTGGATTTTTCAGAGTGTTTGCATAGCGGAATGAGTGGGATAGGCCATGAATAAATGATTGCGATACACCTCTTCCCCTCGTTTACTGTTTGTCCGACGGTGCAACAGACCCCCCGTGCTCCATAAATTGAGCGGAAAGAGTTATAATAACCAAATTTGGGAGAACAAAGTGTTTCTACTGGGTTTTTATTCTTCTCTGGATAAGCAAATCACGTAAAGCCCCCCTTTTTTCTCCTCCCTTCTGTTGGTTTGAAGAAATACGATCGTAAAGAATTCATATTTTAGACGAGAAGCTCGTATGGTGGGAAAAACTGCAAGTTAGTACGTAGTCAATCACATCATTGGGGTCATTTTCATCTCATCGCAGACCTCGTACTTTTTTTTTTTGCAAGTGTAAGCTGAGAGTAGTTGCACGTCCGAAGCGGACGAAGTATAGACGTATGCCAAGATTGATAATCAATCCATTGTCATCAACAACTTTCCATCAATGTATATATACACCACATCACAACCCAAGAGACCCTCATTCTTTCCATTCACCTCACTCATCAAGCAAAAGTGATCATGGCACTCAACCACCTCCCCTACCCGGGTAAACTCTTCGAAGTCGACGATGACACAACATACGCATATATGTACGTCGCAGCCACTACTGCAACATTGACTACATTTCTTTTTCTACATGGATTCCCAAGTTCTAGTTACGATTGGCGAATCCAAATCCAGAACTTGACTGATGCAGGATATGGAGTTTTGGTGCCGGATTTGTTGGGCTATGGGGATACGGATAAGCCTTGGGATGTGGAGAGTTATCGGATGAAGAGGATGGCTGGGCATGTTATTGAGATTCTTGGGAATGAGGGGTTGGAGACGGTTGTGGGGGTTGGTCATGATGCGTAGGTTCTGAGTTTTTCTTTAGAGATGGTTTTTTGTGTTTATTTATGTCCCCCATTCTCTCTCTCCTCTCCCACCCAGTTCTTGGAGCTTCAAGGCTTTCTTCAAAGCTTTCTTCTGTTTTTTCCTTTCTCCAGTCGTCTGGACGATTTCATTGAGACCACCAGAATCAAGGGGGCGAGACTAACAGTTTAAAGTGGTTCTGGTCTCCTATCACGTCTTCATAATTACTATCCGGAAAAATTCTCGTCTCTTGTCTTTGTCACTGTTCCCTACCAAGAGCCTGGCTTTCTCGACATTGGTATATTCCCCCTCTTAGCCCCGTTCTTCTTCTAAACTAACACTTCTCAAAGACGCGATAAATATCCAAACAGAGGCTGAATTCGGCTACCCCGTCTACGGATACTGGAAGTTCTTCAATGAAAGTGACGCTGGTGCAACCATAGAGGCACATGTAAAATTATCCTCTTACATTCCTCTTCCGCTCCTCTTTCCTTCCGGGTTCTAATTGAAGAGAGTTATACTAAAATGACCCCAACAGCACGAAGCCGCCACCTCGCTTGTCTATCCCCCCGTCCCCGAAATTTGGAGATCAGATCTCGCACCCATCGGCGCAGCAAAGAAATGGATCCTCTCCGATACAATAAAGCCCCTTCCAGCTTGGCTTTCCCCAGAGGAAGCTGCAATTCATGATAGTATCCTACTCAGTGGAGGCTATACCGCGCCTTTGAATTGGTTTGTTTCCTCCACCCCCATCCCTATCCCCCTCTCACTTCCTTGACCCCATCTATCCCTCACCTCGCCCTTCTTCCCATCCCTCGCCCCTATATCTCTCCACCCCTTGCTTTCCCATCCATTTCTCTAACACAAGCAAACAAGGTACAAACAAGGAATGCAGCACGTCGACACCCTGGACGACTCCACCATCCCAGAAGAAAACAAATTCGTCGACACACGCACCCTTCTCGTTCTAGCAGGGCGCGATTACGTTGCGAGAGCGGATGTGGGACAGGAGAATCCTAATGGGAGGTTGAGGAATTACAAGGTTGAGGTTCTTGAAGAGGCTGGGCATTGGATCCCCGTTGAGGAGGGAGAGAAGTTGAGTAGACTCTTGATTGAGTTTATCGGGGGGAATTGTACTTCTGCGTAGGGAGTTTGAGCGCGTGAAGAAAGAGGGGAAAGTAGGGTATAAGGGCTGGGGATTTGAAGTGAGGGCTGTGGAAAGGGTAGAGAGGTAAAGAAATGAGGATTGCAGAGGGGGGGTTTCGTTTCTGATTGCGAATGAACCTATTATATTCTTCTGACTAACAAGCTTTTAAAAAAAGTTCTACCTATACTTAATACATCTCATGTAGTACGAACAGTTTACCTTCTTCAGGAGGAAGCCTCTACCTTAACGAGGTCTCTTATCTTCCCCTTCGATCAACTAATGACAATCCTCCTCCAAGTCAAGCGAGCCCCCACCAAGGAAAAAAAGGTATGAATTTTGTTCATTGCTTTTCGTCCTGCCTATCAACTACCTTGTAAGACTCTCGGATACCTACAAAATATAGCCACAAAGAATCAACCATCAAGACCCAGAAAAACCCAACTCCTGATTCTTCCAAACTTTCTCGAATAATATCCACCATTTTTCTAAATCTTCTCGCACACTTTCTAGTATACTATCCTGCAATTCCACAAAGAGCAAGGACTGCTGCCATTCCTTCTCGGCTCATTCCCTGCCCCCAAATCTAGTAACAAGAGATACCCTTTCAGTTATGCAATGTACATCTCCGTCGACTGTTCCGGGTAACTTGCGTTACACTCCTCTATAATGGAAAATGCACACTAGTCGCATGAAGAGTCATTCACTCTCTAGGCTGAGTTTCAAGGCCCCAAATTTCAAGCCAAGGAATCTCTTCGGGGCATCAAAAATAGGAGGTAACTTATACGTCTCCTTCCAATTAGAAGAGAGAGATAAGGGATTCCAAAAATTACATTAGACTATTAAGTTTCAAAAGACCGTGACTCTTCATCCACCTTGCTCGCTAAATACACGCATTGCGCCAAAAGAATCCCAATTACAAAATTTTGAGTGCCACCCTCCTTATTTTCTTTCAAAATGACACTCACTCGCCCTTCCCTCTCCCTTAATACCATCCCGAATCCCAACTACCGCATCTAGATGGAGAAACATTGACGTTGGTATTCGATGCGTAACAATCCTTCCATTGATTATAACACTTATTACTCGCCACTGGGTAAGAATCCGTATACTGAGGGCCAGCATTATTCTGACAACCCTTAGCGTAGGTGTTCAAGCAACTTTGATATTGAGTGTCGCAAGCATCTTTGCATGCTTGACTTGGGCCTGATGGACCTGAAGGGGGATAGGACGGGCAGTCGGATGATTGACTCGAGAGGTAGAGTTTGAATTTATTCCCGGCGTTGAAATCTTTCACCAAGTTATTGCACGTGCAGCATGGAAGAGAGATGCCTCCAACGGGTGATGTTGAACCATATCCCTTTGGCGGGTTGTTTGGCTGGGAACAGACATTGGAACAGGTTGGGATCGGGATCACAGTCGAGGACGATGATGTTGAAGTGGGGTTCGTTGAAGTGGGTTTGATGCTGGTGACTGGGCAGGTATATACAGAGGTCGAGACCGATCCTGGAGGGTTTGGATGACTAGGTGGATTTGGCGGGTATTTGGACTTGCAACCCGGTTTTCCACAGTTATTTCCTGGGCAGGCGTCCCAACAATATGAGGAGATCGATAGACACCAACCAGAAAATTTCAAGCAATCGAGACTAGCTGGCCATCCAGCGTTGAGGAGACAGGAGGTGACTTGCAAAGCACAGTTTGCTTGTGATTTGAAGCAAGAAGGCTGATCGTTCCAGTCTGGGATAGGCTTCGAGCACCAGTTACCGCATTGATACTCGCAAGTTGGCGTGGGGGAGATGGTGGTTGTTGAAGTGCAAAGCGAGACAGTAGGCTTTGTGGTTGTAGTCGGAGGTTTTGATGTTGTTGGAGCAGTCGTAGAAATCGAGGTCGATGTCGATGATGTGATAGTAGGGTAGGGGGTAGGAGGGGTCGTTGAAGAAGTGGAGCTTGTTAAGCTGCTGGGGGTTGAAGTTGGGGATGTAGAACTTGAGGAAGATGAATATATTGAGCTCGAGGAAGTAGTACCGTCAGACGAAGCAGTAGAACACGAGGAGGTGGAGGTAGTTGAAGTGGTGGGAGGATAAGTCGAGCTTGTTGAGCTGCTGGGGGTTGAAGTTGGGGATGTAGAACTTGAGGAAGATGAATATATTGAGCTCGAGGAAGTAGTACCGTCAGACGAAGCAGTAGAATACGAGGAGGTGGAGGTAGTTGAAGTGGTGGGAGGATAAGTCGAGCTTGTCGTACTGCTGTCATCCTTGCAAGGCTCTGAGCTTTCAAGATCAGAAGCAACAAATAGATCCAATCTTGAGGGACCACCACAGCTTTCGGTGGCATCTCCCGTGCAGTTCATGTTACATTCAGAGGCGGGCGCCGTAACAGTTCCATTTCCAAGGACTACACCACAATAGCACTCTTGGGGTTCGTTAGCTTAGATTCAAATTGAATTGAGAAGTCTTTTTACCTTGAGCAAATTCGAGACTAGTAAATCGATCAGTAACGAAAGCAAATACGAGGATTAAGATTCTTACCCAGCAAAGGAATATCCGCCAGACTTGCAAGCAGAAAGACATTTTTGGACAGTTAAGCTGCCCGAGGGAACCTGGTCTTGTCTCCATGCCAAAGAACGTCCATTTGTCCCTTCTGTATAACATCCAATGGACTTGTAATCCGAAATGTCTGTAATGTTGACTGTCGGAAATGTTGGATCTCCGTAGACAGATACAACATCTTGACCACCGCAAGTTTCGGTTTTGTTCGCCGTGCAAGGAAAGCTGCACAAACTCTCGTCAACCTTCACACCATTGACTGATGCCCCGCATGAACACTGTCCATAATACTCAAGGCCAGCGTATCGATAATCGTTACCCTTGCAGAAAGAAACACACTTCTCGATTGTCATATTCTGAGAATCCAAATTGGAGGTGTAAAGCAGAGTGTGAGGTCCGCCATTTCCAGGGTTTTGATAGCAACCGCCGTATACGAAAGGTGTGAAATCGACGCAAGATGGCTGTGCAGGTTCTTCGTTGGCAATGACACTGGAAAGAAGAGTGAGAAGGGTCGAAGCCACAGCAATTGGCTTGAGGCACAACATGATGGAAGAGCTCTCAAGAAAGTAACGAGGGTGTTGTGCTGAGAGCAAGAAGTGGAAACGAGGGCTGTTGGCCTGCAAAAAGCAGGAAACAAGGGACGGAAGACATAATATATAGAAAAGGAAAGAACCCGCGACCTATCATGGGTTTGGCCCTAAGGTTACCATAGAACTCTTCTCGGCCAGGAGCAATGGCCACCTCAGGAGAGTTCCGATGATACCGACTATGTGTACAACCTCGAGACCCCTAGCACACTGCCTAGCCTGCCAGGTACCAGATTCCGAGGCGTCTGCAAGCTGACAGTTGACGCTAGTAAGAACAGCGGCTCTTGCATCTGCAGAAACATGCCATTAAATATTGGCTCTGGCGCTCCCGGAATGATTTTATTGCCCTGGACCCTTGAAGCATTGACGCCCCGAGACTCTATTTCAAGGTGCCCTTTTTTCTTCTTTCGGTGGGAGTTCAACTCAGTCTGGTGAAAATCTGGGAAGAGAAAGTTGGGGGAAGAGCATCCCGAGGAAAGGGGGGAGGGGTTATACTCAACCTAACACGCTTTGCGACATGCCTCCAAATCGTTCCTTCCCTCAACCATCACCAACCCAATGGACTGGTTAGCTGCCTCAGGGCTCAGCATTGGTAGGAGAATCGAGTAGGTACCGTCTCACAGCGACGAAAACATGTCTAGAACATATTTATCTAGACCATGTTCAAGAGTGTCGGTCTGAGCTTGATCTTGATCGCGGGGAGTGAAAAACTACATCTATGTACTCCGTCAAGGAGGGTGACGAATGGTACTCAGTCACTGTCAGCCCCTGGTCGCGGCAGACCGAGGCCGGGGAAGTTTAATGAGGTCGTCGTTGATGTTACACTCGCAGCGCCATCATGTTGAAAGAAGAGGTTCCCATCCCAAAATGGAAAGTGCAAGTCAAGGGGTTGGCCTCGCTTGCCCGCGCTCCACGCTCACCTGCAAGGGATGGGAAAGGGTCAGGGATGGCACGGATGAACAGATAGTGGTAAGAGTTATTCAAGGCAAGGGAAGACTTCTTTTTCTTCATAACTCTCTCAATCCTCTGTCCGTACCGTTTGAATAACCGTGTGCAGCTAATGACTCCTAGCATAATCTCTATGAATGGCTGATGGATACAGCAACGCGACATGAGGGGATTTCCCACGCTACATGACGCTTTCCAACTGTCCGGAGCGCTCTGCAACTTGCCAATATTTGCTTCTGTGCCTCTGTCCCCTTCCGGCCCCAAAGGTTCAAGGGTTTGCAATATTTTACGATATCAGACTCTCACATTACACTGCATTTCCTCCGTACATGCACCGATACGAATCTTACTTGCATTTTGCCTCACCATCGCTTTGTTTTCTTTCTTTCTCTCGCTCTTTCCTTCCCCAAAATGCAGGAAAATGAAAATCATGCCACTACCGCAGTTCAGCAAGCCACCAGTCATCATCACATACATTTCCATTCATTGAGGTTACAATATGCATGGGATACCGTTTAAAATGGCCCTTCGTATCATTAGAAATTCAGTTTGTGTACTTCGTACCACCTCATCGCAACTGCAATCGATGCCACGAAAGCAAAGAGAGCACAAATTACCGAGTGGCAACCGCGATGACCCCATTGTTTTTAAGACTTTGTACAACACTTCAATACCAATACTCTGGAATACCACAAACTGTTGATATCTGGGAGTGCTGGGTCAGGAGGCTCTCCTTCATGGATGGTCACTTTGACATCATCCAGAAGGTGCCCGGCAATATGCAGGCTGCAGTCCCATCCATGGTTGGTTGTTCATAATCCTTCCGTTTCAGCTCTATACTTTCTAGCCGTTATATACCGCAGAGGTATCAATATCTTCATATCCATAGCCACATGACTGAATCTCAGCCTCTTACTCGGTGCTGTACACCTGGAGTGAGCACAACCACATTTTCGTCCTGGTCAGAGCATCCACTGAAAATTCCTCCGAGTATCAACTTTGTACGCTCGAAAAGCTTAAAATTTACACACATTCGATCACACTGAACTGTGCGGGGAAGAAGTATGTCTTAACCACGTCGAACTTTCTGATCCGTCACCCATAGCCCTAGGGGCCAAGTGGTTCTAGACGTGTAGATGGTGGATTTACGAGATAGGTGTCTCTCTCGATCACAAAACAAGATTGGTAGTGCAGTTGCGCAAGAAATTCAATATTTATCAATCCCAATTAGTTGCATTTCGCTCTGTTCCGAGAATGCTGCCTATTTCAAACCCCCGAGGTCGATCAAGAACCCCGATTTTCTTCTCATACCAAAACCTCACTCACAGAATCCCCCCACCAATTCCCGGATTCTCGGATTCAATCGAAGATCCTCCCGCCCTACACTAGCGTTGGTTACTCAGGGGGTTTTGCACAGCAGAGAAAGAGGAGAAGATCGACGTAGATGGTACTACTTGATATCTGTGTTGCTCGATATCTTACTCTTTCTTTTGAAGAGTCGTACCACACAATTCTCGTTTAATTTTACTTCATCTAGACCATGGTCATGTGTAGTAGCATGGTCTCGGGCGTCTTTGATCATCAAAGCACACCAGCAAGTGATGGTTGATGTTTTCTATCGGCTACTCTTACAAAATCTTTCGTCAATACCCTCAAAACAAGACCTCGCTACGAGACTCCTCTGGGTTCAAGAGACATTAATTTTTTCTCGCATAATTGCAGCCATTTAAAACAATGTAGTTGAGACAATTTGATTCCAACCTTGTGGATAAGTAGTGTCATCGCTCAGTGTAAGATTGACAATCATTGTCTGGGTTTGGTAATTCTAGAACAAGTAAATGCAAGAGCATTCAAGGCAACCGAGATCTTCTCTTTTCAAACCTCCTAGCGCTTCCCGAATGATATCTTCAATTATACCAAATGTTTCACACGATCGGAGGTGCACACGGAGCAATGACGAGAGTTCTTGAGCCCGAAAAACATTCGACCAAAATATCCAGGAGCACTAAATTCATTACCAGAAGAAAGTTTCAACTACTAACCAATCTTCATTCGACTGCTTTAAAAACACGAGGACTTCCTTCTATAATCTAGATGCTCAAGTCTACGTTCAATAATAGAAAGTCTCTCTTCGATGAAGTCTCACAAGTCATGCTTCTCAAGGTCTCATGCTCCCTTTCTCTCCCTTTCTCTCGAAAGAAAGCCATGGGATGTTAGCGTTCATGTATATTTCCCGAATTACGCATTCTCATCCCGACGCCACAAGAAAGTCCAAGTCTTTCTTTGTCACGCGGACTCATTCCCAGACTCCCACTAGAGATTTTCAACCGAGTAAGGTATTTAGGAGCGCTTCAACCCACAGCCATCACACTCCAAAAAGAAAGAGAACAAGAGAATTCTTCATCACATAACATCGTAAGGGTGTCTAACCAATCGATTTCCTGGAATATATTTATAACATATCAATTGTGCAAGTTTCCGTAGGCCACCGTCTCGAAGAGAAAAAAACAAGATTATTTGTATCAGGAAGATTAATAAGGATGATTGGTATTCGTAGTACGGAAGTTCCTCAATTGTATTCGTAGAGCTTACTTATACCAAAGGATGTACCAATGGGGTAAGGCATCAAGCCTTTTGTTGGATACCCCTACGTTCACCGGGCATTGAGCAAGAACTGTTACCAAAAGCACTCAAAGAAGATACATACGAGAATATAAAACTTCGTCACCAACGTCATGAGCGTAATTAATTTTCAATTTCTCTTTTGTCATTTATTTTGTTCATCTCCTACTGAGAGAGCGATCTAACGATCATGAAGCCTTGAACGCCATATTAATTACAATGTACTCTGTCCGAGATCAAAATATGCAAACCCACCCAAAAATCACTTATTGCGCAAATGAGGCGGAACAAATTTCCCAGCAGCCCCGCTTGGCTTGAGACTATCTCCAGGAGGCCCAGGGGCAGGTGACTCGGTTCGCTCCTCTTCACCTCGTCCAGACCGACCTCGTGCCATTGGTGGTGGGACGCGGGATGGGGGAGGAGCCGACGCAGCTGGCTCACCACCGCCACCGGCCTTTGCAGCTTCTCTGTCTCTCCATGAAGGCTTGCCACCAGCAAGAGCAATACGAGGAGGTCCACGTTCGGCTGGTCGTTCGTTGGAGTCGACACGTTCCATTGGTACTGAGCGACCCATAGGGGAAGCACGAGCGGCGGGTGACTCGGTTCGAAGGGAAGGTACCTCCTTGCCCTCAGCTTTGAGTTTCTCCTTCTCTCTCCAGCCCATCTTAGCACCGGCGAGAGGTAGAGGTGGACGAACACCAGCACCAGAGCCTGATTCAGTTCGGTCCATTGGCACGCCACGGGAAGGCAACGAAGAGCCTCCAGCGGCCTTTTCAGCAGCCTTACGCTTGAGGGCATCCTCTGCAATACGCTCTTGGCGAGCCATCTTTTCTGCGGTCTCTTGTCTCTCCTTCTCACGAAGAGCCATCTTCTCTTCTCTTTCGGCACGCTTCCTCTCTTCTTTCTCGGCCTTCTCCTCTGCTTCTCTGGCAGCACGCTCCTCTTCTTCACGCAAGATACGGTCTTGCTCAGCGAGCTCTCTCTTTTCACGAACCTTTCGGTCTCGGAATTCCTTCCTCCTGGCAGCGATTTGCTTCTCGAGCTCCTTCTCGGCATCACGGCGACGCTTCTCAAACTCGTCATGTCTTCGTTCGACAACTGACTTCTTGAATTCTTCGTAGAAAGGTACCAATCGTGTCAGTCTGTGCTTCAGCTCGACATTCTCCTTGTGCTTAGCCTCGGCGTCCTTCAAAGTCTGGGCCTTAATCTTTTCATAGGCGGCCAAATCTGCCTCACGTTGCTTCGAGTAATCTTCAGGCAATTTCTTGGCTTCTTCCTTTCGGAAAGCTCGCTCGAGATGATCGATACGTTTGGCGGTGATTCTCATCTTTTCGTTGATGTCATTCTTCTCACGCTCAAGCTGGGCGAGCTTCATGGCACGGAGTCGGTTGCTGTCAAGGTTTTCCAAGTCATCAACATCGATATCAATCGCCTTGGGGCCGATCTTGAGAGCTGCGATTTCCTTCTTGATTTCCTCCAGACGAACACGCTCTAGCTCAGCCTTCATGCGCTTCTCCTCACGGTCCTTGATGTCCTTTGCGAGTCGAACCTTCTCGGCCTCTTCGAGTTGGGCGGCCTTAATACGCTTGCGGGTAGCATCTTCCTTCTCCTTTGCTGCTTGGATTTGGGAAGCCTCCTCCTTTCGCTTGGCGATGATTTCTTTGCGTGCCAGGGTCTCGCGGTGCTCTTGATCGGAACCAGCCTTAGCTCTAGAGTAGGCTGCATCTCGGGCTTTAATTCTGGCATCGTTGAATGATGGGTCGATGTATTGGCATGTGACGTAGAGCGACTTGGCCAATCTGGTCAACTGTGTTCGAACAATTTCTGAAGGAGTGTTTTGCAGTCTTTGTACTGATGAAGTCTCACTCTCGGCGGAACCAGTGCTTGTACCAGCATTGATAGCTTTGGTTGAAGAGAAAACGTCAGTGTCGAAGCTAAGAACACCCGTGGCATGATCCATGCGAATGGCAAGATCACCCTTCTTATTGCCGTTCATGATGAACTTTTCAATGGTATCCCTGGTAACCTGGAATGGAGCAGGGAACTGAGCAAGATTCTCAACAAATGAGAGGTCAACAGTTTCGTACACCTGCGACAATTGTTGGAAGAGTCTGGTGAGAATGACTTGTTGAAGAGGAAGAACATATTTCTCCATCTCGGCATCGGCACCAATCTTTTGCAAAATACCTGAAATTTTGTTGCAAATAGAAAGGGGATGAAAGTCAACCTCGAGGATATTGTAAAGTTCGCGGATCTCAGGGCGGGCTCGCTTGAGAAGACCCTTGCTCATAGCATCTCGGAAAAGGACAGCACGAGTTGGTGCCTGGGCCATGCCGAGGAGGTGAGTCAGACGAGAGTTCTTGTTTTTCTTTGCCTCGTCAATGTCAATAAGAGCACCTCGAGATCTCGATGTGCTGATAACTGGAATGGCAAGGGCTGAGAGTAAGACAAAAGAGGCAGCCTTGGAGAGATCTGCTTCTGATGTAGCTGGGTTATCCGCCTTCTTGCTTTGACCAGCAGCAACCATAGATGCAGATTGGCGGAGGAGATTGTAGTATCGTGACCATGCTGCGGCGTGGAACAGATAGTTTTCACCGACCAAGAAAATTCGAGTCAACTTCTCATAATAGTTTGCCATCATGATGTTCTTTGGTGGTCGCTTACTGAGGTTGAGTAGGGTGTGGATATCCTCAACACTTCGGAAAGCCTCCTGCCACAACTCAAGCTCAACTGCCACGTTCAACTGTTGAAAACGGGTCTCTAGATGGCGTTGGAGTGTATCTGGGTCGTTGAGGTTGATAGCATGCATCTGAGCAGAGTACTTTGCGGCAGTCTGAACATGGTTTCTGAGGAGCTCACAAAGGCGACGGAACTCGGTCTTTCGTGTGTATTTTTGACAGAACTCGAATGCTTGCATAGCGGTGCTTTGGTACATGATCTCCAGACGGGCATTGTTTCTGAGTATGTCGAGAACAGTTCTATATGTCTCCCAGAGGAATTTGAGCCATGGTGTGACAATTGCTCGATCTGTTCGATCTCGGGATTGTTCGCCAGATACGGTTGAGAGGAGGATGGACTCGGGGGTTTCGCTTGCTTCGAGATCATCAACACTTGCGGTGGCGTTGCTAGTTTCGAGGGATGTCTGAACTTCGTCTGCCTTGGCTTGTGCGGTCTTCACTTTTTCCTCTGCCAACTCGATGAACTTCTTGAGAACAAGCTGTGACGATATTGTCAGTTTCTACTTCACAAATTATATAATATGCGGTGCGGTCGAATCTCACCTCGATGGTGCCAACGTTGGTATTTTGACTGATGTTCTTATACTGGTATAACGCATCCTTCGCCAGTTTCCCTTTCTTTTGTTCCACAGACTGCTCGACCAACAGGAGCATCACCGGCTCCAACGACGTAATGGGAACATTGCGCGATCGCTTCGAAGTGATGTGCTCATGGAGCAGGGTGAGGGCGGCGGTAGCCTGCCCAACACCCATAAGCTCGTGAGCGCGCTTTAACACATTCTCGGGCTTTTGATGGGGGGGAGGCGGCATGATGGGCCACTCCCTTGGGGTCGCAGATTATGAGGTTTATGTGCGAGTGTGTATTCGTGCGCCGGCGGGCGATGAGAGAGCGCAGGTCGACCTGATGCCTGATGCGCAAGTTTCGTAGGTGGACGAATGTGAGGTTTCCACGATTCGATCGATTTGCGGCCGGCGTCAACGTTTGTGTGGTTTTCAAATTCAACAAGGGAGGGCTCTTAGCCGAGGGGAGATGGGCTAGCCCCATTGGGGATTAATCTTGCGATAAAGCGGCGAGTGAATTTCTGCCCAAGGGTACTTTTGATCACCCCTCTACTTTAATCTCAGAGGTTATGGGGAACCTTTTCAAGTTGTTACAATATTGTGCCTGTTGAGGAGTATTTAAAGAATAATAAAATAATATAGATCGAGTACCTTAATCTTCAATAGGATAGTATTCTTTTATTCTCAAAACGTGACGCACAATAACTCGCCCGTCATGTGATTCTGGGCTGCGTAGATCATCCCATCGCCGCCATAGCGTCGGGTGCCTTCCCTCTTCCCGCTCTCCGGCAATCTTCCAGCGACCACTGACCACCCCCAAGCCATTGCCCCCAAAAGTGAGGTGCGACTCACGGTCCACTCCGCTCCCTTGCCCAACCGAAAGAGTAATCTCAAATCTGAACTCAGATCAACTTGACTGCACAAGCACAACCTCCTCAATCCATCAGCGAACATCTCTCAATCGTCGCGAGAACCCCTCAAACACCTGTCGCTGGGCCTCGAGCTCTTTCCATCGCGCCACCTCTCCTCTCCTCTCAGGTAGGATCCAACGACCCCCGGGCACGCGTACAGGCGCAGTTTGCTAATCCAAAAGGTGCGCAGAGCTGATCCCGACATCGAATATCGATCCCCAAAGTCTCCATGATGCCTTCCGGCTACTCCTCCCGCGATGTCGGCGACCCATCTCAGATCAAGAAGAACAAACAGTCAATGGCCGATCTGAAGCTCCGTCGTCTTACCGAACTGAACAACCGCCTGCGAGAAGATTTGGAACGCGAAAGGATCCCCGTCTCTCAAGCCGCAAAAAGGTGAGCTGCCCTTCGCAGAGGCTGAATCATCGCAATATACTAACTGCCGGTAGCATCATCTCCTACACAAATAGCACGAAAGATTTCATGGTTCCATCGGTCTGGGGGACAGTCGACAAGAAAGACGATCCGTATGCTCCTCAACAAAGTGGTGGATGCTGTGCCGTGATGTAGAAACCGCGAGGGGAAACTTGAAGAAGAAAACATTCAATGGCGTTAGGAGTACTGGTAGTCTGCGAAATAATACCTTCGTCGACAGCGTAGCATCAAGCGGGTAGGCGGTCACATTGGAAGACTGCGGGTTGCATGTAATATTTCCTGTTTGTTCAGTAGTTATTTCACTTCGTTGTGTATAGGGTTATGATTAGGATTGACGAGGGCATTCGATACGACTTCATTCTATGTCTTGAACACAAACTGTTTTACTATTTATTTTTTGGTGAGACCCTTGAAAGATGGTCGGCACTTGCGATATACAGCGTCCGGAGACAATTTCCTTGTTTTCCAACCAAGTGGAGAACAACGCCAGCTTTCAATTCACTTAAATAATGCCATTGCCAGATAAACTCCTCCAACAATTTTTCTTTCCCAAATAATTTCCAACAGCACGACACAACCATATCTCGAACACAAGGTACCAGCGTACCAACTACCAACCCCAAGGAGCTCCCTGGTCAACATCGAAGCTAGGGCCACAACATCGATAGACCACTTAACAACTCAACGAACCAGCCCAAGTCATGGAGAACCCATCGCCACCCTTACCCCGGGTTACCATTCAATTCTGTACACAATGTAAATGGATGCTGCGAGCTGCCTATGTGAGTATAAAAAGGCCTTATCTAAACCATTTACACCCCTCTTATCCGAAGAATTTATTACCTTCCCCTCTACCAGGTGACGTTTCAGTTGAAGCAAAGCGTCAACATCCTTTTCCCCGCAGTCTCATGCGCAAGAATCTCATAAGTTTAAACACACGTGTTGATATTTTAACGCCTTCCTGATTCATATTGAAACAAACAAATGTTTTCATTGTTGGATCCGGATGTTTACTAATTAAATGGTGTAGTTCGCACAAGAACTCCTCTCAACCTTTGGAAACTCTCTTGGCGAAGTCGCCCTGCAGCCATCCACCGGGGGAACCTTTGTTGTTCATTTGTATCACGCTGCTCCGAGTGATAATCATAATGATGGTCCTGTTGCTGTGAAGGAATACTTGCTTTGGGATAGAAAGGCTGAAGGCGGATTTCCGGGTATGTCATTTTCTCTCATCACGCCATCAGCATTATTTGGTTCTACAGAGGGTTTGAGCTGGTTCACGTCGACTTATCATTTCGTTTTGGCATAATTACCTACTCACAGTTGTCTCTGCATCCTATTCAATATTCAATTACCAGTTTCATTAACTGGAATTGGAGTCCAAAGCCAGTGACTCTGAGTTTGTGAGATATCTCATAATCAATCCATTGGATGGCCTCCTCTTTCTTTTTGTATCTTCTTTTTTTGGGCTGCATGTTGGTGCCGAGAGGAGCATCTTTCTTCTACCTCTTGTGAGGGTGCCAACAATCCTGGTCTGCAGTGTGGTTGAGGTCGAAGTCGTTCCTTCCTCAACCACCTCCCTCTTCCTCCTCATCACGACAACATTCTTCTCCACCTCTCACTCCTCTCTAACCCCTCCATCCACATGAAAGATCTTCGGATCCCCTTGAAAGAACCCAGTCTCGGATGGTCCGTCACCGAGAAAGAGCTAATCCGACTCCATACCTTTCCGCGAGATTCTCTCGTCTTAGGTGGTGAGGCTCTTTCTCATTTAGGTTGCCTTATCTCGCGAGTTACCTCTTTCAAGCACAATTTTGTGGTTTAGTGTGTGTCACAAACTTGGGGGGAGTAGGGGCGGGGAGACTCTATTTATCAATTGTTCCTTCTTGTGGGCTCTTTTGTTTGCTGGCTACCTACCTGGAGTTGAATCCTCCTGCCTCGGTTCATACTATGAGAATGGGACTTTGGTTCAAATCTGGGTACGTTGCTTCTGTTTGGGCTTCACCATCTGTCCTACATCTGCTCCTGCGTTGTCATCACTGGATTGACTTTGTTAGGGCCAGTCTTGTTCTTCTTCGTCATCGTCATTTTCGTCCATCACTGTTTCGATAATGTCTTCTTGTCTCGTTGTACTTTTGCAGCCGGAAAACATGATACGTTCTGTGGTTATTGCTTACCCTGCTTGTCAACTCTGTAAAACACTTTGCCTACCTCTCCCGTTATCGTTTGTGGTTATTGCGTCTCTGGCCACCACGTTTCTTTCGGCTTTCGGGGTCCCGCTCATCTGAGCAGGATCCTGTCTCCTGGTTCGAAAATCTCGTCCCGGTGTTTCACATCGAATTGCTGTTTTACTTGTTCCTTGCCATTCGACGGCCATGGCCATAGGTTCTTTTGACAAGCTGTTCTATCAAGCTAGGCTTGTTGGAAGTTAATTGTCGTGGGAGTGATAGCCTCGGGGACATTTATACAGTGCTGACCTGGGGGTCTTCTCTTCTTTAAAAATTTCCGGGTTGCTACCTTGCGGAATTATTGTAACCTGTTTTGTTCAGACTTGGGCCTCGATAGTAACGATGCGGTGTCGAGGGAGTTGCCGATAAAAAGTGGCGACATTTCTATCGAGATTCTTAACATCGGTGCCCAAGTCTCTTTTTTGTCTGTCAACAATAGTGGTTTTAACTTGGACCCCGTCAAGTCGGGTCCTAGTCCTGCATTTTTACACGTCCACTTTGTACCCTACAAGCTGCTTCATTGCTTTGCATCATTTAAGAAACTCGGGCATTGCTCTCCGGCACTCTTTTTTTTTATTACTGCATCATAGCTTTTAATTAAGAAGGTTTAGGAGAATTAAGAAACCGAGTTCCTGATTCCCCTAAACTATCTCAGATAATGCCGAAAAACAAGGACAGATCCTCTCACTACATCTATTTCCAGTTCTCAAGCGCGCCAGTTTTCAGCATCAATACCAACAACCGGACTAACCTCATTTCCAAAATAGAAACAAAAGAACTCAAAAAACGAGTTAGAGATGTAATAGACCCATCTAGAAATCTAGGCCACGTTGATGGACACAAAAGTAAGTTTCTACTCACTTTATGTTATCTTTATACTTTCTTTTGTGTTCGAGATGAATCTTGGATAAGTAGCAGGCGTCAACATAGAGACATACCCTCTCTATCCCTCAAACTTCTTGAAGGCCACTCTTCCAAAACCACTCCAATGAAAAAATGACCTTCCCCAAACCCCTGTTCCCTTTGTACTTCTGTTATAACCAACGACCCAAACCTCGAGTCGCCTCATTTCTAAACTAAAGACTAATTGATCCCAGAACCAACCACCATCCCAACAACAACACAAGATCACCTATCCCCAACGTCGCAACCTCTCCCAAGTCCCCTTAACCCCCTCACACCCCACGGGCAGGTTCAATACACCAACCCCTTGAATCCTGAGCCCAGTCAAACAACTGAGAAGACGCTCCGTCAAACAGAAGGTCTGACTTTACGCCAGAGTGGAGGTGTTTCTACGCAACATGTCGAGGAGGTGAAGCCTGCTGTCGCTGAGGAAGCGAAGGGAGATGGAAAGGGAAAGAAGGTGTGTGAGGATTGCCAGTAAAGCAATATTCTGCAGGGGAAAATTGAGGTTCGGACTTTCTAGCTTAGAGGTCAAGTAAAAACTTGCATTAGAGAGAGAGGCTTCTTTTTGTGACCAAAATCAGGAATGCTAAGCCTATGACAATCAAGGAATTTGGTTGCTCGCTATGCAGTCTGTTGCCCCTAGTAATCTTTGTAGGTTGCTGACAGGTGGTGACGTTATATATGTGAGATTCTAATAATGACCTGATAGTTTACCAGTTCTTTGTGTGAAGAAAAAGGTTAGTCGGGCTGCTACTATGGAATTGAGGACAATTGAACGCAATCAGCATACACTTTCATATATGTCTGTATACGGGGCTGCCTATCCAATTTTTTTCGCTTAATATATACCTTTTTCCACCCAAACCACTTCATGAGAACAGGCAGTGAGTACTTCACGTCTTAACCCCTTTTCTTGCTAGTGCTCAGATCCTTCAAAGTGTCGGAACCGGATCCGAGAGTCGCTTTCTTTCCACCTAAATTAAAGAGTGATGATATCCCATCCAGACCCGGAATATGCGAAAACATCTACTCCCGTACAAAAAGTTTATATATATCCGAGACTGGGTGGGCTAGCACGATTGACGCAGGTTCTGGAGATCTTCATGAAAATACTGGGTTTTCCATTCGCAGCACAAGTTCACAGTACAAAGTGGTCAAAAGTTAGTTTGTGTGTTGTTCCAACTTTTCTACTAGATGCAAAGAGAGGATTTACAATATTTTACATGGTGTCATAAAAAAGCAACTGATAGATCTACTCACAGAGGCTGCTGGATCGTGACGACCTTATCTAGAGCACGCCCATCGTCCAAAGCTTGACCCGAAGTCACATCCATGTTATATTTTCTGCCTTTAATTCTAACCTTGTCAAACCCTTCTCTAGACCAAGCCCTCTTCGTATCATACCATAATCCCGAAAATGCATTGCTAACAGCAGCATTCGCCTTTCGGAACGGGGCGGTCGCTTTATGGGCTTCCTCATATTCTAACCGCTCGGCTTCCTCCCGTGCCAGACCTTCTTCATGTCTTTTGATTGCGGCCATTTGGGAGGGGTTGAGATGTGGATTTAGAGGCTTATACATTATAAACTCGGCAGGGGAAATATACAATTTCCTCGCAGGGAAAAAGGGCATGGGGAACATCTTCCGGAATTCGACCTCGAGTTCTAAGCTTCTTGGTTTTGACCCGTCCGTGGTTTTATTGGGGATCGCGGTGATTTTCCTGATTATTCCTGATGCCCCTAGCACTAACCATGTCCCGAGACCTGCCCAAAGCATCCCAGCTATACCGAAGCCGTAGGGAATGAGATAGTGAACGTCATCTGGGGGAAGTAGGTAGAGGCGTGTGCAGTAGACTGCTTGGGACATGAAGAGGGTTGTGGTCGCCCAACATGATATAAAGTAACGTGTGTGGGAGGGGGCGATGTAGAGGGTTGATGGCTCGTCCTTTTGCAGCAGGGAGTCGGCATATGTTTTGTAGTTTACTGAAGGAGCGACGAGTGATTTCTTGGAGATTGTGAGGTTTTTTGTAGGGGCGGGTTTGGAATGATTTTGAGGTATGGTGGGCTTTGGGATTGTGATTTCTTTGGGCAGTATGCCACTGGGACTCTGCTTTGGAGCTATTGGATCTAGGGGTGTGGACCCTCTTCTAGGTGTGTTGTGAGACTTTTTGTTTGCTTGGAGGAATGGCGTGGTGGTGAAGAATCGAGGTTGATAACTACTTAGTTGGAGCGGCTGCACTGGTCTTGTGAACAAACTTTGCTGGCGGAGACATCCTCTGGAGAAGGCTGACATCTGAAACCGGAACCATTAGCATAGGTGCTCTGCCATTGAAGGGCGATTGGAATTGCATACCTTGAGTATCTTCAACTGTCTGCTGAAGCGCATCTTCAACCAAAAAGTCGCGGTGATATCGGAGCTCGGGGATTATCGTTAGCGCGGGCCCGCCAATTCGGCGTCCCAACGACTAAATACTTTGAGCATCTTTAAACAGCTTCCTCAACCACGCCCACAGCTCAATTGAGCACCAATTCTTCACAGCCAGTATGGCATCTTTTGCGACAGCTTGCCGTCTTTCGGCGAGGCTCACCACTAGGCAGTTGCGACAAGATGCCGCTGTTCGAGGTGCGCAAATCCTGGCAAGAAATTATTGGGAAAAGGGCTACTGACTTTAAAACAGGCTTCCGAACATCGGCTTCCTCAATGGCTGCGCAGAACTTCACGATGCCTGCCTTGTCACCTACTATGACCGAGGGGAACATTGCTAGCTGGAAAGTCAAGGAGGGAGATTCGTTTCAGGCGGGGGATGTGCTCTTGGAAATCGAGACGGATAAGGCCTCAATGGATGTGGAGGCACAAGATGATGGCATCATGGCCAAGATTACGAAGGGAGACGGCACAAAGGGAATTCCAGTTGGAACACAAATTGGTGTTCTTGCAGAAGTGGGAGACGATATTAGCACATTGGAAATGCCCTCGGATGCCGAAGCCGCCCCATCACCAAAGAAGGAAACCTCGAGCCCAGAGCCCTCAGAACCGAAATCAGAGGCTCCCGCATCAAAATCTTCCGATCCGGAGAAGGCTTCGAGCCCGGCAAAGAAGCAGACAAAACCACTGCTGCCATCAGTCCAGGCTCTGATTCACCAAAAGGGTCTCGAGCAGGCGGATATTGATAAGATGTCACCAAGCGGTCCCAACAACAGGTTGCTAAAGGGTGATGTACTTGCATATTTGGGCTCAATCTCCGAATCGTATCCCTCAGAGCTCTCCAGCAAGATTGCGAAACTCAGTCATCTGGACCTCAGCAACATCAAACTCGCCACACCCGCACCAAAACCAGCGAAGAAGGTTGAAGCGATCCCAGAGCCAGTAGTTGAAAGGGACCTCGAAGTTGCTGTTCCAATTTCAATGGCACAAGTCATTGAAGTCCAGCAACGAATCCAGAAGACCTTGGGTGTATTCATGCCACTATCTACCTTCATTGCTCGTGCTGCAGATGTTGCGAATGACGATTTACCTCGATCTAAAACATACAAGCCATCTTCGGATGAGTTATTCAACCAAGTACTTGGCCTCGACAAGGTTACAACTGCAGGTGGCGTTAGGGGTAACTTTTTGCCTCAAATAACCGCACTTCCTGGGGCAGCTCCATTGAAGGGCACAAGAGGGCCTTCTAAGAGTGCAGATATCATTGATATTCTTTCCGGAACTACAAGACGGAAAGCCCCTGTACTCTCTCCAAAGCCGGGAATGTCTGCATCTGTCAACGTTTTCAGCGTCAAGGTGCCAACGGGTGACGAGAAGAGAGCTCAAGTCTTCCTTGATAGAGTAAAGACCGTTCTAGAAGAGGAGCCTGGAAGACTTGTTTTGTGAGGGCTTGCATGATTTGTATTGTAGTATAGACAAAAAATAGTTTGATGATACCACTATTTACATTCATTGGTTCTGCAACTGTGGGAGAGCTTATACATGTTTTTGAATTTCGTATCTTAACGATACGGCTCTCTATTTGCCATTTGGCCTCGCCATCTGGTCTATCTCCAGGGACTGAGGATTTGACATTGCAACCCTATTTCTCACTTTTTGTATTTACAAGGCTTGTTAAAGATTGGGTCCCTCACACTTTTAATCAATGGCCACTGGCCATTAATACAAGTAAAGTGGTTTAAAATATTTCATCTAATAGACACCCAAGCTTTCTCATTGTCTCACAAAATATGAACAATTAAGAATCCATGAATTCGCTTCTGACGAAGGAGAAAATGAATCAGATGATAAGGAATGTGACATTATTATTAGAACCAGAATACAGATTTGCTCCCAAATCAATTCTTCTTTTTGAATTACACCCAACAACCTGCGCACAAGTCTCTCAAACCGCAAGCCATGCAATACCAACCCCACACGTAAAACTGAAAAGGAAAATAAAGGAAAACGACATGATAAAACAAAAGACAATCCCATTATACACCGATCTTCCCCACACTTTCATGCCCCATCATGCATCACTCATCTCGACCACCATTCTCAAATCACACCTTAAGCCTTGAAAGAGATCCTCGTGAATCCTGGGAAAATATTCTCAAATCCAAATTTACAAGTGTTCTGTGGTTGAGCACCATCACATCCCAAATTCGGGACATTATAAGTAAAAGCGGGAGAGCTGGGCGTCGCATATGTGGCTTGGATTCCCTCGGTGATACTCTTCCAGGTGTAGGTGAGGGAGTATCCTTCTTTGCAAGGAATGGTGCCACTTGTAGGGAGAGGTGCTCCCTCAGAGCTACCTTGGCAGGTTGGTGCATCGCCGACGAGACCGTTAAGGACTGTGAGGTTGACAATTGTTGGCGAGGAGACGATTGCTGTTCCAGAGATGCCAAAGACGCCGTCTGCTGTGACTGTGGTGAGGAGTGCTGCTGTAGCGGCGAGGAGGGTGGTTGAGAATTGCATTTTGATGGTTGTGTTATGTTTTGTTGTTTATGGATGAGAGGAAAAATGTAATTTTGATATGCTTCTTATTGTATAGATATAATGAAGTGTGTTTTGAATGCTCGATACTACTTTCAAAAACGAGGGGAACTTCCCATTATTTATATGAAAGAAAGCACTGTTTTCCAGATATAGATACTCAACGAAAACTTGTTCGTAAACAAGCGCGAATGATGTAGAACCGAGGCTACACGAGAACCCCGGTGAACCCCTCGCTCTCGCGTTCCCTCCTCCCAAACGTCATATAATTCCACATATTCTCGTATTTTCAGGTACAAGAACACTGCAAACTCTGGTGCCTTGTGTAGTTACCCGCAACGTTACGCGATCTACTCGCACTCGAAGGATTTTTGCGTGAGCCGCCGGCAGTTGACTAACTGGACGTGGGTATTGAATGGATAGATGCACCGTATTGAATGGCTTCACATAAGCGAATGCGCGCATTATGGGGCTCTTCAAAGATATTAGCTTTAGGGGTAAAAGCAGATCGCCGTAAGCAAGGGCTGTGTTTGGCTGCGGAAAATAACGCCGGTTCCCCCATACCTAGGAATACGAGGATTGTCGATCTTAGTTAAGGCAGGAGGGCAGGTTCTCATGTACAATAGCGGTCATGTGCATGCAGGACCCCTCAATTGACGGTCTCCTGTTTGTAACAAGTATATCATCAGCATTGGCGTATTTTCAAGGAAGCATGAATACTCACCTTCCGAAAAGGTGTTTGAGCAAACTTCTTGGCTAAGGGGAATTCACAAGCCATCCAACTTTCGGGCCTAAACACGCCAGAAAATTGTCGAACCCCGGGACTTGTAAAAATCATATGATTTGGAAAATCGTGGTATAATGTAACATATTATTTCTTCGGAACCACTTCATAGTCGAAGACCTTGCGCGTAACCATTTTCCCAAACGCCAAGTATGAAGTTTTCCATCCCCAAAATCCTATCCTGTCTTCGCTTTCTTCTTCGGTCTCTCCTCCGCATCACTCGGTCCACCTTCTTCGTCATCACTGCCGGAACTCTCATGATTGGAATCAAACTCCTCGGCAACATCACTGTCGCTATCAGATTTGAAATCTTCGTCATCGCTTTCGCTGTCCTCAGCTGCGCTGCCTCTGTCTGCTCGTGCAGCCACGACTTCCTCGTCACTGCTGGCCAACTCCTCTGCTCTCAAGGCGGCTTGAAGGATTGCAGTATTATCCTCATCCATCTCATTCTTGACTCTCAATCCCTTACTCTTGAAGAAAGACTCTAGGCTTCTTTGCTCCTCCCGATTGATATTCGAAAACTGCGATTCGCCAGCGTCCTTCAATTGAACTGTAATATCGAATGTTCGACTTGCTGATACAGCTCCACCGACACGAGAAAAGACAATCGTCTTGATTTGGTCGAAGGAAATATAGGTTGCTGGTTTAGGTACGAACATGAATGCTTTTTCTAAACAGTAGAGGAAACCTTCGCTTGCCTTGATAGAACACTTGATACCGAATTGTTGATGGTGACTATCTCATGTTAGCTGGTTTCTTGGATCATAAAGGGAAGTTCACGTACCTCAAGAAGTCCTTAGCAGGATAATTGATTTTCTTCTGCGCAAGACCTTTGAAGACATCTGTAACAACTTGGTGTAGAGGTTGCTCGTAATGTGGCGCGAGTTTACCCTTGTATTTACCTTCCAATAACTCATCGGTCATATTGAGATCGATAGTCACTTCTTCGTCCACTTTAAATTGCATGACCAAAAATGGGTATCGTGTTTGTCCTTGTCGAAGTGGTGGATCAAGGCCAACACATATCATAAAATGTTGTTCATCGGGCTTTGGCAGAGACATAAATTTCTTGATGTGCTCGTACTGAATCTTGTAATCGTATGTTTTGCCGCGCAATCGGAAGGAATTCTCGTACATATCGATATCGAAACGTCCTCTGCTCGATATTAGTAAAAATGGCTAGCGAGGGGAGAACTTCAGAAGCGTACCTAGGAGTGAGATGTAGAACATCAAGAAATGTGGCAAAAGTGTCACCGGCAACCTCTCCGATTTCTGCCTTGTCCATGAGAGTGTCGTAGAAAAGATTGGCGGCATTCTGTTCCTCCTCTCCTTCAGCATCACTCGGCGCATCTTCGCCCTCTAAAGCCTCCTTTTTCGTAGTAACACCAGGAATATAGAGTCTCATCTCGACAAGCTGGTCAACTCCAGCGCCCGCTCTCTTGCCCTTTCCAGGCTGATCGACATTGGGTCCCAAGGAGAACTCAACAGCAACCTCATTTTTGCCTGCCAAATTGGTGTTTGTAATTTCGGTGTATGGAATCTCGAACGCTGGTCGATTTTGGACGTTGAATGCCAACTCAGCCTTGCCAAACTCCCCCTTTCCCCAATTCCATCCACGAAGGGAATGCTCCTTTTGATCGAGGTTGGTGCTGTAGAAGTTCTTGAAGGTCTTGGTTAATCGTTCGAGATCCTACTCTTGTTAGCGGGCGGTTTCATCGAATCGCTCAAACGGTTAGAGCTCACCTCTTGGGCAAATCCATCAAGTTGAACAACACCGGAATTTCTGAGGAGGATTTTGACTTCATAGCCTTTTGCTGCTCTGCTCCATTGTGCGCCTCCGATATTGCTGCCATCCAAGGTGAAGGTATCACCACCGCCTGAAGGCTTCCAGCCTACTCCCGATTCTGCGAAACGGCATTTACCTGAATCTTTTGAGAGATCAAGGTAAATGTTGTCGAAGCTTTCCCTAATGGTTCCCGGTTCATCAGCCATCGTTCGCATCAAGTATGAGGGTTCGCGCAGTCGCAGGGGAGATCTGGGTCACTTACAAAGACATTTTTGGCAATTTAAGTAAATTCGTGGATGAAAGAGCTTGGAATTGCTTCACTGGAGATGTGATCGCGTTAAGTGCTGCAACAAAGTTCGCGACTTCTGATTCCATGCGCGCGCCGGATACCCACTTTTCCCGTGATTCACCCATCCCCCTGCAGCTCTTTGGGAATGTTGGGAAGGCACCTTCAGAGTATAAACCCCCTCCATAAATACGATTTCTTCTCGAAAACGAATCGCGGGGGTGACTGGCTAAGAGCCCTCAACCCACCTTTCGCACCCCCCCTCAACACTTCATTCCCTGACCTCAGTCATTGCTTCGCCGACACCTACCTCGACACCTTCACATTAATTGTGCTAAACTATTTGTAAGGATTGTTTAAGAAGAACTAGGGAGTCTATTTCTTGATTCTTCCAAAAATCTCGAATGACAAATCAATTGAAAATCATGTATGGTTAAGCAATTTCATATTCAATTCTCTCCCTATTCAATCAAAGCGCAGAAGCTTGTTACTTGTCTACGAGTACACACTTCACACCTTCCAATCATCCTTAATCAAATCCGAGGCCTTCTCAGCAACAGCATACACAGTGCTCTGCGTATTTCCCCTACAGATGACTGGCATCACGCTCGCATCCGCAACTCTCAAATTCCCCGTTCCATAAACCTTCAACCTCTCATTTACAACTCCCCCATTATCCCTGGGCAACATTGCACAGGTTCCAACAGGGTGCCATCCAGACATGGCAATCTTCCTCACATACTCCTTCGCGTCCTCTAGACTCTCTCCTACTTTCGCAGCGAATTCCGGACTTCTCTTTCCGCCGGGTTTGAGAATTGAAAGGAGAGGTTCTGTGGTAACAAGTGTCTCCATGAACTGGACATGTCGGGCCAAAATTTCGAGATCAAGAGGGTGTTTGAAGTACGCCGGATCGATGGTTGGGTTTTCAGATGGCGAGGGGGAGTTGATATGTATACTCCCCCTTGATAGCGGGTACGATAGTTCAGCTGCAATCGTAATGAACTTTCCCGTTTCGCCCTCGCTGAATGTCACAGCTTTCGCGGCATGGCTTTCAGCACCCCAATTTCCATGAGCAGCATAGAGTAAATAACAAGCCGAGCTCAGCTCAGAACTCTCATATACCTTGCGTAGGAACTCGTATTCGACGTCTAAAGCTTTCGGTTGATACGTGTCCAACACCTTCTTTGCCAATGCCTGGCCCTCTCTGGACTGAAACTCATGAACTGGTGTAAGAGCAAAGGAATTGATAGCAGCTGCACTAAAAGGCCCAGTCTTGCTGACTTGATAAGCAGTCATCGCAGCCTTGATGGCTTCGGGATCTTGACGGTTCAAAGAATCAAGAGTCTCGATATCGTCTACCACCTCGAAACTAATTCCGCCCATGGGATGATCGTGAAAGTTCTCGCCTACGTTCGGGTTCTCGACAACTACTTCGATGCAATGGGATTGAAGAAGTGATGATTCACCAATCCCCGAAAGCTCCAAGATTTTGGGAGAATGGATGGCGCCTGCAGTGAGAATGACTTCTTTGGTAGCTTTGACAATCATCACCTTGTCGTCTTTAGCGAATTGTACTGCTTCGGCGATAGCAAGATCGGAGGAGGTATTGAAGATAATCTTTTCGACATGAGCTCCTGTCATGAGATGCAAATTCGGGCGAGACTGAACAGGAAGATAATAAGCAGTAGCCGAAGAACTCCTGCTTTTCGTCTTTCCATCAACTGTAGAAGGATGTACGAATGCCCCCGTGGAAGCACCATCAAATGGATCATCAACCACATGATAATCCAAAGTCTTGAACGTCTCAATCCACGCTTTCATGATGCGATCGTCCTTCGTGTCTGGATATGAAGTCTGTAACGGCCCCTTTTTGTCGTCTTTGACATATTCCAACCTCAAATGCTTTTGGATATCCTCGGTTGGAAGAGAGGTGGAATAACACTTGTCGAAATATCCACGCATGACATCCCACTCCCAACCAAGATTTCCGAGATCTCTCCAGAGGTCAAATCCAACCTTTGAGGGAGCCAAGAAAGCTTGCGCATTCAAGGCACTGCAGCCACCGAGTACTCGACCGTGGGGAATACCGATTTTACGGTCATTGAGTTCTTTCTGTGAAGGGGAAAGTTGGCTATTACTCAAACAGCGCTTTCTGGGTGTTGGTATCTTACTTGAGGTCTTGTAGAAAAGTCCCAATCGAGCTCAGTACTCAGCAAAGAGGGCCAAAGTGCTGGGATATTGATCTGAGGATTTTCCACGTGCTTGTCTCCCGCTTCAAGGATGAGAACTTGAAAGTTGGGGTTCTCCGAGAGACGAGAAGCTATCACAAGACCGGACGTGCCACCGCCGATGATGATGAAATCGTATTGTTCAAGTGTTGCTGCCATTTTCGGTAAAATATCATTTAATCTTTATGCTAGGCTGTGATTGATGAAGTAAAAGAGCACGATTTGAAATGCGAAAGAGAAAAAAAAATGATTCTCACCATTGAATTAACAATATATGTTGCGGGAGTTGGAACGAGGTTGGCTGAAAGTGGTCACTGGTTACTGATTACTGTTGGTAGGTATGTTTAAACAAACCCTCACCGAGTAGAGGCTCAAACTTAACGTACTGCAAGCACATACATACACTCAACCTGTACCTATCAAACAAAATTACTTGGGCCCCAAAGCCTAAGCTTAGGTAAACCGGCTTCCAAAACAAACATTCTCAACTGTGCTACACAAACTCGCACAGTATTTTTGACCTATTTGACAACATTTAAATATCTTCTAAACAATCCCGCAAACTCTCTTACGAAAAAGCTCAGCACGACACAACAGGCTAAATCCGCACGTCTGAAAGGCATCAAGGTAATTGGAAGAACTCGCTGTCCCACCAACACACTTCCAGTTGTTGGTACCTACGGTTGGGTTGGGCTTACGATCTCGAAAACGAATCAATTCTCACTGACCAGGTCGACCCAAGTACATGGGAAAAGCAGGAAACCATTACTACACTTTCTTACCTTGGTTGAGGTGGAGTTTACTAGCTTAACAACTAAGCTTAGATGAGGGAGAAGTCTGTATATTCTCTAAATGGAGAAAGCCCTCTATCAACCGATTACGTGACTTAAAGATTGACTCGCTTGCTTACCCTGTATGATATCATCGAGGGGGTTCTATATTTCCCCATTATACAAGAGGGTATATAGAGGTTAGATGGTACTATTCTTGAGGATTTTCCAAAGAAGAAATCCAAATGGTGTCCACACTCTTGACTCGAGCTTTGGCTGGTCCGCGAAACCAGAAGAGAAGAACGCCTATCATTTTGCTGGTACCAAGCCCAAGAAAGGAGGGCCATACTGCACTTGCGCCCAACTCGAAATCACAGAACAGAATAAGCACAACCCAATGAAAATTCTTAGCAAGATAGACATTTTTGTCATTAAATTGTATAGCGCAATAATTACATCTCCGTCATCCGCTGCACAATACCCGCCAGACGACCCAAGCAACCTCCTCCTATCTTGATCAATCGGCACATAAGCCTCAAAAGATCCAAATCCACTCCCCCCCCCAATCCCACGCTGTCACACCACTCCCACTTCCCTATCGAAAATCCATCCTTAAAAGCATACTTTCGCAAATTTCCATCAGCACCCATTTTTTCCCGCTGCATGCGACAAGTATTTTTTGGTCCATCCATCCTATTCCATCCCTTTGAAAATGCAGATGAAGACTAACGCAAAACGCAGCTGAACTATTTGTACGAAGCAAGCAAAGCGTAACCCATGAAACCCTGTAAAAAAAATCGAAAGGACAAAAAAATCTCCCAACGATCCATCCCTTGATACATGCGTTGCCAAAAACTTTTCCTTTCAAATTCAAAAAGACACAGCGGAAGTTGAAAAATTAGTGAATGCTGCAGGAGGAAAGAAAAGAATAGGCAGATAGCAAGTAGAGTACAAAGTTCTTGGGTCTCATGAAGAAGAAAATAACCGTGGTCCAAAGTATGTTACAGCGTCGAAATCGTGGATATTGTTGAAAGGGTGAATTATGTCGAGTATGAGGCTCGGCGCGGAGAAGAGAAAGATGCTCATGCGGCAGCTTGAGAAGCTCCACGCCCTCTTGGGGCACCTGCAGGAGCACCACCACGTCCTCGAATTCCTGGTCCGAAACCGCCTCTTCCTCCTTGGCCACCTTGACGATCATTTTGGAATCCGCCACGACCACCTCGTGTGTTAGCACCCCCACGTCCTCCAGAGTATCCGTTTCCGCCATAGGCGTTGGCCTTTGGTCTACGTGGCTCGACAAAGATGTTCTCGCCTCCAATTTGGTGTGGATTGGCAGCGGCAGCAGCTTGGTAACCCTCGGGGGTGGCATACTCAACGAAGGCACAGTTCTATATCTATTAGCAGTGTCATAAGAAAAATTATAAGATTGTCCGTACCTTTCCGCGGTTGATATCAAAGTAAATCAAAGTACCAAAAGACTCCAATGCACTTCGGAGCTCATCAGGGCCGAGCTTCTCAGTAACGTTTCGGATATATGCCATCGTGCCCTCCTTCTCGAGTGGTGCTTGAGAGATTGATTGTGGTCGGTTTTGTCTCTTGGCGTTATCGCCAGCAGTTTGCCAGCCAGCACCGGGGGTGTTCTCCTTGTCCTTCTCAGCAGCAGAAACAGTCGACTCGGTTGTTTGAGCCTGAACAGGTGCAGCCTTTGCGGGTGGGGCAGCACGAGCTTGGGCAGGTGGAGTAGCCGTCTTTGGAGCAGTAACAGAGGCTGGAACAGCTGGCTTAGGAGTTGAAGAACCAACCAAGCTAGCCCAACTCTTTGGCTTAGCTGGAGCAGCTTGCTTGAGAGGTTCGGCAGGTTTTGCAGCGGCAGGTTTTGCAGCGGCAGAAGGAGTACGGGTGACAACTGGGCTTGGGACTGGCTCCTTTGGCTTCTCTGGCTCCTTGATTTCCTCCTCAACGGCCTTCTCGGCAGCCTCGGGTGTGGATTCCTCCTCCTTGGACTCAGCAACAGGAGCCTCAGCCTCAACAACCTCCTCGGAAGTTCCGTTGGTAGATGGGGTAGGAGCTGCCTCCGCCTCAACGGTCTCCAACTTCTTGTCAACAACCTCGGCAATCAAAGCTTCAGGAGCTGGCTCCTCGGTGGAAGCTTGAGCTTTTGGCATCTCAACATCTTGGTCAAGAGGACCAGCGGCATCCTCAACTGGGGCTGCCTCGACAACCTCCTCATCACCCTCCTCGTTGATGTATCGGAAGATATCGTTGAGAACAAAGTATCCGGTAGGTTGTTGGGCGAGAACGAAAGTTTGCACGAATTTCTTAAGCTCGGCAGACTTGTTCGATGTTTCACCAATAACTTGGATGACGATATTGTCGAATGAAGCTTGGGAGTCAACGTTGGAGACACGGACCTTGCAGTCTTGGAAATCGAGTTCGCGGATACGTTCTTGGATTGCCTGTTGCTGTTAGATGATGAAAATATGAATTGAGGACGAAAACTTACGCTTCGGCCAACAGAGACTGGAGCTACCTCGGCCTCAAGACCAGACACGAATTGAGAGCGCTTTCCGTAAAAAAGCTATTGTAATTAGCATGTATAAGTGGGGGTGAGGTGACTGGTTGGGCTTACATGAAGCTTCTCAGGAGACTTGCTCAAGGTGGTGTAGTATTGCTCAACGAAGTACCATCCAACCTCATCCTTGGACAAGTCAATGCCCGACGCGCTTCCAGTATTAGAGTCGGCCGCGCCGGAGGTGGCTGGGTACTGTTCTGCGGGTGCGTTCTTGTACTGGTCCTGTTGCGTGAAGCTACCGTTGGTTGCCATGGTGGAGGATAGTAGGAGAGGTAGCCTCTATTTTTGTAGGGAGGGATCGTTTTGAGGATGAGAGAGTCGCTCTAACCAAGTAAATGGGGGTATATTTCCACTGGGGAGGGGATTGAATGCAATAAAGCAGTCTTCGAGGCTGTCGAGTCGAGTCCTGTTACGGATATCGAACGCGCTTTTTGATTCGAAGGAGAGGCACCCGTGGGGGAAGACTGAATTTTTTTGAAGGAGATGTGTAAACCGCGAAGGTTGAATACAATAAGATTAGAAAAGATCAGATATCAGAATCAGAACAGAAAAGGAGTTCTAGAAGAAGGACTGAGCTGGGAGAGGGAGGAGGGAACAGGTTGATGTTTTGGTGGAGTTGCGATGAGGAGAGGGCACGAAATTTGTCAAAAGAGATGGAGTGCTCTAGCGGCCTTCTGACTAAACGGAGCCCCGTCGCCAAGCCCAAGCAAGGTTCTATGGGGACGAAAAAAAGCCGTATTCAACCACCACACTTATTAAAATTTCTTTAACAAGTAGCTATTATTACATAGCAATTATGAAGTCTCGGGTAACTTTACAATACCCTTTTCAAAGTTTTCCTACCCAAAGTAAGACTGTTTTTTTTTGGTGGTGTACACAGGGCAACGACTTGTTTCTTCCATCCCGGAAAACTTTGAAGGAGACACGTGATTGGTCAATATTCACTAAAAGCTGCAAATGGTCAAGCTTGGTTTGTGGTGAATAACTTAGACGAAAAGTTCAAATATGACGTTCGACGAGGAAGTGGTCTAGAATCGCTTCGCCAATTTAGGCTACCCGAAAACTGTGGTGTTTGTAAACAAACCCCCATCGGGTTCCTTTTTTGCTAGTTGACCCACAAGAGCACAGGTTATTGTTACTCGCGGTAGACAACAAAAATGACAATGAATAGCTAGTATTACCTTTAGGACAACTGAACTTAATACTTTAAATTGTTCAAAGTTTTTAGGATAATTACAAAAGTTACCCTGCTAGACAAGGTACGATGGTGAAGTATTATTCCATTATTCCCGCCTTTATTGTCCATTGAAATATACCCGAAGGAAAGCAACTTGCAAGCATCCAGCCATGGCCTTTCTCTGATATAGTTCGTATAACAATATGTTTTTTTTTGTGATACAAACTTTGGAGTTGGAGGATACAAGTGGGACCTATCTATGTTCCTGTGATAGCAACTGTAACAAATTCACTGTGAGCAAAGCTCCGCTCCGCCAACCCTCCCTGCCTCACAGAAATTTTTTGTGGTTTGTTCCCAGCCCCTCATAGCCATACTGAGATGGATATCCATATGAAATATCGTCTCCTGCCTTGATTCATATGCCCGAGAAACCTCCACCCGTTCAAGCACTGATCATCTCAAGAGTCTCCTCATCAACCAACTTCTCACCCACAGCCTGCCACAAAATCTCGTCCGCCCTTCGGATAGATTTCCTCGCCATTTCCAACCCCTTCTCATCCCCCAACAATCCCTTAGCCAAAGCCTCTTTGACCGTCGCCTCCTCATTCTCCTCCTGCATCTCCCCGCCAGCAGCAGTCAAAACCTTAGCACCCCTATAATACTTCTCCGCATTCCCCAAAAGAACACCCCAATTCTTCCCGGCCAACTCAAGATTAAGTGGTGGTCGTCCCAAGGCAGCTCTTAAAAGCTCAAGGTCGCCTCTCATCAAGAAAATCTTACCAATATTCTCATCGTCCCGGAATTTCGAGGCAGATGTCAAATCTTCGGCTGCGAGAGAGAAGAGGTTCCATTGGAGTTGTGTGATTTCAGATAGAAAATCCGGGCCAGCGCTATTTTCTGCCTCGCCCTCGAAGATGGTGTTGCAGGCAGTGATGTAGGACTCGGCTCGATTACAAAGGCCTTCGACATGTTTTTTAAGGTCTAGGTGAGCCCATGCTTCTTCGACGGCAGCGGAATATGCCTAGATCCAGATAATTAGTTTTAGAATAGATTGAGGCGGTGGAGAGAAACCTTACCCTAAAATCATTAACTCCTCCTCGATACTTTATCTCTAAGATGGCACTGACTAAACAAGCTTGTCCAACGGCAACATCGACTTCTCGTTCGGTCCTAGAAGCGTACATGCAAAGCTTTTGTAAAAGTTCAGGGGTGGCGAATTGTTTGATGTTATGCAAGTATTTTTCAGCATCCCGCTTGAGGCGACTAGAGCGGCTGCAAAGCACACTCAAAGCCCCAACCAGGGCAAGGAGTGTATCAACGAGTCCATCTTTCGTAACCGGCTCCCTAACACTAACCCACTGTTCCTCTTCGTTTGCTTGTGGGGCGGTATTGTTTGAGCTTGCCTGCTCGGATTGTACATTTTCAGGCATGGTGGTTTCCGTTTGGGCGTTTTCTGAGGCCGCTGCGAGTTGGGCTCGGAATTGCTGATACTCCTTCTCTTGTATGCGGAAACATCTTTGGAAAAGACCCAATGCTTCTTCAAGGAGGCCAAATGACGCCCTGTCACCTTCAGTGTCGTTTGAGTTATTCCCGCTCACTTCATCAGCCAGACTGGTAAGGATCTGAGCGGTGTTGCTGTGGCCGTCAGTCCATACTCCCTTATAGGTGTGAAGAATAGGTTGGAGGGAAATAAAGGAATTTTCATAAAAAACTGAATAGCATCGAACAACTTGTACAGAAGAAAGCTCCCAAGGGACTCAAATGCAATCATGCGCTAGGAAGAGCTCGCCTTTCATTAACACAGCGCTCCTACCTGAACTCTCAAGTGTTCCAAAAATTTGGGACAATTTAGAATTGACCTAAATATTTAGAGCAGCTAACTCGAAACTATCTAGGTCAATAGTCTAAATTATCCCAGAAAGTTGGAACAACAAGAGCTTAGGACAGGTACGAACGTGAAGTATATATTGCAGCTTATTGACCAACCCGAGGTTGGAACGATAGCATACAATATCAAAGCTAGAATCCACCAAGAGCTATTGGCAAGCGCCTCGAGAAAAATGAAAATCAATCGCAGTGCACCCACTTTGATGTCCTGCTGCTGATGTGCTGACAATACTCGCGTTTCCAACGTTGTTTGCACAATCAACAGAGTCGCGTGTTTTACAATCTTTAGGAAGCCAAATAGAACCATGATGAGAAAGGCGTTTGGGAGAAAACTTTTAACAAATGCGAAAAGCGTAAAAGCAGAACGGGGATACCATGTCAAGCAAGAGTAGATTTGAGAAACCAACTGCAAGGAAAATAAACTCACAATAAAACATCTGCATCATCTTGACTCAAATTCAGCGCATATCGACTTGATTCGAGTGCAGTCTGCAGCAGTTCCATGAGGTTGCCTGGCAATTGTTTGAGCAACTTTGGATGTTGTGTGAGCTCGTACTGTACTCTCGCCCTGATGCATGTGAGACACTGGTGGCCTTCTTCCCATCAACATGCACTCACTTGTTGTATGCTAGATCAAAGGAAGTCGGGAATTTTCCGAGAGCCTCCTCGTAGCACTCGATCGCTCGGACAAAAAATCTCGCAGACTATGAGAAATCAGAGAGAAATCCCATGAAGAGGAAGGGGAGGGCGCAAACTTTTGCGGTATCGCCACTTCTCCATTTACCACCAGCTTCTTCGAAATCGACACCAGCTATTCCTCAACTCAGCACATTTCTTTTGATAGTCTCTACATGAGCTACCTGCTAAGTACTCATCTGCGGTGGTCGGTTGCTATATCACGTCAATGCCAGGCAAAAGCTTAGGCGGGCCATGCTCAAATTACTGTACCTGGGGCGAATGCTTTGACTTTTTCTTGACGTCTTTCATGAAGGACTTCTTGGGGGGCATGTTGGGCAGTGATCTCAATCAAATTGAACCTTGGTCGGTGCTTTCTAGTCAGGTGCCAAATGATGGGCTGAGATGAAGGAATCCGAGGTGGATGAAGTTGGTTGTTTGAGATGGGGTGAGAATTCGGCATAGCGGAGGAAGTAGCGGAGGAAGTAGCAACCGGTTGCAGGGGATGAGATTGATAAGGTAGGTAATCCAACGGCATCAGCCTAGGTACTTACTTACCTCGCAGGCCTCGGCAGTTTACTCTGCAAACTTTTTCATCTTTTTTCTCCTTCCAAAGTATTCTCATGACGGTGTTTCTTCTTATCTATGTCCTACGGAGATTTTGGAACAGAAATCCGAACAGACTGGTGATCTCTCTCGGCAACCTTCGTTTGTATCATTGCAAGATCAGATCAGATCCGATCCTCCCACTTCCCACATGGCGAAACGTGGGAAAAATGTTGAACAGCACGGTTAGCAAGATCCCTGCAGGAGGTGCATTTCTCCTCCTCCTCGTCCATGCCTCGTCCCCCTTTTCTCCTTCGGACATGAAGCATCATTTAGGTACGGATCTTCACCGTCGTCCTCGAGCTGCACCACTTCGGGCCGTTGCCTCTCCCTCTACTTACGGCAATGATAGCCCGAGGAAAGTGGCTCGAGAGAGAAGTCTTTGCTGGTCATTGGTGACGATTTCACGATGCCTTTTCCTCGTTGGCGAAGTCGTCATGAGCTGTTTGCTTCTTGCCATTCTCTGGCCAAACTGGCAAATGCCCTTCCTAATGGAGGTAACCGAAGGCAACCGAAGGCAACTCCATTGAGTAGAATTACTTGTACAAGGAGAGTGACCGCGTGGTGTGGTAGTATTTATATTGACCCTGCCCATAATTGAACTTGTTGCCCAAACAACAATCCAATCCCAAACCTGCCTCTAAAAATAAATCAGACAAACAGCAGCTCACAACTAATCTGGGAGAAAGACTGGAGACTGCTGCAAGCCCATTTCTGCTTCCCAGAGAGGCGAACCTTTCTTCCAGCCCGCCTTCCCCCTTCCCCCTTCCTTTCCCGTCCCTGCCCAACCGATTTTCTAGAAACATCAACATTTCCATGCAGCACAAGTACCTACAGTCCGGACTCCGTCCATCGCAACACAAAGATTTCTTTTCAAAAAGAAGCTTCTATTTACATTTGCTAGCGGGTTCTTAGTCGATCACCCCTCCCCTCGCCTCATCACCGCATGTCCCCCATCTTGGTCCGAAGGGCCTACTTGTACCTCCGTAATCGTCTTCAAATCAGCAGCCACTGGTGAGCGAGCATCTGTACCAAGCTATCAACCTCAAACACCAAGGTGGAGACCCCCCAACGCCAAAAACGTGGAATCGAGACATTTGACCGGGACCAGGATCCTTCCACCACGACACCCGTCTCCATTTTTCCACCGCGCTTGCTGAAGAGGCGAGAGAGCCTGCCTTGCCGTCGTCCTCTTCAAGAGCTTTGCAGCATCTTTCTCTCATGAACACACTCTCCCAACGAACCTTGCTCTACTCGCTGCCTCGTCAACTTCGTCCTTACCAACCGTCATCACCGAAGACCAACCCTGCGACCTGAACCTGCTACCCACCTTGATACCCTCCTTTCCGCTTCCGAAAGGGACACCCAACCCAACCTTGAACAGTCATCCTTCGATCTGCGGTCAGCATAACCATACTCGACACCTCCCACACGGTCATACAGTACAGGCCTCGTCTCGTCTACTCCACACTCATCCGTTTTCTTCTTTAAAAACCCTGATATCCATCCTTCAAAATGGGAGCCTCAATCGAATCGTCTCGTCCCATCATGGCAGCCAGCGTAAGTCGGCTTCATTCCTCGCCCCCTCTTCGACATCAAACCCAATCCCTTTATATATATGACGGCTCTTAGTAAGCCTTGACTGACAAGCTTATTTCTACAGTTAACCTCCAAACGCGCTTCCACTCGCTACAGCACATACAGCACCGCTCCATCCGTAGCCAACACCGTCAAGACCTCCCTATCATCAGCCTCGGCCCAACAAGAGATGAAGGACATTGAAGAAGGGCTCGAGAAGCTTGACAACAAGAAGTTAGAGAGCCAACGATTCGTACCCAGTCAAGAGAAGACCGAGAGCCTTAGCAAGTTGGCATTAGGCGCAAAGTTGGAGCGAGCATTAGGCAGAAGAATGGGTGGACAAGATGCCGTCATGAGAGAGCGAAGACCAAAGGTGGACGACGAGAAGGCCGCCCCTCTGAGCGAAAAGGAAACAGCAGCTTGATTGGGGTCATTGTTACAGCAAGTACGAGAGATACGACACTTGACGCATACACCGATACATATGGGAGGAATGCTCTAAATGCTCTAAATGCTCTAAATAATGGCCATGGAGGGCGGCATGGTGGGAAGAGGATCTGTCACGACAGGCATAGGTCATGATGATATGGGCTTTTCAAAGGCGTTCTTCTCTGTTTGGTTGTCATGTTTTGCGCTAATTATACATGCGCCGTTTCATTTTCTTATACCATTTCTTTGAAGCGCTTTCTTTTGCACTAGGCTCTGACTAGCATCGCCGGAATTTTGTCGTTGGGCGGGAGGGGCTGGATGAATGGGTGGAATTGCGGGTTTCTTCATCTCCATAGTTCATCTTTGAGATGATACACATTCGATAGCCACGAAATTAGAGGCTCAAGACTAAATACCCAATTTTTTCTTCACGAAGCACAAAGGATCCAGGTGGATTTTGGTATTACACAGGTCAGTCAGATCATACCATGTGTTTCCGCTCGGATCGCCGGCTTTCCCATATTACCCTGAATTATTGTAACGTTTTTCTCCTTATCTTGTTTATTCCCCAATTTCCCCATGCTGTTCATGAAACAGCTGAAGATCATTGTTTACGACAGATCGCCAATGACATCGCAATGCTTTCAAGGCAGGAATCGTATCATGCACAGCTTACCCTCACAAAAACATTGTCCACTTTCAAGTGAGTAGCAATCATGCTCTTGAGGGACAATTGCATTTTTCAAACCAATAACTCTCGCTATCAGCCCTATAAAATTCGAAACTTAACACGAGGGATTCCAACAACCCAACCACCAAAAACTTCGTAAAATTCCCCAACAACCTCTTTCTCTCCCGCCCCCAAAAATAAACCAACAGAAGAAATGCACTGATGACCACCTTCCTCACTTGCATATGCAGTAAGTACGGACTTTATATAAACTCCCTTTCCCGGTCTAGTGATAATTTGCACTGTGCATTTGTCCTACCAGAGTTGACGGAACTTTGGGGCAGTCAATGGCGAGGGGGTTAATATGTGGATTATGTTGGATCTTGTATGCGGTGTTACATGGCCATGCTGAAAATGAGGAGTCGTAATACTCGAGTCTACAAGCAAGTTGCCGGTTCGTGGATCACGCGTGGCTTTCAGGGTAGTTTGACTGGGCGAGTGAGAGGGTTTCCGTGGGGTTGGGGGCCGGAGGGGTAAATGTTAAATGTGGGGGGGTTGGACAGAGATGTGGTTGGAGATTTGGGGAGTTGTTGGATTGGGTGATGAAGGAGGGGAAGTCTTGGTCTTTGTGTGGGATGGAGTCTGGAAGGATGGTGATTTATGGAGAGGGAAGGGCGGGAATAAGAAAACATGTGGAGGACAATAGAGGACAATGTCTTATCGAAATGCAGGTTGGCGCATGACACCTTGATATGTACCCGTAGGGTGTGGGGAAGCTATTGCTGCTACTCCGTAGTTCTCGTAAGTGCCCCTCGTTTTGCTCCAGTGAGAGACGAATGTAGTTCATCCTTCATACATCTTGCAAATTGATTGATCATTCATAATTAATACTGTACATATATTGTACAAATATTGTACATTTATTTTCGAGCCTAACACTAATACCATACTAATAACCTTAACCTCGCACAACGGGAACAACCCCTCACATCATGACCACCACCAAACCCCACATAGCAAGTTCGACGACCAAATACCCAATAACCTCAAAACCAGAACCACTCATCTCATCAACAACCCCCTCAATCCGAGCCTTCCTCGCGAGAAACAACTTAACACCAACCGACCTCCTGGAACTCTATCAATTCTTCATCTACGCCCATCCAAAAGAGACTTATACGCCAGTACCATCCCAAGGATTCTGTTCCCTAACCTTTGAGCTTTCATCAAATCTCATAATCCAATTCCGAACCCAGAATTATAAATTAGATCTCAGTGTCACATCTCTAGCTTCAAAAATCTATCCGAAATATGCGCCGAGTACGAGCTTTGTTACTAGGTTACCGAGGACGGGCTTGCTTGTTTATGAAATGAGTATCATGTCTGGGATTTCGTTGTATGATTATCGAATCGAAAATAGAGGAGATGCTACGAGTATGAACTTCCTTGAGAACTTGGTAAGGACGTTTGCGGGGTTTCAGGTGGAATCTTATAAAACCAACACACAACCTCCCCCTTCGAAATATAAAGACACGAAAGTGGCGGCGACCTTATATCCGAGGCTTCTATCTCTACACAAGAATCTTCCGACAAGATTTCGACTCCTTACCACTCGGTTGTTGGGGAATTTCGAGGAGATAACGAGTTTACCGTGGGTATTAACACACGGGGACTTGTTACCGGGGAATATCATGGTTGAGAAAGATTCTGGACGGCTGAGGGGGTTTGTGGATTGGGGGGAGAGTGAGTGTTTGCCTTTTGGGATGGGCTTTTATGGTGTGGATGAGATATTACTTTTGCCTGCTTCTGGGCGTTCTGCTGGGGAAGCGAGTTTTCATCCCGATGCCGGGAGGTTTAGGGAGCTGTTTTGGGAAGAGTTGGAAAGAGGGAGTGTGTCGAAGGAGTTGAGGGGGAAGATGGAGATGGCTAGGAATTTGGGGGTTTTGCTTTGGTTTGGGATTGCATGGGATGGAGGGAAGATTGATAGGGTTGTTGAGGAAGGGAGGGATTGCGATGAGATTAGGAAGTTGGATGGGTTTTTGTTTGGATGTGAGGAAGCGAGGTTAGAGAAAGAGACAGCGAGGACAGATGGGGTTGGAGAACTGGACTCGCTTGAGGATGATAGAAGAGGAAGCAAGGAAAAGGAAGCGAATGGGATATTGAGAGAGAATGGCCTCGCTGTTGAGGCAAAACTTTAGCGAAATTTGGATTGTTAGTTGCTGTGTATACTACCCCATTCTCATGACTTGAGTAGGAATCGAAAAGGTAGTTTGAGGGTGTTTGGAATAATTAAAAACTTGAGTTCTCTGTTACTTTTAGCCTTCTTGGATATCAATTCTAATTATCCTTGATTATTTCGAAAACCCTTAGTGAATATTGTAGTTTTAAGCAACCGATGGACTTGAAATTGTAAGCCCAGCCTTCACTTGTGGGTTTTCCTCGAATTAACTGCAAAGGAAATAGCATATCAGAAAAAGCCAGTGTTTGAGTTGCAGCCTTGAGAGTGTGGTTGGCAAAAGGACAAGAACGCTAGATTAGAGTCAATATTTCCTCAGGATTACTTTGTAAGTATGTTTGATATTGGTGTTATTGCGATACCTAATACTCCATTTCCAAGCCCCCAAACCAACCCCTCACCTCCCCGTATCACAACGATCACCCTTCGGATATCAAACGCACTTTTGCCTCAATCCCCCATAAAACGCCTCCAACTCCAAAAGACCCCATAAAGACTTTTGATATGCCCAAAGCCCCTTCTTCAGGCGACAAGCCCAACCTGAAAATACTCCCCGTTAATAACGGCGACTTCCACGACTTTCGTTCCATTTGCATCCGCAATAGCCCATCTATCTCCTCCTCCCGCTTCAACCTTAGCACCAAGACTGATATTCCCACTAGCGCCCTTCCACTCTAGCGTTCCGAAATTACCGAACTGCTCACCTGTCGAAGCACCCTCCTCGACAATCCAGTAACCGGTTTCTCCAGTCGTAGAGGCTGAAGAACTTCTCTTCACAGGTGGAATACATGGTCGGTTTCGGCAAGGGTTGTTTGCCGTTCCATTGATGTATTTTGAGAATTTCTTTCCTGTTGAGAAGTTCTCGAAATTGATGGTGTTGGAGGTGATGGAAAGACGGAGGGTGTCGTTTAGATTGAATTGGAATTCTGAGAGGGCGAGTTGTTGAGATGGGGATTGGGATGAGAGACTGTAGTAGGCGAAGTGGGAGGTTGTTACTATGCCCGCTTTCTTTTGGGACATGAGGGATATTCCTGCTTGGAGTTGGGGGAGGTTGTCTTTTGATTTTGTTAGTTTAGGTAATCGTTCAAGGGCTGGAGGATGAATATCTTGGGATGAAGTGTGACTTGCAATATTTTTTGATTCTTTTTCAAGAGGTGAGAGGGAGGGAGGGATCTTACCATTATCACCCAATCCAACAAAAATAGAAACAAGATTATATCCATCCGGCGCACCCTCAGATAACGTCAAAGAATCAGGAACTTTAAAGATACCCTCGATACTTGTAAGTCCCCGACCAGCAGGTTGTACAACCACCATACCAGCCCATTTCTCATTCACAACCTCCGCCGATGCATCTCGATAGGTGATGGCGGTTGGGGAGTTTCTTGGTTTGGTGAGAGAAAAGACGACTGCTACACCGAAGACGAGGATGGATAGGAACTTCATGATTGCTGTGATTCAATTGTAGATTTTGAGTTGTGGAAAGGTTGGTTGTTGTTTGTGGTGAAGATATGCCGAGTAATTTATCTGCGACAGAGTTTTTAAGCAAACTTCGGAATCGAGTTTTAGAGAGATGAGGGAAGGGTTTGGGATTCACCTTTGTTGGGAAAACTGTTCCGGTCTTTCTTGCCTTATCGTGATCTAAATTTACGTTCACTAGTCGAACGTTCAGATGAGAGTATGGTATCAGGATATCATGTCCTCTTCCGCGCCAATTTTTTCAACCATTGATATTGTATTAGAATATCTAAAAGAATTGAAATCAATTGCCTAAAGATATTTCAGAGGATTAGAAGTTACAAACCTTAAGTTTCTAAACCATCCTACGAAGCTAGTATACTTATGCGTTGAGCATCAATTGAAAAATTGAGCCCCGCCGGCCGATTTCGGATGGTACACGACAGGATTAATCGTAAAACTTTTGTTGATTATCAAATAAATATAATTCTAATGATAATGTATGGGTATTTCAACGTCGTCGTAAAGTCTTCATTGCACATCTGAGTATCACATTATGCTCATCTAGTCCTTCTGATTAGATCTCCTCGAAACCAGATTTGTTTATACAAGCAACTCTCATGCTTCACTTCTTAGGCTCTTCATACTCCTCCCATCGAGAGTAGGACTTGTGACCGAAACAGCCGATGCTTGATTTCCCATTCTCTCATGTCGAAGATTTCCCTCCTCCAAACTTGCAGAACTGACAGGAACTTCTCCAGTCACTCCGATCTGCCCCATGCTGTATAAGTGCTCTCCATTTCCCCCATCAGGACTTCGTACTCTCAAAGCAATCCGGCTCTCGTTCCTACTGTGGACATCTGTCCCCGCACTGATCGAAGTAGTTGTTCCCATCCTCGACCCAGTAACCTGCTTTCCCATAAAGTTGAAAGTATCGAGACCCGTTCCTTCTCCCGGCGGAACCTCTGCAAACACGATATCCGCGCGTGTAGAAGCATAAAGTAAGACATCGAGCCAACCGTTACAGGCAATCATGGTACCCGCCATGCAAAACCATTCCAAAGGGACTTTGTGACCGGCGAGTGCATATATACGCAGGGAGGCGAGAGGGGCGGTGCAGACGGTGTAGATGAGGGGATATAGAATCATTAGTGGTGTGGCGCCTTGGATAGCGGCTTTGGAGATTATTCCAGCTCGTTGTTTGTGTCGAAGCCAGATATAAATGACGGTGTAAATGATGATGGTGGAAAACATAGCAACGAATATCCACAGGTAATGGTAAGTAAGACGTTCATTGGAATATTCCTTGTTAATCCAACACTAGAAATTTTGTTAGAACGAGCCAATACAATGGGCGGGCGCGGGGATTCATACCCAAGCAGCAGCTCGAACATAAAAGTCGGTTCCGTGGAGTATGGGACCAATTGCTGCCATGAAATACACAAACAACCAACACAGGGTGATAGCCAAATAGAAAGCCCAGGTGGGGAGCTTGTAATTCCTCACCACGCCGAAAAATGTATGTACCGCGATGGCACAAATAAATACACTACTCGCAAGATCCCCCGTTGACACGAACCAACCTTGTGCAAAGCACAACGGTGTTCGAACAAGAATAGCATTATTCCTCAGCGCTCCGATGTTGAGTAAGAAAGCTAGGGCCTGCTGTATGTCGGCAAACAGGAGATTGTAAATAAGGAGAAGGAACTGGTTCGTGGGCGCCTGGCTTCCCGAAGCTCGTCGCCATCGTCGCCATATGAAGAGTTTCCAGCTAAGATAGAAAAACAACGAGGTAGAGCAGAAGAAAGACAGGAGGCCAAAGGTCGATACAGCTACAAGCCCATGCGATAAAACATCAGGCAAGGGCGACTGCGATGTAGATTCGTCGTCAAGCTGCATAGTGGCGCGAGCCTCAGCTTGAGCACGAACTCGGAGAATTGGACATGAGATTGAGGCGGTCGTGAGAGACAGAAGAGGAGAAACACAGACTGAGATGGAGATGGAGAGACATGAAGCAGATCACAAGCGGAAGGAATCATATACTTAGCAGCTTAGTGGTGTCAGAGAGTGCGGCTGCGAGCCTTCGGGATTTTGGGGTTGGGGTGTTGGGGTGGCCCGATGCAGTCAATGCACTCGGGCTAGAGGCTTGGAAGAGGGGGTGTTCGTTTGGGAGAGCGTCCAATTTGGGTTGCAAACGGGTCTCATCTCATCCACTCTGAATTATTGGCGAGGGCTCTAGGCTTGAACCAGGGTTAACACACTGTGACTCTGTGAGATCGAATTTGAGGCGAAGAAGACGATTTTCTGAGGTGGAACCAGGAGCAGAAATACAGGGGAAATTCCTGACTTGGGAAGTTTAATCTTTCCCGAAATGTGGTTGTTAATGTGTACGACGCTGAGGGGAGATCATAGCCTCAAGTTACAGTTTGATGACCTGACCTGCATCGTCCCTTCCGTCGTTCGAAGACTTCCCCGCCATCTCGAAAAGATCCGATTTTCGGGGCCCAATTAGTGAGTTTTCATAGGGCTAGACCCTGAGACATTTCCCGTTCAAATTTCGAGTTCATCGAATTGACAACAAACAACATACGAGCCGCACTTCAGAAAATCTATTTCCATCTCACCCTACCCCTAACCCCACTTGGAACATATTGTCTTACTTCATCTCCAGCTATCACCACGCACTCTCTTTCTTTTCATTGCTCGTCATTTCCACTTGCACATTATCAGACCGCCAAATATCCCTCAAAAAACACATAAACAAGCCAGATGTATTCCAGGTTGCACATGCTTCTTTTGAATTTTCCTAAGATGAAAGTGTGATGAATCTGCAGTTACAATTGGTGGGCTGCCACTCCGTTCCGGAGTATGCATTTTGTGGCGTTTCTCACTTTTTCAGCTCCGATGTCCTTTTTCTGGGATGCTTAAGTTTCTCTTTCTTTACGAGTTGCAATAGTTGTTACTGTTTTTGTTGGAATGGTATTGATAATTGCATTGTTCTGCTATTTGCACGTGGCTATGAAGCCTGTTCCCGGGAATCTACCTGTGTTGAAGGGTATCTTCTTTTATAGGCTTCCAGGTGAGTGGGTAATTCCCGCGAGCCAAAATCTCCCCCACATGCCGCACACGAGGCACAACATTTTGGTTTGGTGGTGTAATGTAATTTACTTTGTTTAATTTCTTCACTCTCACTTGATCTCCTCTCAAAATTCATATGTTGCAGTCTCAATTTATATTGTAAGTGGTTAGCTCACGATCTTAAGTGAGTCTCCTTGACATCTATGGGTGTGACCCAGGATCAAACACTCCATTAGCAATCGCTTCTTGTCGAAAAGGATACCAGCTATCAACATGACTGAATCGATCAACGGAGACATTCCAGTTTTCCAGCTGTTGCTTTGTAGGTTGCCAGAGCTCACCATACATAGAAAAGACAACGCTGTTACCCAAACTAGAAGCGATCGGCTCAACTGCCCACGTTAGCCCTTTGGCAATTAGGACGTTGAGAATCGATCTCAACCCCTCACTAAAAGGCTGCCCATGTCCGTCATTTCCAATCCCTCCCGTAGATGGATGCCATGTACGGGCCTTGCAACACTCTTCTTGACAGTGGTAGATGTTACAAAAAGCATGCACCATTTCGTGAAGCAAAGTTGCGATGTAGAACTCCTCAAAAGTACCTTCATACTCTGGCCAGTCCTCGATTTCACGAGAATCGGATCTGAGGTTAACGAAGATAGAATTCGCCTGGTGACCATCGATAGCATCTGTGTCGAAGAAAGCTCTTGGTTCTTGGGGATCATCGAAAAATACGATCTCACCAAGAGTATCTATAAGACTGTCTGCGAAGAACCAGGAGTCAAAGATCTTCATCCAAGCCATCAAGACACTTTTGAATTGCTCGGTGGTTTGCGTTTGGGGGAGTGAGGAGAAGGTTAGTTCTTCTGCTTCCTTGGAAGGGGTGTAGTTCCAGTGAGCGAGGTTGAGAAATTCTGCCATTTCTAATGGAGAGTAAGCCCATTTCTTGAGTTGTTTATTGCCATTGTAATCAGCAATTAGATGAGGGTGGCTCGAGGAAATGGCTTCGTCGAGACTAAGTGTTTGATATCCGCGAATCATTGTGCCATCAGGGGCTTGGAAGTTGTTTGCTGTGACCATGATGGAGAGTAAATTTATCTAAGAGCTGTACTTACCTTCTTAAAACTCCAAATTCTGTGGTGAAGTGTGTTTTGATGCTGGGTTTTCTGTGATTAGGACTTCGGTTGAAATAATAGTTTATTCACAAGAGAGGAGTTTAAGAAGGGCATTCATATTGGTGTCCGGAAGAACAAAGTAGAAAAGCGTACAAAGGCAATGAAAGAACGGCAAGCCAAGGGATTCTCCCTGATATAAAACAATTGATGCCATTTCTTTGTACTGACGTTGAAGTCTCTTTATCGTATTATATTAGAGATCAGTAAGATTCTCGTTTATCATCCTTTACGTACGCCCGTGGGAAAACGTTGTGATAGAAGCCCTAAAACAATCAGTCACCAGAGGGTGTAGGCATGGTTCGGCATCGGGAACCGTTTTTCCATTTGTTCCATGATTCCATTCCAGATGGAATACTTCCAGAGGGTGGTCAAAATGGAACTGGTCTCCAGACCAAAGTTCCACTGGAATACCATGGTTTCCAGAGTCACGTGTAGCCAATAGGAGCCCTAGGATTATACAAGAGGAAGTGAAAGTAGGTTGGCAAAATAAAATATCAGATAATCAGAGTAGAGAAGGGTGTTTTATTCACTAAATTAAGCCTTATCTATCTTATCTATCTACTTCTACCTACTCCTCTGCCTGAACAAGATCCTCAATTTCTTCGTTAGTAAGTTCTACTAACTCCTCTTCTGTAATTATACCCCAATCGCGAAGGCATATAATCCATCTTAGCTTCTCCCCCCCAATCCTACCACGATCTCTAGTAATAATTCGTCCTCTATTAGAAAAGACACGCTCAGAAGAGGCAGAGGTTGCTGGAATTCCAAGGTAATCTCTTGCTATCTTGAAAAGGATAGGGTAATCGTACTGCTTTCTAAGCCAGTATCTTGCAACTTGTTTAGGATCCTCTCTATTTGGTCGACATGCCTCCTTAAGATATGCCACAAGTTCGTCCTTAATTGTATGTGCGCGATCGTCTTGAAAGTCAAAGAGAGGATCTCTCCAAGCCTCTTTAGGTGTTACCTCTCTTTTAATAGAATTAAGTAACCGAACTTCTACTTCTTGATCTCGCTGTTGTAATTCCACTTGTGTCTCTCGAGTCTTGTATTTATTGTAAATAGCATAGACGTTTTGCTTAACCTTCTTATACACCTCGCTTCGTACACCACCCTCGTTTGCTGATACCTTCTCAAAATAGTATAACTTCTACCGAGGATCAAGAACTGTAGCTATTGTAGGAGCAGTATTTGTCAAAGCAAGCCGATAATATTTACTGAGCTTGGCATATACGGCAGCGGCGGCGAGCTTCATAACCTTCGTCGGATGAGTCTATTTTATGGTATGAAGCTGCGATTGTAAGGATATAAAGTATAGAACCAGAAGAGGATATTGATACTCTTACACGAGTAGGCATAAGGTGTGGCGGCGCCATTATATTAGTGTTGTCTTAGTTTTAGTTTAGAAATTCAGTTATTATTCTTATGTATAATTTATTAATGCCAAGGAGAAATCTAGGCTTCTGATTGGTCTATCGGCCCGGAATAACGATTTTCCAGTCATGTGATAATGGAAAAAGGAATTCCATTCACTTTTCTGGTTCTAGCTGGTAATCTTCTATAAATATTTGAAATGGAAAGGAATCTTCCAGAGGACACTAAAGGAATTCCATGGAATTCCCGTTGCCGAACCATGGATGTAGGTGTGGTGGAGATCATATTCACAACTCTAAATGCTGATTATTCGAGGCCAACTCGCACAATATCTCTTGTTATGCGAAGGGTTTTAGAATAATTAGCGATTCTCTGAGATAAACTAGTACAATGTTTCCCTGATTGTTACGAATGGCTGCACCTACGGGTGACTTAAGACATTTAGGATAACAAGAATTACCAAAACCCAATGAACCTGGGCTGTTCACCCAAATGATTCAATTTTCGTAACTTTTCAATAAAACGTGCTTTCGCTTTGGTATACCTGGAACGATGACAAGAACCTTTGCCCTAGAAAACAACAAGTGTTTAGTCAAAATTAGCTTGACGATCTAGGAGATATTCAGCCTCGTCAACGTCACCCTCAGATAGAACCTCCCCCAAATAAACCTTTGCCTTCTCAAGATCCCAATCAACCAAAACCCCGTCGTTGGACTCTGCTATCTTTCTCTTCACAAAAGCCTCCATGGCGAAGCCCGCTGCGTTTACGAAATAGACTGGGTTGAGAATCGAAGAAAGATTATTTCAGAGAATCCCTGGGTTAGTGAGCCAACTAAACAGGTTACCTTCTAGGTTCGGGTTTTAGCTATACGCGTAATAGCACAACGAGAAATCTGGCTAGATGTACACGATCGGGATCCTTCCCAGTATCGTGAAACATTTAAGCGCAAACGCGCAGTTATAAATTGGGATTCCGTCTGGAAAAAAAGTCTTGAATATCTCTGAGGTTGTTAAGCCCACCGACTTAAGCTTTGATCAAAGCGGTTGCGGGATTTGCTTAGAAGATTTTGAAGTGGAGTGCCAATAAAATTACCTTACGGCCACGCTTATGGGAGCATTTGCTTAGAGACATGGCTGAAAGCTGAGTGGTCTTTAAAGGGGTATGGGCCAGTTCACGAAGAAGCCGAAACTCCTCAAGTTTCTCAACTTGACCAAATTCGCTGAGTTCTACAAGATTGGCGAGATGCCGAGATGCCAGACTTAGACTCAGACGACTATGGACTTTATGACTCTGATGATGATGTGTATGACTTCGATTACGAGTATGAAGTCGAACGCCGTCAGCCATTGAAAGTTTGCACACTCTGTGCAAAGGATTTCAATGTGTGTCAAACACAGCAGGGCCATATGGAGTTCCAAATCTCTGAATACTGTGCCGATCCAGGTAATTTACCGATGGATTGGAATCTGGATGCTGCTACGCCTGGGTGGATGGTGATACTTGAGGACCGACGTAGTGGGTGAGATTCGTGGAACCCGCTCCCTTAAGTGCGCTAGAAAGAGGATCGGCTGAGAAGCTGTTGATAATCACATAGAGATAACCTTTTTATTCTGAGGCCTTTTCTGTTTGTGAAAAAAGCCTTAGAATGAAATAAATATACTACTTTAAAAATATATGCCAGCATAGCGTACATAGCTAATAAGCTATAGTGAATTAAGAATGAAAGCAGAAAAATTATTGGCTTAAATCCTTGAAATTAGGGTTCGATGTGTGCTAATATGATGGCTTTGAGACGGGGCATGAACCCATGAGAGATATTACAAGTTAGGTATCAAATGAACCCCCGGTCGAGTAGTGGCGACTTCGCTTCTCTCCCCATTCGCGTAAACTAGACCCATGGCACAGCAACATTCCTCATCCTCCGAGACACCAAGACAGCCCGCAACGTGTATACTCCAAATCCAAATCCAACGTATGTGTGGAAGACGCGGACCCTATTATTTTTAAGGAGACTATTAAAACCACTCAACCTGGGTATGCAGGTCTGTTTAGACCTTTTATGGAGTGAAAACTCGCTATTAATAAATAAGACCCTCGTTTCCAAAACTCTAGAGTGAGATTGATCCTCTGACCGTGGAAGACTCTATTATTCTCGAAGAGATCAATAAAAATTCTTCACCTTCGTGGATGGCTCTACTTAGAAGATGAGATGGGGCTTAAGGAGTTGCTCGTTGATAGATAGGCAGTATACTTCCACTTTTTCATCTCGACCCCTTATAAATTCTTCGAACAGAAGAATTGCATTACTTTGAAAACCAAATATGAATAGAAGTGACTAAATAGTAGAAACTTCCCAGCGGTGGAGGGACGGACTTAGCACTGTAATTTTGTAATTTCAGAGATTATACGGGTTCATCCAACCCCTACCTGATCCCCTCCCCTAGCCATGACAAATCCCCAAAATAAATTGACTTGAAAATAATACAAAAGATCTGGCCAAATACCTCTACGGAATTTAAAGTGCAATGTTAAATGGTAGTAATAGTAACAGTGACTCCTCCAGCCCTCTACGTCAAAACCTTCTGCATATCAAAACTATTCCATAACAAATGAGGTTCGCGTCCCCAGCCACCCCTCATCTACTCAAACTCGACTTTGGCAAGCTTGCAAAGTTCCGCCGTATCGGAATTCTGAGTAGCGAGGTTTTATGGCGTAGATACGCTCGTGTTCATCATTCTATGAAGAGTGTGAGTTGAGTTTTGGTTAGAGTAAGTCTGAATGCAAACCTTGAACTTGAAGCTCTAGGTCTGACTCTTGAATCTGAGAACAAAGTAACACGAATTGAATCATTGGATGTCTTCCACTGAAGAACGAGTAATTGTCGTTTTCCAATTGATCCACGTCCGAATCCCACCAACAGCTTCAAAACTGTTCGTTGGGCCATCGGCTCAAATCCAAGTTCATTGTGTCCCCTCTTATTGCCAAAGTTTGACCGATTGGTTCGTATTTGGGAGGAAAGAACAGAAATCTGCGTTCCAATTTCATCCACCATTGTCCCCAACCTTTATTGGTACAATCTTCACTTTTGGTCTCCTTACCTTTTTAGCCTAATCATCTACGCCTTCCTTCTCAGATTGGAAACTCGCTAGTATCTGTAGTGACTTGGAAAGTTGAGCCGGGTGCTGTAATTGGCTTAGAGTAGCCAGAGTCGAGGTAGGAACATGCTCGCGTGGCACACGAATGTTGTGGAGTAATTCGTGGACAAAGTTTTGGCAATTTCTTCCATTCAGTCTGCAAGACCGCTGATAATTATTCCAAGTGATATTCGTTGCTATCTGGCAGTGCCCAATTATGCAAATGTCATGGTCAGTTGTGGCCTTCATCTTAGGACTTGCTCTTCATACAACTTCGCCTCTGAGGCATGATATGCCCGGAACCAATGACAGCAGGACTGCCATATTCGTTCTAATAACCAGGGGTGCTGCTTCGGTGAACTTTGGATGGTGCAGTTTCTGGTTATATAAAGTCTCCAAATATGGAGAAGATTTGGAGAGTCTCATGAGAAGCGAGCAGATGGAACCATTGCCATTGACGAGCTGGAGTTGAATGGAAGAGACTCCATTGGAGGTCTTGAATGGAATTTTGGCAGTATAAGAAAAGGCTCAACTGGTATACAGTTTTGAAACAACGGATTAAAGAGCAATCGTTCCTCGAATACAATGTTCGAAGCTATATAGATGAATGCAAAGGAATAATCAATTGAATAATGTTTGCTAATAACAGAATTCAAGAAAGAGGGATGGAATACGTCTCTCTTTGCTTTTATGTAGTAGCTAATGTGTTCCAGAAATGAACAACGGGAACATATTAAAAAATGTTTAACCAAGTAACTATGCGAAACCCAAAGGGTAATGCAAGAGTGGGAGAAAGTCATTGTTCTAATTACATTCGAAAAAATACATTATTCCAATCCAGTGTAGGCAAGGTTTACTCAACTACTTAAGTAGTACTCTGAGTTACTCAGAGTAGAGTAGAGTAGAGTAGTTAATTAGAGTACTTAAAGTTGTACTCTAAGTAGTCTATAAATAGTATATAATTTGAAATTAAGTAGTTTCTAATCATTTCTAAGGCTTATAAAGCTTATTATTATATATATCATTAACTAAATATATAAGTAATATATGGATATTAATATATAATTAATAGCTAATTTATTTAAGCTATTATTAAAGAGATTACGTAGTATAGAGGGGTAAGGAGAGCTCGCTTAAGATCGCGGCAGCCCCGGAACGCCACTCCGACGCCACCCCGAGCCCCTGCCCGACTCGGCCCGCGTTACTTAAGTAGTACTCAGATTTACTTAGAGTACTATTGAGTAGAGTAGAGTAGGTACCCACTACTCTACTCTACTCTACTCATTTCCCACACTGTTCCAAACGGTTAGAATAATCAAATAAAAATATGAAGCTTATTAAAAAGAAGTAACATTCGTAGCTTTTTTAATACTTGAGTCATTTAATTAAATTATCCGAGTTCTTTTAGAACAATTTTATAAAACAAATATCAGTAAGACGAATCATGAACGACTTTAGTAAATTTACTGAAACACTACGTACAAAGCTAAAATGGAAATGAGCTATCAGAGATCGCATTACAGAGGCTTAATAGCAAGGCTGACCCGCGACTTGCTTCAAATTGATCTGTTCATTATTCATAGCCTGGAAAGCCTTTCTGTATGGAGGTTGAGGAGCTGTATCGCGATTCGGTGAACCACACCCCAAACAACAGAGTAAAACTAAAATGACTAACAATGAAGCAACAATTATTGCAAGCAAGAACAAGTGTGGCGCAGCAAACATTATGAATAAGAAGCTGCTCGTCCATCCTTGGGAGATCTATATCATTCCCCTTTCCACTCTCTATTCCGCTTTATCCAAACCCAGAAACCAAAACACGAAAAGTGTATTCGGTGGCATATCGGGTACAGGGTGGATCTCATTCTTGAGAAACAGAGGCATCATAAGTCCAGAAGTGAACTGCCCGACATATGAGACTGTGATCTACAGATACCGTCAAACGTGACCTCTTTGTCTTCTCGACAGTCTAGACGAGGACTGAAAGTTGACGATGAAGAAGATCAAACAATGGAGTTGGGAAGTAAATATTAAAGTAGATTCTAAATTAGTATTATTAATATTATCTTTATATATAGAACTTGAGTATTAGTTTTCAATCTTGACCCCGAGCGTAGCAAGGACGCTGTTGAGAAGTTAATGCAGGTTGGACACACAAAAGACCAAAGAGATTCGAGACTGGGTGTCTCAAGCGATGCGATGACAAGCATGGCATGTGTCTTGATTCCCGATTAACTCTCCCCTATCCATGGAAGATTACAAATGGATAAATTTTTTTGGAGAGAATCCTTAATGGGTGTGTCGGTTGTTGTCGAGAAGTTTCGAAGATCGCCCCAAGAAGTACCGGTAAGCTAGCGTGTAGCTAAAGTAACACCCCCGTCATGATAAATGGCTACCCTAGCTCCCACCTCACCCAAGCTCCCTTCCCTCTCCGTAATCTCCCCGCATCCCCAACCCAACCCCCTCTTCTTTCTCTTTTCTCTCCCTTCTTCAGCTTCATCAATACCTGTGCCAACGAGAAAAGGCATCTAAGCTGAGCTCACCATGACCACTCGAAATGCCTCACATGCCGGATCCTGGTACAAGAGTAGCCGTTCTCTTCTGGCCAACGAGCTACAGGAATACCTAGATGCCGTTCCCTCTGTCATTGCAGACCAGCCATTACCGGTGCCTGGAGCCCGAATCATCATTGCACCGTGAGTGTCTGGTTGCATCGTGGTTGCCCTCTGTTTTTTTGCTTTGCTTTGCTTCCAGATTGACATCTTAATCTCACAGCCCACTAACCTTTTCCAGTCATGCCGGATATGATTATTGCGCTGATACTGCGGCGTGGGCATACAAATCCCTCGATATCTCGAATGCGAAGCGCATCTTCCTTCTCGGTCCCTCGCATACCATGCACCTCACGGGCTGTGCCCTCACCAGCCATGCGAAATATGCGACTCCATTTGGCGATTTGATCGTAGATAAAGCAACCGTTAACGAGCTTCAGGCGACGGGCAAGTTCGGCACCATGCCACTCGATGTGGACGAGAACGAGCACAGCATGGAGATGCACTGCCCATACATATATACCATGATCTCCCAGCACTTCAAATCACCTGCGGACCACCCAACTTTAATACCTATCATGGTTGGAAATACCGCAGCCGAAACCGAATCTGACTATGGAAAGCTCCTTTCCTCGTATCTCGCTGATCCAACCTCCGTCTTCGTGGTATCCTCAGACTTCTGCCACTGGGGCAGCCGATTTCAATATACCTTCTACATGCCAAACAAACCCACAGCAGATGTTGTCCGACGAGGGGGTGGCATCTCTCTGCATAGAAGAGACCCAGTTCCCAATGATCCACCAATCCACGAAAGCATCGAGAAGCTAGATCATATGTCGATGAGTTCGATTGAAGCCGGCACACACAAAAGCTTCCTGGAAAATATGCGGAAGACCGAAAATACCGTTTGTGGGAGACATCCGATTGGAGTCGTGTTGGCTGCCATCGACCATTTGAGGGAAGCCGGAAAAGTGCCTGCGGATCGTGGATACTTCAAGTTTACTCAATACTCCAGGAGCAGCGATCCGGTGGATGTAATGGATTCTTCTGTCAGTTATGCTAGTGCGTATGCTGTCATTTGAGGGGAATTTAGAGGGTTGGGTTCAGATCTTCTACATATGCAGCATTCTAGAATCGAATGTTGATCTAATTCCATCTCTTGCTATGATAACTGCCTGCAAATGTTGCCTCCACTGTTCCCCTCAAGTAAATTTGGTGGCCCATTTCGAAATTGCATTGATTTTCAGCCAACTGCTTCATAATGGCGGTCTGGCTGGCTAGCTGCAACTTCTACTTCTGGAGGTGGCGTTCTTGATTACAAGTCAGCTCAATCCAATTATGTATGGTCTTACTATTATGTTTCGACAAACGCCATCTGCCGTTTGTGTTTGAAGTGGGAAATATCACAGAAGTACGATAGCTTTTATTTGTTATTCTGGAACACTGTATTTTGGGAAGCTAAGAGTCCGTTTCTGGGTGTAACCGATGGTGTTTGGTTCGTACGTACCTTTTATCAAAATCGTTCCACGTATTTCTATTCTCGCGAGTTCGTTGCTTTTCTGGGTGTCTTTCAGTTACTTGGCATGCTCAATTCCCAAAAACTTGGGTAACGATGCACAACCCCAGCCATCTGTACCTCCCCGCGCTACCAAGATTTTATAGGTTTCCTAATCCGATTCTGTACCACATGGTGAGACTTTGGATTAGCCAGAACCAGTTATTATATTTAGGTGTGTTTGCGAACCCCATGTCTTCGTCCGTTTCCTCTTCGAGATGGACAGGCCACGATTGTTCTGCTCTCTCCTTATCTGTCTTCGTATCCGGTAACCATTCTCGTAAAATCTTATTGATTTTCAATCACGATGCACAGAATTCTTATCACATTGCCATACAATTTTGTCTTTCGATCGTCCCAGAAAATTGATCCCTACAGCTGCCCTCGCGGCCGTAAGTCGGTGGGATCACGTTTGGTAACACACACTGCATGGAAGGTTACATTATTGATCACGCTAGAAGTTTTTCTCTGGGCCGCGGACGTTGGAAGCTTAGCTCGTGTAGTGCAGTCAAGCTTTTGGGCTTGTTGTTATCGATGCGGGGGAGACTGGGGCCTTCGGGACAAGCTTCATTGGCGAGATTGGCATCAAGATCTTGTGGAAAAGAGGGGGCGAGACCTGATCGTGTGTTCAATTGGGTTGATCGCATGATAATCAAGAGTGGCTGGAATAGATTCCCGGCGACATTCCACACGAGGTTCATCAGCTCAAACACCAATTGATGGAGTTTAATGTAACCCAGGGAATTTAAAGATAAGGAAGTCGTGGAACTATACATGTAACCGAGGATACCCCATCTATCCCCATGTATTTGCAGAACACCCGACCAATCAACGAACTCAATTCAAATGAACTGGGTCATGAACCGCTTTTTTGCTCTTCATCCGGCAGGTAAAATGCCGATCCAAACATCATCCATGCCTTTATTGGGGATATACTTTTGCCTCTCCGTTGGTTGGAACATCTAAATTGGAAGGTTCTTCGTCGTTGAGGTGGGGCGTCAGTGGGGATCAAGTTCTTATCTTTCCTCCAATTGATTCACTATCCTCACTATCTCAAAAAAAAAACGTCCCGAGCTTTGGGTGTGACGATAAATATAAAGTATAACCTTGCCTCCACGGCTTCCACAGCTCCATCTTGCTTCAACTTCTTGTGGAACACTCCATGCGAATTGGAAATCGCCAACATGGCCTTCGGTTTGTTCAAGCGAAAAGAGCAGGCTGTGGCCGAACCGGCTCCAGCAACTGATTCAGGCGTCGCTTCGAGTCTTGAGGGGTAAGTCATATCGAGGTTATTTGAGTTCAAATTTGCTCACGATTCTCCTTATAGGCCCGATCCAGCTGCGATTCAAGCAGAACTCAAAAACTTTCAAGTCGAGCATAAATGGGACCCCAACTTACCCGAGGAGGATCGCGTTGCTGTTGATGAAGCACTTGTGATTGATGATATTGAGAAGAAAGCTGCTGTCGAGGTGCACCTATTGGAGGAAGATTCGCCATATCCTGAAGTTCGAGCTGCTGTTAGAAACTTCGATGAAGATGTTCCGGCCAATACTTTGCGTGTATGTTCTTCGCCTTCTCACATTTGGGAAGGCAAAATACTGACAGATTTGGAAAGGCATGGGTCATCGGCATGATATGGACTACAATGTTAGCATACCCGTTTCTCTTCCATCCTTCACTTCCGCCAGATACTGTCGGGTATATTCGGAAGAACAAAAGATAACGATTTGAATTTCTAGTGGCTCTGCTATCAACATGTTGTTTTCGCTGCGAAACCCGTCGATTGCACTTACCCCAGTTGTTACTTTGCTCCTCTCCTATCCTTTTGGTGTCGGTTGGGCTTATGGTACGTACCTGGATATCTTCTACCCCACTCGAGAAATATTTCAATTCGCTAATCTTTTTATCAGTGATGCCAAAGAGAAAGTTCAAGACATTTGGCTATACCTGGACACTCAACAATGGACCTTTCAATCAAAAGGAGCACACCTTGATTGTGATCATGGCAAATGCTTCATTTGGAGGTACCTTCGCTTATTCGACTGATGTGTTGCTCGCTCAACAAGTTTATTGTATGTTTACTCCGGCAGCCAATAAGCGGTCTTCATGCTTACCCATACTTTGTAGATGGACAACACTTTGGTTGGGGATATCAATTGCTCCTGACCATTACTTGCCAAATGCTTGGTCTCGGTCTTGCAGGACTTACAAGAAAGTTTCTAGTCGAACCTGCTGCAATGATTTGGCCATCTAACTTGGTAAGAAAATTCTTTTCGCAAATCGCCAACATGAGCTAACATAATTCCAGATCACTACCACGATGTTCGAAACTATCCACACCAAGAAGACACCAGAAAAGCTACAACTCAGCGGTTGGAAGATGGGTCGTTACAAGTGGTTCCTCATCCTTATGGGTGCCATCTTCGTTTGGGAATGGTTTCCACTTTGGATCGCACCTTTCCTTGCGACCTTTACATTTGCCTGCTGGGCTGCTCCTAATAATGTCGTTGTGAACCAGATCTTCGGCGGCCAATCGGGACTTTCTCTCATTCCTATCACTTTTGATTGGAGTGTACTTACGGCTTTCATCTTGTCGCCTCTGGTTTACCCCTTCCATGCCATTGCAAATACTATGATTGGAGTAGTTATATTCTTCATATTTATAGCACTGGGAATTCACTTTTCTGGCTCACTGTACGTAATCCACACACCCCCACGTCACTCCACCAACCACATAACTAACATCTCCTTCTCATCTAGATACTCAGACTACCTCCCCATGTCAACCGGCGGATCTTTCGATAATACAGGAGCAGCCTACAACGTCTCGAAAATCTTAACACCAGAATATACACTCGATCCAGAAAAATACGCCAATTACTCGCCGTTGTTTTTAAGTACGACTTTTGCATTGGCGTATGGACTTTCGTTCGCGAGTATTATTGCCGTGGTGATTCATACGTATCTTTATCATGGACAGGAGATTTGGCATAAGTTTAAAGCTAGTCGGAGTGAGGGGGCGGATATACATATGAGATTGATTATGAAGTATAAGGAGGCTCCTTGGTGGTGGTGAGTTTTCTTCTTCCTTTTTATGCAAAAGTTCAGACTTTCAAGATGTGGTGATGGTTTTGAGAGCGAGTTCCCTCAGGATCACTCTGTTTGAGGGGTCGTCTGCCTAGATTTCATTTCCAATCTCCCTTTTGATCTTGTGCTAAAATAATTCTAGGTATGCTGTCAGTTTTGTGGTTATGGTGGCTTTGGGTCTCACCACTTCTTTGGCCTGGGATACGCATCTTACTTGGTGGGCATTCATCATATCTCTTCTCATTTCTGGATTCTTCTATCTTCCAATTGGAATCGTGCAAGCGACGACGAACGTGCAGTTGGGGTTGAATGGTGAGTCCTCCCGAGCCCATACCTCAAGTTTGAATTAGAGCTAACAATTGTTTCCCTTGCAGTTATCACTGAGTTCATCATTGGTTACATGTCACCTGGGTATGTCATTCCCCATAAGCTCCAGTCCCGAAAATACATTTGGAGTCAAGTACTAACTCCCCCTCCAGAAAACCCCTCGCCATGATGATGTTCAAAATGTATGGCTACATCACTTGCTACCAAGGTCTCTACTTCACCCAAGATCTCAAACTAGCGCATTACATGAAAGTCCCCCAACGGGTAACATTCTGGGCAATGTTCGTTGCCACTCTTTGGTCGTGCTTTGTCCAAATCGCCGTTATGAATTGGGCCCTAGGCTCCATCCCCGAAGTCTGTACGCCCGGTCAAGAAAGTCACTATACCTGCCCTCAAGCACACGTCTTCTTCACCGCCTCTATCATCTGGGGAGTCATCGGTCCAGAACGAATTTTCGGAACAAAAGGAATTTATCACCCCATGATGTACTTCTTCCTCATTGGTCTCATCGCCCCCATCGCAATCTGGCTTCTCGCTAAGAAGTTCCCTCGTTCGAATCTTCGTTATGTGTCTACACCTATCATCTTCGGCGGAACAGCCTACATCCCTCCCGCAACCATTATGACATACGCAACTTGGGGATTCGTTGGCACTATGTTCAACAAGGTTATTAAAGGAAGACATCCAGGTTGGTGGACGGAATATAATTACATTACTAGTGCTGCGCTTGATAGCGGGACGATTATTTGTATTCTGTTCATCTTTTTTGTGTTGCAGTTGCCGGATAAGGTTACGGCGCCCAAGTGGTGGGGTGGGTTTGATGGGGGGTTTATGCAGAATGCGGATTGGAATGCGCTGCCGAGGATTTCGTTGACGAATGGGACTTTTGGGCCTACGAGTTGGTCTTAGGTCCATGATGGGGAGATGTTTGTTTAGGGTGTGAGGAAATCAGCTAGTGGGAGACTAGATGGGTCGGGTAATAATGGAGAGGTGTTAATTTGGTGATTGCCGTGGTTTATAGTGGTAGTTCGTTGAGTTTAGAATGGATTACAGTTTTTAGAAAGCCTTCACTCGCGTTGCTTTTCTTGCTGTTGTGATTTGTTTTCAAGGAACTCGGAATTGGCGAGTGAGCGATTCGGCAATCGTTCCGCGTAGACTTACTGGTCAGTTGTTATGCAGAACAGAAATGCCCTTGACTCATTGGTCATGATCTTGATATACGTAAGCGGTCATCGTTTGCATAAATGGAGACGCTTTTTGATCGTATTCAACCTAGATCTCCCTTCCACTGATAAGTACGGTCACGTGCCTGTCTACATAGTCTCATTGTTCCAAATTTATAGGGCAATTCGAAATTATCCTAAGAATTTGGAAGAATTTAGCCGATTTACCGAGACCTTCTGAAAGAATTGTTTTGATTGTCCTAAAATAGTTGGAGAAAACATTTAAATTGCGCTAGATGGTTGGAACAATGGGTGGTTTTCGGCTGTGCTTGTTTGTCTACAATTCATCGCAAGGTGGGGATTTTGAAGACAGATAAGTAGTAGTTTTATATTTTAGGTGTATTCTTTGAAACGGGCGTTTTGAAGTTCATTCCCAGGTCGAAGTGCCAGTCCTCGCTAAGGGGTCCCACGCTAAAAGTCTTGGCCTCTAAACCTAATTAGGCTTAAGTCCGATCCTATCCCCTATCGCACGTGACTCTAAAAATAATTTCTCGTAGAATCGCGAATAGCCTTAAACTTATCCTAAATAACTATAGCTCCGACACCTCCTACGCCTCTACTATAGCTTTAATATCTCTTCTAAGTATATATACCTAGTTAAAACTTAATTATAAAGCCTTCTATAATTATAGTTTAGCTCTATACCTTCTTAAATAGCGCTATTATACGTAGATAAGATTAGACTATTCTTAGAGCTTACGTAATCTAGTATATACTTTCTATAACCTAGAGAGCCTCTTAAATACTTCTAATTATATCTACTAATTATAACGGCCCTCTACAAATACACCAAAAGAGATGCTTATAGAATAGTACCTGTATTCGAAGAAAACTAAACTAAAGAGAGAAGAGGAGAGTTAGTACGCTCTGTCTCTATTTATGTACACTAAGCGAGACTTCGGTAGAACCTCGGCACGTGATCCAGTCGTATGTGACTGGGACTGTCACACTAATACTGCTTTTATATAGTATACGCCTCGAAGCTTATAAAGCTTACTAGAATAGTTACTATTAAGAAATAATATCTCTCTATAATAGCTAGTTATTAGGAATTACTAAGATTACGTAATAGCTAAGGTTACGTACTAGAGAAGATACGAGCTAGGTTTAGAAATATAATAGTTTATATACTAGAAGAGTTACGTATATTATAGACTGAATATAAAGAGATTAATAGATAAGGTTATCTTATTATAAGAAGAATTAACTAAGAAAGAAAAGAGAAGAAGTCTATTCTACGTATAAGGAAAGAGGTTTTATATATAGAGGCTATATATAATTACCGGTTATTAGAACGATATTAGAACCTCTTATATCGAGGTTACGTAAGGCTACGTAAGGTTACGTAAGATTACGTTTTATACGAAGGTTAGTAGACCGAGTACTTTTTAAGTATAAACTATTATATTACTCTCTCTCTCCGGTTCTCTAGAGGTCGTAAGCCTTCGTATTCTTAAAAGCGTCTTAAGGTTCCTAGGTTAGCCTAGTATATCCTTTCTACTTTATAAGTAGCTTACTAGTACGTACTCGTCCTTTTCGTTTATTAAGAATCGCTTCTACTACGGATTCTTAATTATCTTCGAGGATTATAAGTCTAGGTTAATCGTTGTCTTAAACTTAGCTTAGTAGTATAATAGTTTATACTCGAAGAGTACTCGGTTATAACGAAACTTAAACGAACTAAACAAAGATAACTAAGTCTCGAAGGTTAGTATATAGATAAGAAGTATAGACGCGATAGATTGTTTACTTAGAAGTAAACTCGTTACTTATATTAAAGATATTAAATAAGATAATAAGATTAATAACTAAAGTTAAGTACGAAGCTCCTATTTAATAGTAGACGTACTAGTATATATAAGACCTCTTATACTACCTAGATCCCTATATAAGCCTAGATCCCTAGATCTCTCTAGATTCTCTAAGAGATCTAAGAGGATCTATTATATAACTACTAATAGTTATCTAATAGTGAGATCCTAGAATATCTAAATACCTTTATATTACTAATTCTCTTCTATATTACCTTTTATTTCCTAGATATTATATCTTATCCTATTAGAGCGCTGTCTAGACTACTTACTACGTATAACGTAATTTGTAACACTATCCTCTTCTTAGCTTAGCGTGTCCTTACGCTTAAGTATAAGCTAAGAAACTCGGTTAGAGTACTAGTAGTATTCTTTCCTTTCTATTATATCCTACCTTATATAAAAGAAGAAAGAAGAACGAATACTTCTTATAAAAAGTATTAAAATAGTTTATAATAAAATATTACTATGTTTTTACTATGCTTTCTAAAAGCGTAGATACTTTATTAATACCTTCTAATCTTCTTAATATTCTAAATACGTTTAGTCGAAGCTAAAATATAATAGAACTAATAATACCTAGAAGAAGAACGTTCCTTATACTAGTAACTAAACCTCTATTAAAAGATAAGAGGAGAAGCTAGAGAGAGAGGAGGAGAAGGCGATAGCAAAGATTCTATAGTTACGAAAGTAGAAGGCTTTTCTTAAAGAAAGGCGACGTAAGATATTCTATTAAGGACTTCGCTTTCTTAATAAACTTAACACTACTAAGGAGGTAGAAAAGAAAGAGAAGGAGGAGAAAGAGAGAGAGGAATAAGAGTAGTAAGAGACAGAGGTTGCTTATCTAATAGCTCTGCCTATTCCTACTAGCTTCTAATCCGAGGTAGTTCTTAATCTAGCCTTTCTTATAACTTTTCCTTTAGACTATAAAATATAAGTAAACCTAGGTTTTCTTAATAGAATTTCTAAAGTTCTACTAGGTAATAGTTAAGATTACTTCTTAGCTCTTAAGTATTTTCTAAGTATAGGTAATCTAACTATTTAATTAGATATTTAACTTATTCTTTAATAAATTTATAGTTAAGAATCCTTTTAACTTCGTACTTAGCGTTTAGGTTTACTAGTTGAATTTCTATAAGAGGGGCTAGTAGTGCTCCTAGTAGTACTAGTTTAAGTAAGGATATATAGAATACTAGGTAGATATTTATTATCTTTAATAGTACTAGTTTATAATTTAAAGGTCTCTTAACTTATTTAATTTTAAATAGTCTAAGTTTTTTATAATCTAGTTTATTACTTAGTCTTTTTATATTAATATTTTTCTATACTAAATAGACTTTATCTCTCTCTTTTAGTATTAGCTTCTAACTATATTATTTATTATAATAGTATACGTTTCTTTTAGTAATAAACTATAAATCCTCTACTAGTTCCTTATATAACCTCTTAATTTTTAAGACCTAAATATAAGTAAGTTGATTATTAATAGTTATAGATAGTAGTTCTTAATATACTAATAATTTATATCTAAAGTTAGTATTGTCGGCATAATAATAAGTGAATAGCACTCCACGTGACCTTCTCGCTTAAGGTCTATTTAAGTAGACAGAGCAGCTTACTTTGCTCTGTATATACGAACGATAATATACTCTTTTTACATTATACTATTAGCTACTAAGTTATACCAATAATAGATTTTATTATTAAATTACTAAAATCTAAAGATCTAATAATAAGAGTTAAATATAATATAATCTTAGTTATTATAGAACGACTTATAAAATATATAATTCTAATAGTATATATAGAGTTAAGTATAGCTAAGGAATTAGTATTTATATTCCTTAAAGAAGTAGTTTTAAGATATAGACTTCTTAAAGAAATACTCTTAGATAAAGATAAGCTCTTTACCTTAAAATTTTAGATCGCTCTTATAAAATAATTAGATGTAAAAAGAAAGCTTTCTATAGCTTTCTACTCTTAAATAAATAAAGGAAATAAACAGATAAATTAAGTAGTTAAAACATACCTTTATTATTATATAAACTATTAGTAAGACAACTAAGTAGAACTGCTACCCTTAGCATAGTTCGCTTATAATAGTTTAGTAATAGAAATAATACTTATTATACTATTCTATACTAATTTTAGATATAAATTAACAGTATATTAAGAACTACTATCTATAACTATTAATAACTAACTTACTTATATTTAAGTCTTAAAAATCAAGAGTCTATATAAGGAACTTATAGAGGACCTGTAATTTATAGTAGAAAGAAACGTATACTACTATAATAAACGACGTAGTTAGGAGCTAACGTTAAAAGAGAGAGATAAAGTCTACTTAGTATAGAAAAACATCGATATAAAAAGACTAAGTAATAAACTAGATTATAAAAAACTTAAACTATTTAAAATTAAACACGTTAGAGGACCTTTAAATTATAAATTAGTATTACTAAAGATAATAAACATCTACCTAGTATTCTATATATCCTTACTCGAACTAGTATTACTAGGAGCACTACTAGCTCTAATTATAGAAATTTAACTAGTTAATCTAAATACTAAATATAAAGTCGAAAGGATTCTTAACTATAAGATTATTAGAGGTAAGATTAAGTATTTAATTAAATAGTTAGATTACCTATACTTAGAAAACACTTAAAAGCTAAAAAGCAATCTTAACTATTACTTAGAGGAACTTCGGAAGTTCTACTACTAAAACCTAGAGTTACTTATATTTTATAGTTAGAAGGGAAAGCCTTAAGGAAAGCCGAATCAAGGGTTAGCTTAGTAACAAAAGCAGAGTTGTTAGGAGAGGAAGAGGCCGCTAGCTAGGCGACCTCTAATTCCCTCTCTTCTTTCTCCTTCTCTACTCTTTCTTTCTCGTTAGCCTTATCAAGTTCTTATAGGTTAGTAAGACTACGACGGAGCATCTCTTACTCCTGCTCTATAAGGAAGCGTTATTGTTTTTATAAGCGAAGGATCTTTTATATAGCTTCTTTCTAAATCTTATAAGCTGTCTCTTCCTCCTCCTATAACCTCTACTTCTAAGCATTAATAGATTCCTACTCGAAAGGTAAGAGTATTCGATTTTACGACTCGACATCGTAGGATTTGCTCTTCCTAGTATACTTAGAACACTTAGAACCACTAGGAACGCCGATATATCGACAACTGGTTTTCGTATTTATATAACAAGTATAAGGAATTATTTCACGTCTTAAACATTCGATTTAAAGGGTGTTAAGGGTTCTATATTATTTAAGCTTATCTTTTAAGAGAGGTGTTAATAATATAATAAGAACTAGGGAGGCCGCTAGCCTCTTAACGATATTTCTTAGGCTATACTTAAGCGTGGGGACACGCTAGTCTAAGAAGGGGATAGTGTTACGAATCACGGTATACGTGGTAAGTAGTCTAGACAGCGTTCTAATAAGACAAGGTATAATATCTAGGAAAGGAAAGTAATATAGGAGGAAATCAGTAATATAGAAGATATTAGGGATTTCAGGATCTTACTATTATAGTAATATTAGAAGTCACGTAGGGTCATGTGACGTAATCGCCTACATCGCTCTAATCGCCTTAATCGTAAGCGACGTACTTAGGAACGAAGGTTCTATATAAGACTAGCACGTCTACTATTAGATAGGAGCTTCGTACTCAACTTTAGTTATCAATCTTATCATCTTATTTAATATCTTTAATATAAGTAACAAGTTCACTTCTAAGTGAACAACCCGGCACATCTATACTTCTTATCTACATACCAACCTTCGAGACTTAGTCATCTTTGTTTAGTTCGTTTGAGTTTCGTTACATTTCGCCATGGCCTCATCGGCCTCGTCCTCTAGTCGTTAGATCTAAGCATCCATAGACTCCTAATCTCGAATAGTCGGCATACGGTTCACCTTACGAACGTTGCAAGTCTTGCTATTCTTTGTATAACGACTATAGCGATTTAGACTTTTATCTTAAGAGGCGATATATTCATTTATAAAACTAGCTTTCAAACATTGGGTATAGGGTGCTATTTTTATTCTAGATAAGTTGATTTCTTTTCTAAGAGTAATATACTCGGTGCGTTTCGCTAAACGATCGGGTGGTATGGTGAAAAGGGAAGAAGGCTGCTAGCCTTCTGACGATATTTCTTAGGTTGTACTTAAGCGTAGGGACACGCTAAGCTAAGAAGGGGATAGTGTTACGAATCACGTGTACACGTGATAAGTGAAGACTAGGCGGCGTCCTGATAGGTTAAGCACTATCGGAATACTCTTATAGTAGATAGGGATCGGTTAGGTTAGCTAAGCAATCTAAGGATTTTATTAGGTTAATCACGTGACGGACCGCTAGATCGCTAGGCGAACCAGCTCGTTGGATCGCCAGCTCGACGAGCGAGTTGGCTACCTAGGGGAACGAAGGTTCTATATATACTGGCACGTCTGCTATCTAGATAGGAGCTTCGTGCTTAACTTTAGTTATCAATCTTATTATCTTGTTTAACATCTTTGATATAAGTAACGAGTTCACTTCTAAGTGAACAACCCGGCGCATCTGTACTTCTTATCTGTATACCAACCTTCGAGACTTAGTCATCTTTGTTTAGTTCGTTTGAGTTTCGTTACAACAAGGTTAAGAAGGCCTCTAGCTTCTAGGAAAGAGCGTACTTCTTTAGCCCATATTCGATAGTTGAGGGGGCTAGTAAGCTTTGGGATTTTTAGCGATTTGTCGTCGTACGACATGTTGACTAATAGGATATACAGGCTTGAGGCTTGTTGTGATTGGTCGAAGCGATAGAGCTTCCGGGCTCATAACCTGTTGCAATGCTGCACTTCAGAGGACAAGAGTAAAAGACTTGAATTCTATGCTATACTCTACAAGAGCAGAAGGCACATTTATATACAACTTTACAATAGCAATTGCCGCATCTATTTACCGGAAAACACTTCCTCGGCATGCCCGACGGGCATACCGATATCTCCTTAAGTGGCTTGATATAACAGATATCACCGTACCTATCAACAGAGTATATTGCAGGTCTTCTTGAATGGCGGCGAACGATGAGTACGATGAAGAAATATTTATAGCCGTGGTGAGCCAGAAATGCATTTGTGTCGTTTCGTTCAATGCCTATTCACTCAAATATTGCGAAATCAACAGACATACTTGGTTCCTAGGTAATTCCATGCCAATTGAAATTCACCTCGAGATTACATTTCTCTTTGTTTCGTTTCAGAGAACCAATAATGATCAAGTAGAAAGTGCTCGTCAGACCACGGAAACATTGAAAGTAAAGTGTAATTTGTTTATTTCTTCAATGCGAGTATTTTTTTCTCTTCCTCATTTCTGCAGGACCGGTTTATGTTACTGAACAAGCTCCTCGAGATGGTTCTATTCAAAATCGCATTGCCCGGGAAGTAATCCAGAGATAGATGCCCCAGGAAGATCTGTAATAAGTTCGTGCAAGTTGTGCAAACAAGGATATGCTCTTTTAGCCCTCAACTAGGTAATTCTATATCATGAGGAGTTGGTTCCATTTCTAACTTAAAACTATTGTTCCAAGATGGAATCACTTTACGCCATTGGTCAAAAGTACTGATATCAATGTGAATGACTTTACTCTGCTCGCCTCGCAGAAGATGAGAAAGTTGGTAGTAAATAGCCTGGTGTGCTACACTTTCTGGATATTACCCAAAAGCTTTGGGACAATCGAACTTCACTGTTCTAAACCATCTGGGTCAATATTGAATTGTCCCAGGTTAATAAACTTGGATTACCCTAGAGAGTTGGAAGAATAAGCTAGGGAGGCAGGTACGAACCGGAAGTTTTTACTGCCGCTTTCATTGTCTACCACGAGCTCGCCTAAATAACATATTCTAAACACCCATCTCCAAACCCCCATTTCTTCCAATCCAAGCTATCTCCCAGTGACTTGAATTGTAGGAAATAATCACGAAATTCAATTCAAGAAATATCATAAACTTCTGTTACTCGTTTCTCTTTTGTTAATAAAGTCCCGCTCACCATTTCCGACAACCAACCAATGCGCTTCCTTCTCATGCTCTATCACCTGAAATCTTCTCACCCAACCCCTCCCTTCAATTCTCAGCAAAAACCTCTTGCGCACTAACCTCCAAGATAAAACTCCCAATCCTCCCAGGATACTCCCTCTTGACCCTCTCAACCAGTTCCTCCCTCCCCTTCGCACCACCCTTCTTCCCAACCTTCCCAACCTCCCTCCCCCAATTCTCAATATAGCCTCTTGTCTCCTCCAAATGATTGGGACGAAAACCATCCCCTTCTTGCATATGACTAGGTACTACAATCTTCGGTCTCAGTCCCTCAATCTCATCCAAAGCGCTTAACCACTGTCCCCTCAACTCAGTAGTATTCGAGTCAACAAAATATTGGAAACAAGACCCATAAACCGCATCTCCTGTCACTACCATATCTAGCGAGGGGATATGGAGAACAGTCGTGTTGTATGTGTCTGTTTGTCCCACTTTTACTGCTTGAACTTCGTGTTTCTTCTCATCATCGATGTAAAATTTGCCGTCCTCGGATAATGCAGTGATCTCTTCGCTCCCATTTACAACTGGCAGAGGAATAGTCCCCGGGAAAAGTGGATCCCAGAAAGTGTTGAATACATCGGGGAGAAGCTGCTGATTCACATGATCGATGGTTTGTTGAGTAGCTACAGCTTTTACTCCCGGAAATCTTTGTTGTAAGATTGGGAGACCGAAGAAGTGATCTCCATGGCCATGGGTAATGTAGATGTGCGTAAGTTTCTTACCGGGGATAGTGGTTTTGATCCAGTCTGCGAGTGTCTCGGTTGTAGAAACGGTGATGGGAGCATCGACGAGGATTGCGTGATGCGCTGAGTGGATGAGTGTGAAAGCTGTTGGAGAAAAGCTAAGAGTTGAAGGGAGACCAGCTGGTGAAACGACCGGAACCGGGGGTTGTAGATACACGTCCCATTTTAGAGGTGACGGGTGGTGGAAGTATGAGGTAGCCATGGTCATGGCGAAGAAAGTGGTGAGGAGTGTGGTTGACTTCATGATCGGAATGTTTGGAAAGTATCTTGAAATTAAAAGAGGATGTGAGAGTGGGGATGGTGATAAGATCTTTCTTGGGACGAATACATTTCTTTTATATGTATCTCACTCTGACGGCTGAAATCTGATTACATATTTACCACATACATGCTAATCTGCATCATGTACATCAGCTAACATGCTCTGCAAGATGTAAACAATTGTTAACGCCGATAAGATCAGCAAAATGAATTTCCCGCCATGTGGCCATGTGATATTGTTGATCAGTAATCCGCGAAGCGAGTTTTGGATGCCCCACCAATTTCCTAAAAAGGAACGATGGAATTTTAATCATCAACGTAACTGCATGCTTAAGGGTCTACAGCGACTTGTAAATTAAAAGACGTATCCTACTAATAAGCTTGAACTCAAATTTGACAGTTCTAAACACCGAAGAATCCTGAAGCTTTTCGGAAATAATTTCAGGTAGAGACATACACATCAGCGTTCCTATCACTAAACAAAACTATGACGGATGGATTCTCACCCGCTTACAATGATCGTTGAATATTCTGCTACAAAGAATATAGTAAGCAGATTCCAAGACGTCGCCTCATCGTTAAGTAGTCTACGAGACCCTACCCAAAAAACATTCGCTAAATGTCATTGTCCTCGGATATTTTATATTCAGTTCAATCAGACTTAGGCACCGATACGATAAAACATCGATATATCGTAATATATATCACGATATATTTATTGTAGAATATTACTTAATGTCGATAACAATTGTTAGGAGTAGCTCGATATTCGATAAATATCGTCTTTTTAAGAGTATATTCTACGATTTTGGAGTGAGTTTTAGTACTATTTTAGGGGTAAATTACTTGCTAAATGGACTAATAAGTCAAGAAATAGAGTATATAAAGTTTAAGAGAAACTGAGTGTTTAAAATTATATATAAAAGGTGTAACGTGGTTCATCAGTACCCTGCGCATATCAGTACCCTGCGCACTTTTCCCCTACCAACTACACTCTAACTTTAATACGCGTTTTCTCAACCGCTCTAAATGGAAATTCAAACGTAAGAAGCACGAATCATCTTAGCTATCGAGGCTATCCGTACAGCTAAAAAGCTAAGTTATCGGTCTACTGCGAAAATCTATAATGTTCCTAAATCTATGCTCCGACTTCGAATAAATAGTTATACTACTCTTTACGAACGTCTACTACTAAACCTTAAATTAAATAACCTAGAGGAGGAGGTGATTATTCGATATATACTTGATCTAGATATAAGAGGATTTGTGCCCCGGCTAGCTAGTATAGAAGATATAGCGAATTATATCCTTGAATCGTAGAGAGGAAGACGCGTTAGTAAGCTCTAGGTATCTCGATTTATATAACGTCGACTAGAATTAAAGACGTGTTTTAATCGTGTTTACGACTTTTAAAGAGCCTTATACGAAGATCTAAAGCTTATTAGCGCGTGGTTTCAACTTATAGAGAATATAAGAGTAAAATATAGTGTTTTAGATTACGACTTCTATAACTTCGATAAGACAGGCTTTATAATAGGTATTATAAGCCTAGCTATAGTTATTACACGCGCCGATCGACGTAGTAGAGGTAAGGCAGTTTAGCTAGGTAATCGAGAATAGACTATAGTAATTGCTTATATAAATAGCGAGAGTTGAGACGTGCCTCTATTTTTAGTAGTTTAAGAGAAGAATTATCTCGCGAATTAGTATACTAAGAGCGGCCTTCTATACGACTAGGTTATTAAACCTATAAATAATAGATAGACAAATAATAAGATAGGTCTAGAATAGCTTTAGTACTTCGATAAGTATACTACTGCTTATATAAGAGGTCTATATCGAATACTAGTATTAGATAGATATAAGAGTTACGAATCAGCTGAATTCTAAGAGTATTATAACGCGTTTCATAAGCGAGTCGCCTATATAAGCGGGTCGCCTACTTTCCTCGTCGTATACTATATACTATCTTTAAATTATAATAGCTTAATACTACAACGTTTAATTACCTTCTTAAGAAGCTAATATTATTTTAGTAACCTAAGAACTCGAAAACAACGCGTTATTAACTAAATAAAGCGCTATAAAGATTTACTATATTCTTTGAAAGACTCTCTTTAATCGACGCGCTAGAAAGCTCTTATAACGCGATTACTAGCCTAATTCGAAAAAGCTTATAAAGCTAGAGAAGGAGGTAATAGTTAGATATATATTAGAGTTAGATTTATAAGAGTTTTCGTCTATAAGAGATATAGTACGAGATATAGCTAATAATCTACTAAGAGAGTACGACGGAAAGCTTATAAGTAGGAACTAGCTAGATAACTTTATAAAACGTATACCTAAGCTTAAAACTCGATAGTATTACGATCTATATCTAAAGGCAAAGGTATAAGAGTATATATATATATATTCGAGAATTTAAAGCTATAGTTCTAAGAACGAGGGAATATAGAATATATACTCTACGAAAAAGAGGTATTCCTACTAACTATAAAGAGCCTTTAATCTTATTATAAATCCGTCTAAGCATTGCAGCTCTGACAGTTACGTATAGGACCGAGAATCACGTATTATAGACCAGCGTCGTAACATTACCTCCCTTTTTAGAAAAAGCTTATCTATAAGCTTTATATTACAACTAAATCGTTTATTAGATAATTATAATCGTCTATTCCGTCTTCCTACGCTTATATCTAGCTTTATAAAGCTCTTAGTAGACTAGCGCGGGCTAGATTAGTAAGGTGAAAATCGTATAATTTATATAGATAATATTTAAAATTCGAGGCTAGATACTACTATAGATTAGAGTTATAGCCTAACTATTAAACCCTATATTAGAGCTTTCTACGAACTGCCTTTATAGCTAAGACTTCTTCTACTTCCTACTCTTCCTAATCTATAACTTGTATTAGCAGGGGTGGTTTGTTTACCTATCTAGGTAACGGATCTATAGTAGTCTTACAGAGCAGTGACAGGTAGAATACAGGGTATATACAGAAGTAGTCTAACAGTTTAAGCCGGAAAGAGTATCCTTCGCAAGCTATAATCTAGAACAGACTCTTGTTTTGTCTATCTAGCTTATAGCTTAGCTAGTCTATCTTCTAATTACAAGTTAATACCTAAACAAAGTCGTCTATATTAAAGTCTACTACTCTTCGAATCCGGTTCATAGATCTTATATAGCAGTCTTATACTTTACTAACTAATTCCTTTACTACAGTCTAAGTGTTATATATTCTCTATACAAGTGCCTCTATATCAGTCCGGTTAAGCTATTCATAGACTATTACAGATTTATCTAGACGGTTCTAATCAAAGAACGTAGTAGCTATATATCTGTTAATTACTTTAAAGAGTAAGAGCCTACCTAGACTCTTATATAAAAGCGTAAGCTAAGCATAGTCTAGAATAGGGATAAGTTCGCTCTAGTTATCCTAATAGTAACTAATAAAAGGCTATAAGCGTTGATTAATCTATTAGTTTATAATTTTAGTTTATCCGTTAGTTTATAAGTAGAAAGTAGTAGATAGCTTAAGCTTTATACTAAGGATTCTATAGAATTTAGACTAGAAAGAAGAAACAAACTATAGTCTATAGTCTAAAATAATACTTTATAGATAGCTATAGGTTTAATAGATCTATATAACATATATTCAAGCTATATCTTAGGCTATAACTATCTTTAAATAGGGGATCGAGACTGATTACTTAGTTAGGCAATCTATAACTACCTATAAGGTATCGTAACCTTGTTTATTAGTAGGGAAAGACTTATAGTCTATAGTAATATACTACTAGAGATGTTCTAGAACTAGTAACAGGTATAAAAACCTAGGTTTACAGTTATAAGGAACCGTAGCACGTCGACAGTCTCCGTAGTTACTAATATAGGTTTCTATAGACGTCTGTAAACCTTTCTACTAGTATCTACGGGCGAGGATAGCTACCGTCTTTGTCTGTCTAGGGTAAGCTGTAAATACTTATACGTAAGCCTTATAGATTAGGTCCGTCTATAAAGTACCTTAATTAGGAACTACGAGTCTCTTTTACCAAAGAAGTAAGCCGTTCTCTATTATCTAGTTTTAGTACTCGCAGGTAGCTTTCGTTTAGTCGTCTTCTAAGTCCGAAGAGTTATAGTTAGTAGTAAGTAACTAGTCGACAAGGTTAAGCAAGGGTTCTAAGGTAACTAGGGCTAACGTTATAAGAGGTTCTAATTAAGTAGTAATATATAGATCTAACTAATCAAACATAAACAAGGTTTATTATCTTATAGACGCTTTTAGGTCGTTCTATAGGTTAACGTCTTAGTCTCGGCGTATTAGCATGTCTATTTTCTCGTTCTACTTACTAGATTAAAACATAATTATAAAATAGAACTCTAATAGAAACTCTACCTATCTCGCTTACCGCTAGTTTAAGGTTTTAGAGGTTATAAAGTACTTTAAAGCCTTATAATTAGTAAAGACCTTAATCTAGGAGCTAGTCTAAGTAAGATCCGCTTACTATTATCTAAAAGAGCGTATAATAGCTAGTATCTCCTTATTATAGATTTAGTAGTTTAGCTTAGCAGGGTTCATCGTCTTTAAGAAGTAGCTTATAGGTCTCTATAGTTCGGTTTTAGATATACGTTATAATATTACAGCTATAACTACTCTGTTAGAAGCGTCAGTCTTAACCATAGTCTCTAAATCGGCTATAAAGTAGTATAAGAGAGAGGCGGTAACTAAGGCTTCTTTTAACGTATTAAAAGCCTTCTTATATTCTAAGTTAAACTTAAATAGTACTTCCTTACTTATAAGATAGTTTAGTAGATAAGTAATCTGTTTATAATTCTAAATAAAACGTTGGTAGAAGTTATAAAAACCTAGGAAGGACTAGATACCCTTAATAGTACTAGGATATTTCTAGGAAACGATTACTAAGATCTTCTCTAGGTCGACTTCGATTCCGTCTATAGAGATAATAAAACTAAGGTACTTTATATAAGTAACGTAGAACTCTATCTTCTTAATATCCACTTATAGCCTAGCTTTATAGAGCTGTTCTAAGACCTTATAGACGTGTTTAACATATTTAAGCTTATTATTAAAGTATATAAGAATATTATTAAGGTAAGCTATATAAAAGTTATTAAGATATTCTATAAGAACGCTATTTATATACCTCTAGTATATAGTAGGACCGTTAGTTAAGCTAAAAGGTAACACCTTATATTTAAACGTATTATAATAGGTTTAAAAGGTTATAAGTTCTTCTAACTCTAGTTCTATATATATATAGTTAAAAGCTTAATAAATGTTAAGCTTTATAAGGATTTTAATACTAGTAATTTATATAAGAGTTTCGTCGATTAGTAGAAGAGAGTACTAGTTCTTACGAGTAAGGTTATTAAGTTTCTAGTAGTTAATATAGAGCTATAAGCTTCTATTAGGCTTCTTTATAAACAGTACTAGAGAGGCGAAAGAGGCATAGCTAGGAATAATAAACTCTTTATTAAGGTTATTAAGAATATACTATTTTATAGCTAGAAGTTCCTTAGTCGTTATCCTATATAATAGGCTATACGATAGAGTATTTAGACCTATAAGTTCGATCTAGTAGTCGACTTAGTTTTATAGTAGAGGAAGCTTGTTTAAAGCTCTCTTTAAAAAGATATCCTTAAAGTCTATATATTCCTAGCAAACGTTCTATTCTACTAGTTATTCGTCTAAAGCGTAATCTACTAAAGAGAGCTCTATACGTAACCTGTCTATAAGAGTATAGTCGATCTCTTATAAGCTGGTTATTACGGCGCTGGTCCGTAACACGTGATTCTCGGTCCTACACGTGACCGTCAGAGCCGCAACGCTTAGACGGATTTATAACGAGATTAAAGGCTCTTTATAGTTAGTAGGAATACCTCTTTTTCGTAGAGTATATATTCCGTATTCCCTCGTTCTTAGAACTATAGCTTTAAATTCTCGAATATATATATATATACTCTTATACCTTTGCTTTTAGATATAGATCGTGATATTATTTAAAGCTTAACCCTTTTTACTCTCTACGAAGGATTATAATATCGACCGGATTCTACGCTTGTAACAGCTAGAAGATCTTACACTTATAATAGTATAATTACGACCCTTCTCCTCTGCTTATAACGGCCCCTCTTCTTATAAACGGATCCCTCGAGCATCTCTACGTTTGTAACGACTTATCTCCTCGAAAGACACGCCTATAACAGCCTATACAACCTTTTTTTATAACCTCTCTCTACCTTCTCCTCCTTTCTTTCCGATAATATAATAGCTAACACTCGAAGTAGTCGTGGTAGAAAAGGGAAGACACCTACTAGCTCGTCTCGAACCGAGTCTTAACAACCGGATAACACCCCTAGAGTCGCCCCTCTCTCGCCTGCCTCCCCTACGATAAGCGAGCCTCCTACGGACGAAAACGTTCGTTTATAGACTGAAATCCTCTCTTTATATATACAACTCTATTAAACCCCGTTGCTTATAAACCACTCTAATAACCCTCTCCTAAGCCGCAAGTATACGTAAGCTCTCTAAGAGGCTACTACTAACTCCTCCTGTTCCTGATTTAGTTCTAATAATTCTACTTATAAGTTCTAAGATAGCGAGAAACTTAAGAACAGCATCTCCCTATTATATAAGGCCTAGTAGATTATCCTAGCTAGTAAAATAAGAAAGAACCTCTTTAAGAACGAATAAGATAAACTTACCTTTGTCTTTATAGCTACTTCTGATATAGTATAAGAGTACCTAGAATTATAGATAGATTTTAGTTCCTCTATCTTATTTATAGACGTTATAGATATACTTATATATCTAGATACCTTGTTCGTAGATAGTAACGAAGCTATAGAGGTCTGTAAGGTCTTCTATAAACTCTTAATATAAGAGGACAAGACTTTTACTATGTTTAAAGCAACCTTCTTAAGCCTTATAACTAAGGCTTATATCCTGTTAAGTAAGTAGTCTAAAGATTTATACTAGAAGCTTATACTAGCTCTCTAAGTAAGTATCTTACTAGTCTGAATTACCCTAGTAACCTTTAACCAGTTATATAACCGCTGTTACTCTATCTATTAAGATAGAGTAACTATTAAGGAACGCTTTATAGCTTACTACAACCGCTGCCTATCTATAAGAGGTTTCCCTACTAGCTATAGATTAACTTACTAACTTCCGGCTCTATATACTACTATTAGTTATCTGCTAACCTAAAGCCCGGTCTATTACTCTCTAGTTATAGACCGTAAGACTCCTTTGCCTACTTATAAGAGTACAACTCCTGTCTAGGATATAGTAGACGTTATCTATTATAATTATAATAAACCTAGGTACTATACTAGTAAATACCCTCTTCCTCGAAAACCCTCTACAGCTATTAAGCTATTAGAAGACGCTGAAAACTCGCTTATAGACTCCTATAGACTACAAGCGTCTAGAGAAGAATCGGCTAACGAGGAACTCGTCTATAAGAACTCGAGAAAAGAACAGCTCTAAAGCAAGTCTCCTCTTTAGAGTAAAACAAACTTAGATCTTAACCTCTTAATCTAAGTCGTATAATAAGTAGAAAGGCTTTTATAACTATATATACTTTAATTAAGAATAGATATACTTTTAATACTACTAGACTTATTAATACTAGAGAGAATAGATAGCTATTTATTAACATAGCTTTAGCTAACTAGTTAAGTTAATATTATAAATAGGTTATAGAAAAGCTATTATATATAATATTAATTATAGAGTTTAATAGATATAAAGAACTAGCGATTACTTACGTTATTCGCTTAATACTAAGTATTAACAGATAATAGTTTACTAATACGCCCTTTCTAATTACTAATATTAGTAAATATAATATTATTATTAGCTGTTAATAGCTTATAGACGTAAATGTAAAGTTAGTAGTCTATAGCTATAAGATTAAGTAGCTAGAATCCCTTCCCCTAGTTCGTTAATTCGATTACTTAGTATCTATTACTAGAGAATCAATAACTATCTCCTTACTAGACCTCTAAGCTTAGGAGGATATAGAGAACCGCGACCTCTACTAGAATACTATAGAGGAACCTATATTAATCTATTCGATACTGCCTTAAAGCTAGCGCTAAACCCTACTACTAGTTACTCTCGAGGAAATTCTAGACGAAAGCTTTTAGTAAGACCTCGTCTCTGCCTAGAATAGAATATAGGTTCTTATTCCTAACTGCTAACAACGTTGTCGATCCTCTTTAGGAAAACGTTCAGTTATAGACTGTAAAGCAGCTATGAGCTCGCTTATAGACATCTGTAAACCTATAGAAGACTTCGCTATTAATATCTATTATATTAGAGCTGTCGCTTTCAAACTTAACCTTCAAAAGCGCGATAACGAAGTCTTCTCTACTAGCTTATAAGAGATCGACTATACTCTTATAGACAGGTTACGTATAGAGCTCTCTTTAGTAGATTACGCTTTAGACGAACAACTAGTAGAATAGAACGTTTACTAGGAATATATAGACTTTAAGGATATCTTTTTAAAGAGAGCTTTAGACGAGCTTCCCCTGCTATAAAACTAAGTCGACTACTAGATCGAACTTATAGGTCTAAATACCCTATTATATAGCCTATTATATAGGATGACGACTAAGGAACTTCTAGCTATAAAGTAGTATATCCTTAATAACCTTAACAAAGGGTTTATTATTCCTAGCTACGCCTCTTTCGCCTCTCTAGTACTATTCGTAAAGAAGCCTAATAGAAGCTTACAGCTCTATATTAACTACTAGAAACTTAACAACCTTACTTATAAGGACTAGCACCCTCTTCCGCTAATCGACGAAACTCTTATACGAATTACTAGTACTAAAATCCTTATAAAGCTTAACATTTGTTAAGCTTTTAACTATATATATATAGAACTAGAGTTAGAAGAACTTATAACCTTTTAAACCTATTATAGTATATTTAAATATAAGATATTGCCTTTTAGCTTAACTAACGGTCCTACTATATACTAGAGGTATATAAATAGCGTTCTTATAGAATATCTTAATAACTTTTATATAGCTTACTCTAATAATAAGCTTAAATATGTTAAACACGTCTATAAGGTCTTAGAACAGCTCTATAAAGCTGGGCTATAAGTAGATATTAAGAAGATAGAGTTCTACGTTACTTATATAAAGTACCTTAGTTTTATTATCTCTATAGATAGAATTAAAGTCGACCTAGAGAAGATCTTAGCAATCGTTTCCTAGAAATATCCTAGTACTATTAAGAGTATCTAGTCCTTCCTAGGTTTTTATAACTTCTACCGACGTTTTATTTAAGATTATAGACAGATTACTTATTTACTAAACTATCTTATAAGTAAGGAAGTGCTATTTAAGTTTGACTTAGAATATAAGAAGGCTTTTAATATATTAAAAGAAGCCTTAGTTACTACCTCTCTCTTATACTACTTTATAGCTGATTTAGAGACTATAGTTAAGACTAACGCTTTTGACGGAGTAGTTATAGCTGTAATATTATAACGTATATCTGAAACCGAACTATAGAGACCTATAGGCTACTTCTCAAAGACGATGAACCCTGCCGAGCTAAACTACTAAATCTATAATAAGGAGATACTAGCTATTATACGCTCTTTTAAACAATAGCGAGCAGATCTTGCTTAGACTAGCTCCTAGATTAAGGTCTTCACTGATTATAAGGCTTTAGAGTACTTTATAACCTTTAAAACCTTAAACTAGTAGTAAGCGAGATAGGCAGAGTTTCTATTAGAGTTCTATTTTATAATTACGTTTTAATCTAGTAAGTAGTATAAGAAAACAGATACGCTAATACGCCGAGACTAAGACGTTAACCTATAGAACGACCTAAAAGCGTCTATAAGATAATAAACCTTACTTATGTCTAATTAGTTAGATCTATGTATTACTACTCGATTAGAACCTCTTATAACGTTAGCCCTAGTTACCTTAGAACCCTTACTTAACCTTGTTGACTAGTTACTTACTACTAACTATAACTCTTTAGACTTAGAAGACGACTAAATAAAAGCTATTTGTGAGTACTAAAACTAGATAATAGAGAATAGCTTACTTCTTTAGTAAAAGAGACTCGTGGTTCCTAATTAAGGTATCTTATAGATAGACCTAATCTATAAAGCTTATATATAAGTATCTACGGCTTATACTAGACGGATAAAGACGGTAGCTATCCTCGCTTATAGATACTAGTAGAAAGGTTTACAGACGTTCGTAGAAACCTATATTAGTAACTACGGAGACTATTAATATACTACAGTTCCTTATAACTATAAACCTAGGTTTTTATACCTGTTACTAGTTCTAGAACGTCTCTAGTAGTATATTACTATAGACTATAAGTCTTTCCCTACTAATAAATAAGGTTATAATACCTTATAAGTAGTTATAGATCGTCTAACTAAGTAATCGGTCTCGATCCCCTATCTAAAGACAGTTATAGCCTAAGATATAGCTCGAATATATGTTATATAGATCTATTAAACCTACGGCTATCTATAAAGCATTGTTTTAGACTATAGACTATAGTTTATTTCTTCTTTCTAGTCTGAATTCTATAGAATCCTTAGTATAAAGCTTAAGCTATTTACTACTTTCTACTTATAAACTAATAAATAAACTGAAATTATAAACTAATAGATTAATCAACGCCTATAGCCTTTTGTTAGTTACTATTAGGACAACTAGAGCGAACTTGTCCCTATTCTAGACTACGCTTAGCTTACGCTTCTATATAAGAGTCTAGGTAAGCTCTCGCCCTTTAAAGTAATTAATAGATATATAGCTACTATATCCTTCGATTAGAACCGTTTAGATAAATCTATAATAGTCTACAAACAGCTTAACTAGACTAATATAGAGGCACTTATATAAAGAATATACGACACTTAGACCATAGTAAAGGAATTAGTTAGTAAAGTATAAGACTGCTATATAAGGTCTATAAACTAGATTTAAAGAGTAGTAGACTTTAACATAGACGACTTTATTTAGGTATTAACTTATAATTAGAAGACAGACCGGCTAAGCTATAAGCTAGATAGACAAAACAAGGGTCCGTTCTAGATTATAGCCTACGAAGAACACTCTTTCTAGCTCGAACTACTAGACTACTTCTATATACACCTCGTATTCCACCTGTTACTACTTTATAAGGCTGCTATAGATCCGTTACCTAGATAGGTAAACGAACTACCCCTGCTAATATAAGTTATAGATTAGGAAGAGTAGGAAGTAGAAGAAGTCTTAGCTATAAAGGCAGTTCGTAGAAAGCTCTAATACAGGGTTCAATAGTTAAGCTATAACCCTAATCTATAGTAGTATCCGGCCTCGAATTTTAAGTATTACCTATATAAATTATACGATTTTCACCTTACTAATCTAGCCTACGCTAGTCTACTAAGGGCTTTATAAAGCTAGATACGAGTATAGGAAGACGGAATAGACGATTATAATCATCTAACGAACGATTTAGTCGTAATATAAAGCTTATAAACAAGCTTTTTCTAAAAGAGGGGGTAATATTATAGCGCTAGTCTATAATACGTGATTCTCGGTCCTATATATAACTGTCAGAGCTGTAACACTTAGACGGATTTATAACGAGATTAAAAGCTCTTTATAGTTAGTAGAAATACCTCTTTTTTATAGAGTATATATTCTATATTCCCTCGTTCTTAGAACTGTAGCTTTAAATTCTCGAATATATACACATATACTCTTATACCTTTGCCTTTAGATATAGATCGTAACACTAGTAGAGAAGGCTTTATTATCACGCTTTTAAAGGTTAAGTTTAAAAGCGGCAGCTCTAATATAATAGATATTAATAGCAAAGTCTTCTATAGGTTTACAGATAGATATTCGTAAGCGAGCTTATAGCCGCTTTATAGTCTATAACTGATCGTTTTCCTAAGAAGGATCGACAACGTTATTAGTAGTTAAGAATAAGGACCTGTATTCTATTCTAGGCAGAGACGAGGTCTTACTAAAAGCTTTTGTCTAGAATTTCCTCGAGAGTAACTAGTAGCGGGGTTTAGCGCTAGCTTTAAGGTAGTATTAAATAGATTAATATAGGTTCCTCTATAGTATTCTAGTAGAGGTCGCGGTTCTCTATATCCTTCTAAGCCTAGAGGTCTAGTAGAGAGATAGTTATCGATTCCCTAGTAATAGGTACTAAGTAATTAAATCGACGAACTAAGGGAAGGGATTCTAGCTACTTAATCTTATAGCTATAGACTACTAACTTTATATTTATGTCTATAAGCTATTAATAGCTGATAATAATATCGTATCCGCTGATATTAGTAATTAGAAAGAGCGTATTAGTAAACTATCGTCTATCGATACTTAGTATTAAGCGAATAACGCGAGTAATCGCTAGTTCTTTATATCTATTAAACCCTATAATTAATATTATATATAACAGCTTTTCTATAGCCTATCTATAATATTAACTTAACTAGTTAGCTAAAGCTATGTTAATAAATAGCTATCTATTTACTCTAGTATTAATAAGTCTAGTAGTATTAAAAGTATATCTATTCTTAATTAAAGTATATATAGTTATAAAAGCCTTTCTATCTATTATATAACTTAGATTAAGAGGTTAAGATCTAAGTTTATTTTACTCTAAAGAGGAGACTTACTTTAGAGCTATTCTTTTCCTAAGTCCTTATAGACGAGTTCCTCGTTAACTGATTCTTCTCTAGACGCTTGTAGTCTATAGGAGTCTATAAGCGAGTTTTCAGCGTCTTCTAATAGCTTAATAGCTGTAGAGGGTTTTCGAGAAAGAGGACATTTACTAGCATAGTACCTAGGTTTATTATAATTATAATAGATAACGTCTACTATATCCTAGACAGGAGTTATACTCTTACGAGTAGGCAAAGAAGTCTTACGGTCTATAACTAGAGAGTAACGGACCGGGCTTTAGGTTAGCGGATAACTAATAGTAGCACGTAGAGCCGGAAGTTAGTAAGTTAATCTGTAGCTAGTAAGAAAACCTCTTATAAGTAGGCGGCGGTTGTAGTAAGCTATAAGGCGTTCCTTAATAGTTACTCTATCTTAATAGATAGAGTAACAGCGGTTATATAACTGGTTAAAGGTTGCTAGAGTGATTTAGACTAGTAAGATACTTACTTAGAGAGCTAGCGTAAGCTTCTAGTATAAATCTTCGGACTACTTACTTAACAGGATATAAGCCTTAGTTATAAGGCTTAAGAAGGTTGCTTTAAACATAGTAAAAGTCTCGTCCTCTTATATTAAGAGTTTATAGAAGACCTTATAAGCCTTTATAGCTTTATTACTATCTACGAACAAGGTATCTAGATATATAAGTATATCTATAACGTCTATAAATAAGGTAGGAGAACTAAAATCCATCTATAGTTCTAGATACTCTTATACTATACTAGAAGTAGCTATAAAGACAAAGGTAAGTTTATCTTATTCGTCTTTAAAGAGGTTCTTTCTTATTTTACTAGCTAGGATAATCCGCTAGGCCTTATATAACGAGGAGATACTGTTCTTAAGTTTCTCGCTATCTTAGAACTTATAAGCAGAATTGTTAGAACTAAATCGGGAACGGGAGGAGTTAGTAGTAGTCTCTCGGAGAGCTTACGTATACTCGCGGCTCGAGAGAGGGTTATTAGAGTAGTTTATAAGCAACGAGGTTTAGTAGAGTTATATATGTAAAGAGAGGATTTCAGCTTATAAACGAACGTTTTCGTCCGTAGAAGGCTCGCTTATCGCAGAGGAGGCAGGCGAGGGAGGGGCGACTCTAGGGGTGTTATCCGGTTGTTAAGTGTTACGAATCACGTGTAAGTATATAACGAGTGAAGACTAGGCGGCGCTCTAACAGGTTAAGCACTATCGGAAACTCTTATAGAAGAAGGATCCTTAGGCTAGCTAAGCGATCTATAGATTCCTTTTGGTAAGGGACATCACGTGACCTAGTCGCCTGAGTCGCTCGAGTCGCCTGTCGACTAAAGCGATCAGGGCGAGCGACTAGAGCGATTAGAACAGAGGACTACAGTTCTATAAAACTAGCACGTCTGCTATTAGATAAGAGCCTTGTACTTAACTTTAGTTATTAATCTTATTATCTTATTTAACATCTTTGATATAAGTAACGAGTTCACTTCTAAGTAAACAATCTAGCGCATCTGTACTTCTTACCTATATACTAACCTTCGAGACTTAGTCACTTTTGTTTAGTTCGTTTGAGTTTCGTTATATTAAGGCTCGGTTCGAGACGAGCTAGTAGGTGTCTTCCCTTTTCTACTACGACTACTTCGAGTGTCGGCTATTATATTATCGGAAAGAAAGGAGGAGAAGGTAGAGAGAGGTTATAAAAAAGGTTATATAGGCTGTTATAGGCGTGTCTTTCGAGGAGATAAGTCGTTACAGACGTAGAGATGCTCGAGGGATCCGTTTATAAGAAGAGGGGCTGTTATAGGCGGAGGAGGAGGGTTATAATTATACTGTTACAAGTGTGAGATCTTCTAGCTATTACGAGCGTAGAATCCGGTTAATATTATAATCCTTCGTAGGAAGTAAAAAGGGTTAAGCTTAAATAATATTACGATCTATATCTAAAGACAAAGATATAAGAGTATATATATATATATTCGAGAATTTAAAGCTATAGTTCTAAGAACAAGGGAATACGGAATATATACTCTACGAAAAAGAGGTATTCCTACTAACTATAAAGAGCCTTTAATCTCGTTATAAATCCGTCCAAGCGTTGCGGCTCTGACGGTCACGTGTAGGACCGAGAATCACGTGTTACGGACCAGCGCCGTAATAGATAGAGTCGTTTATATAATCGTTAGCGAGCTTTAACTAAGGATCCGCGAGTTATTAGCTTATAGTTTATACTTATATAGTCTATTAAAGAGAAATATATTATTTAAGATAAGAATATTTATAACTTTAACAAAAGTAGCTTTATAATAGAAGTTATTTTATTCTAACTTGTTTTTATAAGCTTAGAAACGCGTAGGAAGCGAAAGCAAGTTTAGCTAGGTAATCGTAAGTAAGTTATAGTTATTTAGAGAGTTAATATAATAGAATAGATAATCCCGCTATTTATTATATTCGTAGGTAAAGTACTTATTTCTACCTAGTACTAAGATATATATATACTATATAATTAGGTAATTAAGGTTAGTAATAATAGCTAGATAAATAATAAGCTTAGAGTTATATAGTTAAAGCATTTTAACAAGTATATAAAGATATAAAGTATAGAAGGATATTATTTATTAATTATTAATAGTTATAAAAGCTATAACTCGCTTAAATTCTAGTAACTCTATAAAGACTTAAATATTATTACCCTCTATATACCTCTATACTTATCGTACCTACTATAGCTGCTTAATATAGTCTGCTTCTCGCTATTAAAGCGAGCGTATAGAGCTAAGATATTAGGCTTAGTATAGAATTATATTAATTATATTACTAAAGAAACCTTTCTTTTCATGTTTAAAGTAGCTTTTTATAAAGTATTTATAAAGGATAATATCTACGCGAGTTTTAAAGAGGCTAGGCTAGTCCTATATAGCCTAGAAGCTGTGTTATCAAAGCTTGATTTTGTGATAGCCAGCCATCAGGAATGGGAATTGCCAAGGTTACGTACCAGAGTGGATACGGTTCAGGTTATAGGAATGTAAGGGTTACGTATTGGATTTGGTTACGTACTAGATGGGATATGTATTCGAGTATCAGGAATGTCCGGTTCGGACCTCCGAGTCTATTGTTATTGTCCGACCCTCTTATATATAGATGCCCTTACCCTTAGTATCGAGAAAGGTTAATTTGATCTTTTCCTTCGTGTTTAGAGCCTAGTATCCAAGCATGTTATTCTACGGAACGCACTTCCATATGCCTCTTTCATAGTATTGTCTGTTTCGTGCCGTTACAGATTTAAGGCTTCGTACACTAACACTAATAATACTAGAAGATACTCTATAGACATCTAAAATACTAAGTAACGTATACGAAATAATAGCTTAATCAACGCTTATTTAAGATCGGATTTAAAGACATTAAGACTCGTTACCTAGTTCTATTATTCAGTCTCTTAATTAACTTGAAAAAGGCTTAACTAGGGTAATATATAATATAGTGTTAATATACAAGGAAATTACTAGTTTTTATATAATAACTAAGGCTATAACTAAGTGTAAAAGTTATAAGAGGAAGTATATTAAGAGTTAAGAGATATTAATAGTAGGCAACGTAGCTGATTTAATTATATCTAAGGAAAATAGTAGCTAGAAATAAGGTAAAGAGTCTAGGAAGAGAGTTCGCGTAGATAGGCATTGTAGCCGTTGTAGTAAAACTAGGTATAATTCTTATACTTGTTAGGTAGAAATATTAGATATAGAAGATAGCGAAAGTTCTAAAGAATACTAGATAGCTTCTATAGTAATAATAACTTTATATAGTATTAAGTATTTTATATTATAATAACACTAGGTTGAAAAAGTAGGCGACTCGCTTATGTAGGCGACTCGCTTATAAAACACGTTAAGGCTTATAATATTATAACTCTTTATCTACCTCCTTACTCTTCTTATCTTACCTAGCTACTCGACGTTAGGTGTTTTAGTATATTAAAACAGGTATATAGTTGCTAAATTAAGACTTTTATTAAAGCTTATATTAACTATATTACTAAGGTCGAGTTCTTTCTCGCTTTTAAAGCAGCGTATTTAGAATCAATAATAGCCTAAAACGCCTAGGCTGGATTCTACGGAGCTGGCTTAGTATCTTTTAATCCCTAAGCTATGATATTAAAGCTTGATATCCGATTACGAACTCCTACACCTACTAGCCCCTCTTCTGTGGACGCCGACCCTTAGGTCTTATAGACCCCTTATAACCTAACCGATGCTCTTTTATAAATAACTTTAGTTAAGAATTATATTATACGTTATTAAGGAAGCTCGCCAACGCCTATTTTTCAAACAGTTGCTACGTTAGTAAAGGGTATAGAGCGGTTAGTATATGAAGTGACCCTTTTGTCGGCAGAGGTCCGTACCCTTTGAGCAGCAAATGAAGCCCTTAGTAAGCGTCGCAGGGCTAAAAAGACTCGGGTCTGTCAAGGAGGTGTACTTACTATAGAGGATACGCAGGACGTATTAGCTCAAAGGGAGGCAGAGGAACAGGCTCGACGCGATAGGCGTTCTAAGGGGGGGAGGCAAAATGAGGGGCAACCCTCTAGGCGACGGTGTAGCACTTGTAGAAAGACTGGTCATAATACACGAACTTGTCAAGAGGCTATAGATATATCTAGTTCGTTAGATTCTGAGTAGTTTTAGTTAATTTAATATGTTGTGGTTGTTTAATCATATTCTAAAGTAATAAGGTGGGGGAAAAGTACGCAGGGTACTGATGAACCACGTTATCGGATATATTTGATATATTATCGTAGAATATTACTCGATACCGATAACTATCGTAGACCCCCCCCGATACTGGTATCGATATATCGATGCCCAAGTCTAAGTTCAATAAAGTGACGTAGGAATAATACAAACTAGGTCTTCTTAGCTTTCCGTAGAAGCTCTTTCAACTGAGGTAGATCAAATAAGGAATCGTCTTATGAAGGAAATCTTCGTCTTATCATCTACTTTCCACCTTATGTATATGATCACGATCCCGTTGAATCGTGTAGAATGAAGATTCTGAAAGTCCATTGGTGGACTTGACTCGTACGCTTCCATAACCATTCAAAGTATACATAGCTCGGATCATCGGTTTATTTCTCGTCATATATATTCAACATAATAGCCGGTCCCCCTTCTTCAAATATGATCATCTACAACACCACGAATAACTTGGTCCTCAAACACAACGTTTGAAGCATCTTGATACAGAAATCAAAGCGTTAGGAAAACATGGATATTGCGTCTTGCGAATTTGGATACATGAGCTGCGAAAATAACACTGTAGGAATAATACTTCGCAGGGGTTAATTATTATCCCTGACCTAATGAAACCGCAAACGTTCCTACCTCGTAACGGGCAGCAAAAATAGAGGTAAATAGAGGTTGATGTTCCAAGTTTCTTGGACAATTAATTATCCCAATAACTTGGAACAATTGAACTTTATTGTCCCAGATCTTTTCAAACAATCAGTTCAACTGTCCCGTATATTTAGGTTAATACTTTAAATTGCTCTCGAAAGTTGGAACAACGAGAACTGTTTGTTGCCCATCGTAACGTCACTAAGCCTCGCCACAAGGTAGAATAAGAACAGACAGCAATGGACCAAGGATCTTTATCGGAGGTGTATTTGATTGTTTTCCAGAGGATAATAAGATCCCTTAGAATGGTTGGCCCCCATAGTAATTCTGCCTTGAAGCCTCAAGTTCGCTCGGTCTTAACTTTTAGAGGGCAAAAGAAAAGATATCTCCAGCAAAGCGACCCGGAGCCTGGTATGTTTGATTCATCACAACCTTTCTGCAATCCGTCACACTAATTTCGCTCCTGCCATTCTTCTCCAAACATATCCCTGACCATGCATTCTCAGAGGAGGACTCTTCTCCGATCTTTGAACTTTCCCAAATTGCAAACTTCATTCTTTGAAAGCTCTCTGAAAAGTTAAGGACTCATTTCGTTGTGATTATGCATGAAGAATTTGGGAGATCTATGAGTGATCTTTGTTGATCTCGCTAGAAGTCTCTTTGACTAACAACTCCATTCAATGTGACAATCCCCTTTATCAAATCATACCTCCCCATCTTGATTTCGCGTGAGTAGTGCTTCCTAGTAGGATCGGACAATGATTCCGATTGATTTCTCGGCAGCTAGAATGCGAAAAATATCACCCCTTTGCCGAAAATCATACTTCGGCAAGAGGAATTCCTCTGCCCTTTGTGTCGGCATGCCGACAGCCATCAGGTCCCGATCATTGTCAAAATCAAAAAAGCAACAACCACAAAGCCCATTGTCACCAACAAACAATCCTACAAAAAGAATCTAGCTTACCAAACACCATTGCTCATTCGAAACAACACTCACATAGTAGCATATAATTTTGCAAAATGATCGTATGATTCCCCTCTCCATTGCCCATTTTTCCATCTCATCTATAAAACGGAGTAACCAGAAGAAAAATAACCAATACCCAACAAACCATGACCGTTCCAAGAGAGCGAACCAAGATTTCTCCCTCGGACCTAACCTTCCGAGTGAAATTCGAGTTTGACCTCTCCCACCTCTCTAAGCCCAAACAAGAGAACACAAAGGGGGTAACAGCTCAATCCTCAACACCCTCTTTCTCAACTTCGCCACGGAAGTTGAACTAACCAACTTCTTCCGCACGCTAGCTAAGAACCCCAAAACCCGCACCGCGGACCTGACAGGATCATGGGAACAATCAAACCACCAAAGCACTTCCTCCACCTCAACGCCCCCTTATAACGAGACGAAGAGCGAGCTCTTCCTCCTCTCCTCGCCTCTATGCAAGGTAAAAGAAAAGGACCTAGCATACAAAAACATCGCAGCCCTCCTCCACGCCCTCCAACGACGTAACATCCTCCCAGAATCTCACATTCGAGTCTGGGTAGGTCGCGGTTTTGATCCTCACAATTCCGCGACGGTGGAGGGGCAGGATGTGAGACGGGTGCGGGATTGGGATTTGGTGGCTGTTGCGCAGGTGATTCGGGAGGAGATTGAGGAGATTGAATTGTTGGTCGAGCCCTGAGGGGAGTCTTCGAGGTTTTTGCGAAAGCAACCTTTTTCGATGATTCTTTTGAATTGATCTTTGAACTGAAGGTCGAGTGATTGTGGGGAAGATGATTTGTGGATCGAGCCCGGAAGGGAGTCTTCGAGGTAAGTATTTGGTACTTTTTCCTTTTTCTGAAAATCGTCAATCTCCCCCATTCTCTGGACTGAGAACTTCAACGGTAATACCCCTAATAAATTAATCCTGGAAAGAGGAAGATAATGATAACCCTCACCCCAATTGAAACCTGCAAATCGTGAGATTGAAATGATTTCCCCTGCTGCCTCCGTCCCTGTTTTATCTTGCTCATGGCCACCTGAGTTGACTTCACAAAAGCGTCTATTCTCACCCTCCAAGTGCCACCACCCAACTTGAAAACCTCAGCGTCCCTCTTCTTTTTGAGTAAAACTACATGTTTTCCCCTCCGAAAGGCTCATACGAACGAAATGTTTTCCTTCCCTCAGTCGCAAATCATAGGTCACTTCTCCTCTGGTGTGATGTGTCAATTGATTCGTTGGGATTTCGCGATAGCCAAAACATAAGGAGAATCGTGAAGAAGAGGGAAGAAACTCAGGGAGTTCTCAGAGAGATGTGCTGCTCCCCTGGTTTCATCCCAGAAGCACGCCTCCAGTAACTCCGGTGGATCGTAGGTAGATGCATCGTGCAAAGCCTAAAGTCGAGGCAGTCGAGGCAGTCGTGACCAGAGTGTCTGACCCTGGTGCGACGGTTCGTTGAACTTGGGAGGAGAGTTCGAGGTCATTCCTTCCCTCCCTTGACCTTGACTGGATACGATCGACATCACCGGAAGGACTTGGCGAGGTCGCCCCTCTTGCACACTTGCACACTTGCACACGACTGCGACATTGCCTAAGGTGCCATGGCAGGAGCGAGAAGTGAAGGTGATTGATACCCATTCGTCATCCCTCACAATCGCGCTTCGAGTCTGGCCGTTGCGCGCCGCCCAGAATCTGGAAAGCAAGCACATAATGACCTTCGTGTCTCCCAGCATGGATTGCCAACAATCAACTCTGTCCGAACAATTTGATCTTTCGATCCTGGTAAAGACACCCGTGTTGGCTTGGAGACTTTGTTAAACAACCAAGATTGCTTTGGAGGAAAGGGATTGTGTGATAGATCTGGGAGACGGCTGAAGTCCTGATGGTTGCGCGCCTTTGAAGTCTGTTTTTCGCCATGCGATGTGGATAATTGCTTGGATTGCTGCCGAATCTGATATGGAAAGAAATTGTTTGGTGCTAAAGGGGGTTGGGAAGTTGAGGTGTTCTCTGCCTCCAGTATGGGGCATAATAGAAATTCCTAGGTACTCTTGCGGCTCAAACTTACGGGAATCTATAAGGGAGACGCGGTATTGGAACTTCTGGGATTGCGCGAAAGAGGCTCGCTACCTTAGGTTGAGTCTTCACGACTTCCCCAAATAGTTCTCATGAAGTCAGCCCTCACGACCATGACGTGAAAGAGGCTCTGCATTGAGATCAGAACAGTCAATCCCTCCTATCCTTTCACCTCTCAAATATTCACCAAAAATATAAACTCGGTGGTGTTGGGCCGGGAAGAACTCACCCTTTGTCACAAATGATCCTAACGCAGGTCACCTTTGTGTTATCCTGGCAGGAACTATGTCCCAAATGGATTGTAATTCTTTTTTCAAGTATTGCTTGCAAGCTATTCTTGTATCGGACTTCTGTCATGAATACGGTGACACCTTTGTGTTAGCACCTGATCTACACCTTGGTGATAGATCTCGGATCTCTTTCCCCCTTTTCGGGGAACCCATAGTCTTCTGCCTTTGCATATTGACGGGCATTTAGATACAGGCACAGCAAGTGCCCAAATGGACCGCAATGCTGGCTGAGGGGATTCAAATGAATCACGCTCGATCTCGCAGCGTTCCCTTTGGAGGCCGCGTTCAATGAGTTTTGTGACTGATTTTTTCGAGTTAGCAATGCATTTCATCTGGAGAACGAGTGCACCACCGAGTTTGGTTTGTGAACACAAGTTGCCTTATTTGTGTACATCGAGGAGACTGGTTGTCTGTGTGGGTCTGGGGAGGTGAGTGGGCCGGGAAGTTCCCGCAAGCGACTGGTTCCAGTTGGGAGGGAAGGTGCGATGCTAGGTAGTGATGGGGGAGAGTTTGCGAAGTTAACGTTTGGGCAATGCTGGCAGAGTTTGGCTGCCCGGTGCCTCGCGACAGGAAGAGGACTTACCTACACTCCAATTATCCTGCGCGACGTCTCGTCCAGAACTAAGTGTAGCTTGAATCCTTTGGAGACCTGCGCAACCGGAAACCAAGCATAGCAGTTGGGAAAGGACCAGGGATTTTATATAATTTCTCTCTCTAGTTCTCTATCTTTCGTCACTTCGCGACAACATCTTCCTCCGAAACAACTTCTATCTCCACATCATCTGCCCGCTTCAAAGTTTTGCTGTGGTTTTGTCAGTCTCATATTTGCAAGGCGATCCCTAGTATCAACTTACTCCTCACGCCTATAAAGATAAGCCATTACCGTGACACCAATGATTGAGAGGCCTCCAAACAATATCAGAATCTTGTAGCCATATGCATACTTGGGAGCATCATAAGTTGGAACGAGAACCACTGCCAACTATGTTAAGTTCCACTCAATAACCGGGCGAACTAGAACTTACATGGTACCCAAAGAACCCAAACGTAAGAGAAAATGTTCGAGGTAGCGACGAGCAATTGTCTCAAATTTGGATCACCGGCGTTTAGGTTGTTACCCAGGCCTCCAAGCTGGTCAGCACATCACTTGCTCAATGCTGGATGAAATGGGACTTACAATAAGGACCGGAGTTGTGGCGGACGCCGCATACGAAATATAGTAGGCGAACATAAGTGCCGCTTTCGGAATATCCCAAACAGACAACATAATATTCGAGACCATCATCAAAAGACACAAGCTCACAATTAAAATATACCTCTGACCAGTGCGGTCTGCCAAAATACCCCACGTAAACGTAACCACGATGGCAAGTGCATTACCTGCTGTGGGTAGAGTATTTGCGTGAAAGACGCTGTACCCGGCAGCCACCAACCAAAGGTTAAAGTAACTCGTAGCCGTATGGCATGCAGCGAGCATCCTAAATCAGTGTCAGCTCCCGTTGATCTTTCCTTCCCGGCGAGGGAACACACACACATAAGAAAAAACAAAAACCCAGATCTTCCAATCAATATAAACTTTCTTAACAATCTTCCAAGTAAGCTTGACAGGAGCCTGTCTTCCCAATCTTTCAATCCTTTCAATCCCATACGCCCGATCATCAGCATTCAAGTAGCATGCTCTCGTCGTATGTGGTAGATCCGGTATGCCAAAGAAGCCCCAAATAGCAATTGGGATCGAAATAACACCATCCATGATGAAAAGCCATCTCCACCCCGCAAGACCAAGATGTCCATTCATACTCGAGTAAAGACCAGCTTGTAAGTAACCACTAAACATACTAGCTATCGCCTCGATTTCCAAAGAATGGCAACTTACTTAGTAAGTTCTTTTGGGCCCGTACCAACCGCCGAGAAGGAAGATGTAGCCGGGGAAAGCGCATGCTTCGAAAAGTCCGATGAAAAATCGGAGGGCTTACATCGTTTCAATGTTCTTCGCTCCAGCCATGCCCACCACCAACGCAGACCATGCAAGCTCACAAGCTGGAATGAAATAAGAAGGACGGGCCCAGCTTAATTGGAACATCATTGCTGGGAGACTGCCAATTATGATGCCGAGACTGAACCAGATGTTGAGCCAGTTTCGTTCGTTGCCGTATAGGTGGAGGTCTTGTTTCATGGCACTTACGAATGGATTACCTATTGTTGTCCAGTATCAGAATGAAGTCTTGTTTTGCCATTATAGATCAAAGGACGGTATTGCATACTGTAATTTGTCTGGTCTAGATATTTGATGAAGTATCCTAGACAGATGGTTGTACTTGAGAGCAACAATTAGTATTTTGCTTCGCTAAGAGATGCTGGAAAACTTGGAAAGAGCCGAAAGGTACTAACAACATGAATCCATCGATTTTCTGGACATATTTTCTATCCCGTGGCTCTCCTTCGGCTGATTCCCAAACGTATCCTACAATCTTACGCCATTTTGAGCTTTTGACTTCGAGGTTGGTGCTATTGCTGGCTTCGGGGAGTGCACTTCCTTGGGTTTGGACATTTTGATTTGACAAAGAGCTTCTGAGTGTCTAACATAGGAAATACAACGAAACCTACTTTATATCCCCTATAGCTTCCACTACAGGTACCTAGGTAGTTATCATCTTCTCAGCCATCGCCTGCATTGCTGCACAGACAGAACTTGTGGGGTGGTCTTGATGGCGTTATCGCAACTCTATATTGTACCTTTGAGCTTGGTCTCTATCAAATGGCCATGGAGACCAAATGAATGCCCACGGATAGGGTCCACTGTGATGAAGTGGAAGTGGGATGAGACGAAATACTCTTGCCCTTAACCCCTGAAGAGTCGGTTCGCTGAGCCTCAAATGAACTACGGCGCACCACAACGACCATATTTGTACTCATACCAATATCTCCCTCTTCTAACTCCACGGTGCACTCACCTTCACCCCCTCGTTGGCACTCCAAGAACCACAACCATGGGTATCTCAACTCTCCATACCCGAGAAATGCGCACAAGGTGCTGAAAGACTGTTGAATATGGAGCGTCGCGTATACAGCCTCCAGGCAGTGGCCCCTGGAAAGCTAGCGGAGCTTCATGGAGAATGCGTGAGTGAGTACGTGAGTGGGTGGATGCGTCGAGCTCGACAACTAACGGCCAAACGACGTATAGTATGCTAACATTACCAAGGTACCGGTAGTACGAATACTCGAGTATTGCCAAAGAAGCCTTCTTCGCGTCGAGACTTCGAATAGCGCATTACCGGTACCATAGCGATGGATACGCTTCGCATGAGCCTCGAGAAGGTCGATTTCCGCCAGCCCACACAAGTAACGGACGACACCAGTATCTGCTCAAAAACTTGGTCCTTGAGCCCTTCTTGAAGTAGCAGCAGGGCGGTCTTGCACTGCCAGGACTCTTCGATCAATGGGAACACTCTGCCGATGGCCGCGACTGGCACTTCCACATCCGCGAAGCTGCTGTATTTCATGATGGCCAAAACTGTGTCGCGAGCCATGTTGTCGACTTCATCAGTGCCATTCTTGACTCCAGAGACACCTTTGGCATGGAATGGAGTTACCATCGGTACCTTGCCCACACCAGGATCACTGCTGAAGGCGAGAAGACTGTCAGGGTTGAGAGCCCGGAGCCGATTGCACATATCCTCGATATCTTTACCGAATTCTACCTCTGTCGAATTACACCTGATGAGAAGCCAATTCTGGGAACAGGGCGATATCGTGTCACCGAATTCGACAAAGATAAAGGGAGGGCCGTATTGGAGTATGCGAACCCAAGAGATGGCAAAGACAACAGCCCGCAGCGAATTGTGGCCACCGCTGAACCAAGTGCAGAAGGAAGGCTCAGACAGCTCCGTCAAGGCACTGTCGATGTTGCGCTCAACCTTGAGCGAGTAGAGGGGAAGCTTCTTTTCGAGAAAGACCTCCAGTGGGGTAAGGCAGTCAATACCTTGTCTATATATTGTCTGAACTGTCATGAGGGTATCTTCGCCTCAGCTGAGGCCCGTCTCGCAGTCAATCATGCTGTTGATACCGCAACATTGGCGAGAGAAGTATTTCACGACCTTGCAGTCCCCTCGGCGACTATCGTTAGTCCGTTTCACCTTGGCTCCAAAGAGGCCTCGTTGGAGGCCATTCCCTTCGATGCCGTTAAGGCACGGCGTCTCCTGGAAGGAATAGACACCAGCGCATCCATCATCCTACGCTCTCCAACATATATGCCAGAGCGTGCTGAGGTTATCACAAACTTCGTGGTGGCGTCCCTCGAAGCCGTAGCTCATCATCCCTCCAAGGATACTGGAAGGACGGGGTCGCCATATCTTCACCCCACAATGTCGTACACCATTCCCAGATCTGACCGGCCATATCGTAACATCCATAAGGGGAGCGACCCTTGGGGAACAAACCTACAGGACATCTTGCATTGAAACCAGATTCTTCATAGTTGGTGGCATCGTCTTGCCATTCCGTTCCCCATGGATAGATTGCTTTATCACTATGGGTATCCTCATGTTTTTGGTCCCCACAAGCGGCACGTTCCCATTCAGGTTCGGTTGGTAGACGTACATGCTCGTCATGGTCGATTTTTCCACTCACTTGCCAACGAGACGCCAACCATGCGCAATAGGCTACTGCATCGTACCATGAGAGATCTGTTGCTGGCACGTTCTGCTTTTCCGGGTCGAATCCATCACGGCTCTGCCATTGCCGATCTGTTTCCCGTACGAAAATGGCATAGTCCTGGTTTACAACCGGGTACATTCCAATGCGAAATCCTCAGTGACATTCTTTCTACAGGCTTAGAGTTGGGGTGGTCTTCAGAGCCAAGGATGAAATCCCCTCGAGGTACGTTCGCAAGAGCTGCAAGGTCTCTTGTTTCACCTAACCGAGAGAATACGACCTGCCTTTTCCCTTTGCAATGCCGGCAGCGTTCCCTCCTCAATTATCGCAAGCATCTGATTTGAAATCTGCTCTGCCAGTTTGCTAGATGGAGTTATGAAATCGGACACGAGCAAAGCACCAAGTTGTGCGTTGGTCCCTGAACCACGTATGAGCCTTTGAATGACATCGGCCGACTTGGGAGTGGCACTCAGACGAACTACAGACTGCGTAGAATTGGCTCTGAATCCCACGGGTTCTGATGAAACAGTGCAATGGCGGTTTCTGGTGCGAAGTCGACGAGATATCAAGCGACCAACAATTGCTGTACAGCGCTAGATGAATATAGCGTGGGTGTCGCGGGCTGTGTGGTTTATGATGTTTTACCAAGATGGTTAAACGCCTGGGCTGCCAATTCGATGGAGGCATCTTTTCCAGGACTCACAACAGTCAACCATGCATCCAAAAGCTCCTAGGCTTGCTCGCCGCCATTTCTTGCTTCCAATGCCAAAGCAAAATAGGCTGGGATTGCTGCTGCTGTGCCAATCCCAATTTCAACCTCAGATGGGGCAATATTCGTATAGCTGTTTACTGCCTGTCGTCTCTGAACTTGGAGTAACTGCCGAAGGTTGTGGCGGACAACGTCCGACGATAAAACCCAGTCTTTGACCGTGTTGGTGTTTCCGAGGAGGAGGAGCTTTCTGTTCTCATGGGCTCTGACCGAGGTGAGTATTTCAGTAAGAAGAATAAGGCCTTGCTCGCCAGTCTTTTCAATTGTGTCGATAATGACCAATAGATTGGGCTTTGGTGTGTTTTCTTCGGCTGTTAAAGATGCGGTGATCTTGTCGAGGTCATTTTTGACGAATGTCTCTAAGCTCTCGGGGCCATCTACCGTGAAGTAGCAAGACAAAAAGTCCGCATTTTCCCATTGCTCGTCAAGAATGGCACCTTCCTCATTTCGAGGAAGAGGGCGAGAAAGCGAGATGTTTCGCGAAAGTCGTTTTCCCGCTTCCACTCGAGCCGCTCAGTAAACCAACTTTGTTGTCACGTACTTCGAGTACTGAGAAGTAGACTGGGGGTTCGTGTTTGTCTTCTGCGTTGCGTTTTCGAAGGCCTTTTGCTGCTTTGTCTTCTGTGGTGAAATTTACGAGTAGTGGGATGTAGCCTTTTGTCAGACTGATGATTTCGCCTGTTGGTGATACTAGGATTGGCTCGTTGCCGAAGTGTAGAGCTGCTGATCGGAGGCGGTTGATGGTGTCCATCGTGAGTCTTGATCTGGTATATTTGTAGCCCCAAACTTGGTAATACCATCAGTGACCTGTGTGAGTATCAATTCGTCGGCCTCGCTGCACGACTCTCAGCTGTTCACGTGGCCTTTTGTGGTATGTTCCACTTTTGAGTTCTCCAAATATGCAATGAAGCGACGGGGATGGTCTGCCGACGACATATTGCGGCCAACAAGGTGGAGGTCCTTCCATGTTCACGGGTAGCTTTGTACGAGGTAAGAAGCTTTAATAGGTAACCCCACCCTACGATACTCCACATAATTGATGAGCCAATGAGCCGCAACTATGGCACCATATTTTTGACTGCCCTGAGGAATTCTCCTCACCCCACCAACGAACAGCATTCCAGGCTTTTTGATACCAGCTACTCTCGCAACACCAAAACAGAATACCTGGACAACACCAAAACTAACACCCAAAGCATACCAAAAGACGCCACAAAAAAATCTAACGCCAAAATGCCTATCTCAAAAACCTTCGCCGAGCCCAAATCTGCAAATTCACTTACGTTAGCTGAAGATACGAAAACTCCCTTCTTCATTGCGTTCTTGTCTTCTCTGGATCCGGTCACGAAACAAGCATGGTGTCCTGATGTGAGGGCTGCACTCCCCGTTATTGAGAAGAAGTTTGAGGGGGTTGAGGATCCGGAAGTTGCGTTGGTTTGGGTTGGGCAGAGACCTGAGTATGATCTTTTTTCTTTGATTCTTCCCTTGAATTCTCAAAAATGGATGGAAGAGATACGATATGACGGTGAGAATGAGATGAGATGAGATTGGAATAATACTGACCAAGAAATAGATGGAGAGATCCCAAAAATATCTACCGGGTGAATTGGAATGTTCATAATGTCCCGACTTTGGTACGCTTTCAGCGTGTTGATGGGTAGGTGAAGGAGACGGGACGGTTGGTTGAGGATGAGATTTTGGATGGGAAGAGGTTGGATGAGTTTGTGAGTATATTTTTGCTTTCGAGGATATGAGGGATTTGCTGATAATTGGGGGCTTTAGGTTAAGAATGCTTCGTGATTTTTTTGACTTCTCAGGGGGGAGAAATTATCGAATATCAAATGTATCGTTCTCAAAACGAAAGCAGGCAGTTGCATACAATCCCATCTCGATATTCCTACTACGCAGCCGTTGACACCCCCGACCCCTCCCCCATTTTGAAGCCATTTGTAGTGTAGTGAAGTTTTGCTCTCATCAATTTCAGTCTCTTATAATTTTTCAAAATTTAAGTGAGAAATTTAAATGTCCTAAAAGCTTGGAATGAAATAGTTGCGAAAAAATATTAACGAATATAGAAAGAAAAAAAGTTTCCATCTGAACTTCGTTCGATTGACTCGGTTCTTTTAAACTTTTAGAATAAAATTATTAAAGAGATCCATTTCTTTGTTTCGAAATAACATGTTACTAAGTTTATTTTATAAAAGTATTGGAAGAAAATGATTCTTTGAACTTTGTTCTAATATATAGAGTATGATAACCGGAGCTTCTTGGGAGTACGGAAAGAAAGGGAAGCCTAAGATAGACTAACTACCTCTCATCTGAAAATCTTTTTGCTTTCATCGGCCGGTTTTGTATGAATATACAATCTTATGGAAATAACATGAAGATAATCTTAATAATGGGACGACACCTCCGATGAAAAGACGATGGGTTGAATGATCTTTTCTTTTAGAAAGTGCTTGGTTTTTCCCCCCTCGATAAGTAGTAAATTTTTCTCCAAACCAATCCAGGAAAACAGATAAAAAGTTTCTTCTACTTTAAAATAATAATATGGCAACGCTCAGTGTAGGCGAAAGGCAGCACGAAATAGACTGACTGGATGCGAGGCTGGAAAGAGTACTGAGGAAGCGAAAGTCTTCAACAACTTAAAAATGAAAAACATACAAAAGAAAGAGGACCTGCTTCATCTGATAATGTGGTATCATTGGGGCAAACACTAGAGGTTCAAACAATAAGATTGTTGGTAATCCAAGTCAGTCTGTGAGTGAAATCAGGAGGCGGGTCACCCGAGTTTGAGGGCTGGGAGAGGGCCAACACAACAGATAATTCGCTTGAATTCTGTCTATATCTGCAAGCCCACACCCACCATTCTCTCCCGTCCTTTCTTGCGATGCGTTTGTTCACCGTAAATTTCGCGGAAGGAAAAGAGAAGGTTGGGGATTCTTGATGTTGTGCTGACAGCCAAGGCGAGTTGGCTAGCGCGCTGGGCAAATCATCGTCATCGCACCAGCTTTCAGCAAACCTGGAACGCCACAGTCCACACCACAATCAACCCACCAGTTCATGAAGGCAGACGCAGACCCTGTAAGACCCTGGAAAAACACCAGAACAATGTCCCATCAATCCCCTCACTGTCGTCATCGAATAAATGTTCGCGCGCGAAGTCGCGAATATGCAGGGCAGTAGGGCATCGTCCCCAATTGTCTTACGATGATTTTCCCCGGGGTGCGAGAACCAGTTAGTTACGGAGTCTCCATTCAGTCCAGCAGAACTTGGTCTGACAATACGAGGTTGGTGCCGTTGGGGAGACGGGCAGATGATAAGGATAAGATCCAGCCCCTCGCCTGTGTGTGTGGGAGAGATGCAGCAAACAAAATCTTTTTCGTCACTCTGCTGAAGTAGAGGAGCTGTGTTTGGTCGTCTTACAGAATATCTTCAACCTCTTTGCAAGCCACCAAGGAAAACCACTCACACGACCCCACCACCACGACAAGCTGATTTCCCAACACCAACATGTCAATGTTCTTATATCTCCTGGGGAAATCCGATCAAGGCCCCCCAATTGTCTTTGAAGATCAACACCAAGAACGAAAAAGATTGCAGAAGCCCCGTGGGATAAAGTGTGGAAAAAAGGACCTCCGGCCATTACCTTGTAGCGATATCTTTGATGTTGTACGAGCCCAGTCGTGCTTGACAGTCATGTCAGAAAATCTACCAGCCTCACCCCACCACAACATGATTGAGCCACCGCCTCATATTGGTTATCTAGATACTCGGCTCTCGAAGCAATCAACACAATCATACTCAACCAATCTCCCAAAACGACAGTCAACATACTCGTCAAGCTCATCAAATCCATCATCGCCGGCAGATTCGGCGTGTACATCAAATTCATCAAACCCGTCCTCACCAAACGAATCACTATTCTCACCCAGTTCAGCAAATCTATCACATCCGTCAAAAGACTCGCTTATCCATTATCCGGGCGACGAAATGGCAGTTCGGATGCCACGCCGAGCCAAAACACCAATATTGTTTGTTGGCCAGCTTGAAGAAAAGAGAAACTCTCGAAGTGACCCGTCAAGGATGCTTGCACAGGAATATCTCGACGTTTTACCCCCTCGATCATTTACACCATGCATAGGGGATGAAGTCTTCAAGCCGCGCCGGAGATCTATCCGGAAAATCAAATGCCAACAGAGTTTACGAGATCTAGTCAAGGAGCAACAGTCAAGACCACATAGCTCTTCAGACTGCGATACCCTCGTCGGTTCTGAATCCCCAGACTCGCCAAGTTCACCAGTCAAGAGCACATTCCCAGAGGTAGAGAAATTACAGTTAGTCGACAAACCTCCTCAACAAATCTCTGAATTCAACGTGAAAGAGCCAGCCGATACCATCAACGATCTCCACGACGAGATAGGCCTCGGGATTTGTATGGACCTTTTAACCAACGAACTTGCGACGGCTCTTTTCAAACAACATCCTTCAGAAAATCAAGACCGGGCTTCTGGATTACAGGTTCTTCTCATGATCGAGGCCTATGAAACTCTTCAACAACATATTCGCAAAGAAATTCACGACGCGGCAATTGAAGGGAAGGAAGTGGACAGTCACGTGCGGAATATGGAGGCGATACTTGATCGATGGCTTGAATCGCTCTATGCGATTTACGATTCTTCTAATAAGCGATCGAGTTGTGAGATTATCGAAGAGGAGGAGGAGGATTGGCCACTGAGGCGGTCTGAGGATAGTGGGGATAGCGGGAGGACTTACGTGAGCTGTTGATTTCAGCAGGGCATTCAAGTTGTGAACGATTATTTGCGAACTCTTGGGCTGCATCTCAATGGAGTTGTATTGATATGTGCGAACATGTGGGTTGCATCCCAAAAGAAATGGAGGTTCAGCTCAGGAAGCGGTACCGATATTCCGGGATACGAATTTCTTTTAAGGGGTGGCTGGGAATGGCCAGGCTGCATCTCAAAAGATGGCTGGGCGGTGTACAAAACTGGGATGGGCATGGTGTTGTGGTGGGAAGTTTTTCCTGGCATGGAAATGGAGTATTGGGGTTCAACGATAGGCATTGATTGAACGGAAAATTCCATAATGATAATTTGTACAGACTTCAAGATCCGTTTTCTCGTGCTTATGTAGGTTGCGATTTCAACGGCCCTTCTCCTAGGTTGCCAACACACCAATATTTCGCGCGATACGAAGTCGTATTGTGGGAGTAAGCAAGAGACGTGCTCGCGATGGGCAGTAAAAGCGGCAGTAAATCAGGTTCGCACCTGCCCTAACTCTCGTTGTTTTAGGGTAATCCAAAGGAATTATTCTAGATACTATACTTGGAACAATTTAATGTATTACCCTAGGTGTTTAGAACAATCAAGTTTCATTGCTCTAAAGTATTTAGGGTAATGTTGAAAGTGTACTAGAAATTTGGAACAACGAGATATATTTAGTATTTACTGCCGCTTTTTGAAAGGTGTGGAGGCCAAGAGTCTAAATCGATTTCTTGCGATGGGAGGGGACGTCACGTGTGGTGGTTGAGATTGTTAGATTGCTATGGAAGGGATGCTTCTTATCTTTGCGAGTTGCGAAAAACAAAATATTTGGCCTGCTGCGGCGATTTGTGGAAATATTATTGAAGTTTTTAGAGAAATTTTGAGAAAGGAGACGGTCACGTGTTGATTTTGGTTTTTCTCTTTTTGACTCTTTTTGACTTGGTTGTTTAACTTTCAATATTAACTGGGCGATTGAGCTTGACCTCTTTCTGGGGTCAAAGCATGGTCATTGGGCTTTCTAGAAAGGAAAACTCCAATGATTCCATCACTTTGTAAGCAAGACCAGACTTGATATTCACGCGTGGCCTGCATAGTAGAAAGCCTTGCATAGAAGTATAACACATGTTCTTAGGTACGTAAGCTCTCTCCGATTCTCCTTCGGATGTCTGTTTCCTTGATTCAACTGTGCATGTCAAGTTGCTTCAAATACGCCTAGGGACTGTTGGTCATAGATGTAGATTGTGACACCACTTGTTCAATTGGGTCGTAGAGTAGTCACATATTTTTTCCAGTCATTGAGGAACCCGGCTGAGAAGAAAAAACACGCGGAAGGGTACAGCTTAGAATGCACAGAACCTCAGTCAAGGCCTGTGAAGTTAGAGATTCAAACCCTTTTGTGCAACTAATCAGGACCACAAGATTCCTCTTAGCAGCCCGCTGATAAAATATGAAATTATTTTCTCCATAGAAACAAAATAATACACATAGCCTTAGGGAAAATAAACACAGTGGGCTACTAGGTTTTTTGGTCAAATTTAATGAGGGTCATTTCGTTTCAGTTGTGTATATTTACCCTCGAGCATTGTAAAAAGGTATTTGAGCGATCTCCTGAGCTTGAAATAGCACACATGCAAAGGTTTGTTGAACATGTATTGGCTTAGATTTGCTTTTGTATGTACTTCAGATAGAACCGCACCCTCTTTTTCTAACCACTCTACGGACTGCTTGTTGATCTCAAGCTCTGTGCACAGCATTTGTTCTGCTATTCTTGTTCTGCATTTTCGGGAATTAGGCATCCCGTGGACACGAACCTCAAACGAAAGTGCCTTGAACCCTACTTCCACAACCTAAGCGGAGATCGCTCCGCTACGTCGAGCCGCAGGCAGAAACTATCGATTCTTACGTGCTTTGAATAGGTCACATTTGTGAGTTTTCTCAATTTTTATAGCGAGGGTATTGGACACAGTCTGGCCATCTCCAAACCATGTTGTATGTTGCAAATTATACCCACTTTGAGGACTCATACTCATTGCGTATGATCTCATTTTACGCGTGTCACATGGACCAAACCCCCTTCCAGCCCTCTCTTGTAATATCAAAATGAATAGTTGTATTTACTCGTCCGGATTTCAATATGAAGATTCGCTGGTAGTCGTGGGTTGATAAGAGAATAATGTAATCCCAGATATTGACTACTCATGGCCTTCATTAATTTTTCGTCAGGGGAAAATCGAGACTTTCTGTTCTTTTTTCAGGCCGAGAACTTTCTTTCAAATTCATGGTAGATGAATATACATCATCCTTGATCAGTCTTGAAAGACCCAAGTTTGAATTTATCCCTCTTATTCGAATGGTGTGGAGTAACATTTTAAAAGAATTCAAGGGGCTGAAAAGCATCCTTTTCCCAGAAAGGGTTATGCCCATGGGAAAGTGACAGTTCAGCCTATTAATTTCTTTTGGCTCTCATGATCCGTTTGAATAAGCCCGACTACCTAATTTACCAACAAACTATAAGATACTAGGCAGCAACATAAGTAAACAGGTTCGATCGTTTGTTTGCACAAGAGGTGGGTGCTAGTTTCATACCTCCTTGAGCAACCAAATATCTCGGGAAAATAGACCTTTTGGGAGCCCGTATGTTTGAAAACAGTGTTCGATCCAGAAAATGACCACTACGATACCATGATATCCGAAAGTCTCTCAGAACTTTTCGGAAATTTTGCAGTCAGAAAGAGTAGAAGTGAAAAAATCCACGGAGCAGCCGGAATTAAGCGATGTGGGACGGGATTGTTTCATAAACTAACTTTTAGCAGTTTTGGAGAAGATGAATTTGTAGTCACGAAAACCTGGTGGCCCAATCTATATAGATTCCATGGCTGAAAAGCTTGATAAAAGCTTGATATCCGGATAAGCCACGGGTAAATTAATCACCAGTCCCAATATCACGGTTACGTCCTAGACAGGCCATTTATATTGTGCCGAGACTCGAGATACGAAGTCTTTAATCAATTTTGCGTAACTGATGAAAAGGGTGCCCTCAGTAATACCCCACACATCGCTAAGCGAGATTGATGGAGTGGTCTTCCCGGACTTTTAATGTACAATGTCACGGGGAATATGGGGAAATAAAGAAGAGGAAGCGTTTCAATCAATTTTTCCTTATCTTGTATGTCAAGTGATATGCTCGGGGAATTTTTACCCAAGTTCTTCCCCACCATTACTCTACCGGACGGTCGTTGCTGCCGATTGAAGGAAAAATTGATCACAATGCCAGATAGCTGCCAAGCCTAAGTTGCTATATAATAAGCCCGGGTAATAATAAAGTATAAACCTACCCATCACGTCTGCCTTAAATGATTCTGGACATCAACCTTGTTTTGTTTTCCGAGTATTAAAGTTCGTCATGCTTTACTCATCCCTTTTACTCGCCGTTTTGGCAACACCGGCGGTCTTTGGGTCACCAATCGTCGAAATCATTGAACGACAGGCTGCGAACAGCATTGATGCGGGTATGAAATCGAAAGGCAAATTATACTGGGGCACCGCCACGGATCAAAATCGCTTGACTGCAGGCTCCAATGCAAAGATCATCCAAGCAAACTTTGGACAAGTGACTCCCGAAAACAGCATGAAATGGGACACCACTGAATGTAAGTTCGTCGATCAAAGAATCTTTGAAATCGACAACTAATGGAGTTGACTTTTAGCCTCCCAAGGAAAATTCAATTTTGCTGGGGGAGACTACCTGGTGGACTGGGCAACAACAAACAACAAAACCATCCGCGGTCATACTCTATGCTGGCATTCTCAACTTCCCGGATGGGTTTCCGGTCTCTCTGCTACTGCAATGGAAGCTGCACTTAAGAATCATATCACTACTGAGATGACAAAATGGAAGGGGCAGATCTACGCATGGGATGTGGTGAATGAAGTTCTCACCGAGCAAGGAGCACTTGATAGTTCTCAGCCATTTATGAAGACCATGGGAGAGAAATTCATCAAGATCGCTTTCGATACCGCTCGTGCTACCGATCCGAATGCCAAGCTTTATATCAATGATTATAATCTCGATTCTGGGACTTATGCGAAGACAACCGGCATGGCGAATCTTGTCAAGAAGTGGATTGGACAAGGAATTCCAATTGATGGAATTGGTATGTGATGCAGTTCCGTTTTGTGAATCGCCATGTTGACAAAACTCCTAGGATCGCAATCCCATCTCTCATCTGGTCAAGCTTCTGGAACTGCTGGTGCTCTGACTGTTCTCGCCAACAGTGGTGTCGCCGAAGTTGCTGTCACTGAACTTGATATTGTTGGAGCAAGTTCCAATGATTACGTCGCAGTAAGCCATATCCTCCATGTTTGTCTGTTGGAGATATTAACAAAAGTGTAGGTCGCAAAAGCATGTGTTGAAAATAAGAAATGTGTTGGCATTACTTCTTGGGGTGTTCGAGATCCAGATTCTTGGAGAGCAAGTAACAACCCTTTGATGTTTGACGCATCATATAACCCTAAGGCCTGTTACACAGCAGTTTACAAGTATTTAAGCACGTAAGAGGGGGATTGTTATAATTAGTTATGTCAACCTAAGAGTATTTTTGAAATGAGAATCAATTTTCAAGCTCTCCTTTAACACTCCTTCTTCCTGAAACGAATCTCTTCTGGCAAAAGTTAATGGAGATATTTTGAGCACAAGCTCCGGATTCATGGCACTCTCCCTTGAATCTGCATTTATTGTGCTGGGCAAAGTGGTGAAACGTTCCTAATCTTATTGGTGCGTTCGTATGATTCTGAGTCAGCTGTTGGCTGCATGACACGCAATGATAAACACTCGACGTGGACGCGTAACACAGTAGTCTAGATTTTTGAATGCCTACTTGTCGATAGGGTAATCTTGCGGAAAAGAGAAGGCGGAGGAAAGAAAGTCCTTTAGGTCCGACCCCTGTCGAGCTCGTGTACAAGGCCGTTGCCTGCTATAGCAAGATAGTGGAGTAGAGCAGACGTTGAGTTTATCAAAAGACATCTCTCAGTGGAAGAGGGGATCGCTGCTCTGTGTTGACGCGTGTACTCTGTACGTTTGGACGTGAGATTGGGTAGGAGAGCATTTTTTATTTTAGTGGTGCACGTGCTAGGACCCTCCCGCATCCACGTGACACTTTGAAAATGGAGAGACTTAAATGATACCAGAAACAATGAAAAAGGGAAAAGAAAATTTCAATAATTGTAGCCAGTTTTAGGCCTGCTGTTATTGATACCATCCAAGTCAGATAATGGTGCAATAAAAACTGAAGTCTCTGCACACTCAAGGCGCTTTCGCTAAGGCAGAAATGAGTTGCTCGTGCGACAGGGGATAGGAGATAGGACTCTCGAGCGATTCCCTTGCCCACGGCCAAACATTATAAAATCGTTAAGCCTCCTCATCAAACTGTTTGTCTTATACAAAAACGAAAGACTCATCTGCAAATTACAAACTCAACTCAAAATATCTCCCCCGCGCCAAAGTTTACGCAACCCTCTAGATACACTTCAAATTATCAGAACCATCCAAGATGGGAATGGCAGTTCCAACAATCGCTTTCTTCGGTGCTGGAGGTGGTTGTGCCGGTTCTACGTTGGCAAAGTGTTTGAAGGCGGGTTACACATGTCGAGCATGTGAGTCCTAGAGCTACTGCACACCCCTCAATTTCCTGAAACTAATGTATTGTCCAGTGGCTCGTAGCAAGACAAAGCTCATCACCTTCCTCACCACACAATACGCAATAACCGACTCTCAAGTATCCACTCGTCTCACAGTCATCGAAGGAAACATCAGAAACGAAGATTCTGTCACAGCTACGCTATTCCCCGACGCCGATTCCAACAGCAGTATTGATCTTGTCATATACGGAGTTGGTGCTACACCCTCTTTCAAATGGAACTGCGTAGTTCCCAAGCTACAACTCGACGACCCAACGATTTGTGAGGATGGTATAAAAGCTGTTACTTCGGCACTGAAGAGCAAAGGCGCTGTGACGGCTGGCGGAAAAGGACCTAGCTTGGTTGCTATCAGTACAATTGGCACCACCCAGGAAAAAGATGTTCCATGGTTGTAGTGGGTATTCTCCGAGTTATTTCCCCTCTTTCAGGTTGTTTTAGGAGGATTAAGACACCATTTCCTCCCCAGACATCTCACTTCCTCCTCACACAACCCCGCTTCTTCCTAGTTTCCCCAAACATACTTCTAGAAAGGGCAATACTGACTCCGAGATCATCCGTAGTACTCCATTGTATTTCTGGTTACTGAATGAACCCCGTACGGGTAAGGCACACATGGAGAAAGCCATAGTGGGTGCGTGCGACTCTGGTATTATCGAAGGATACGTAATTGTGAAGCCAACAATACTTACAGATGGCGAAGAAAGAGGAACGGAAAAAGTGAAAGCAGCGCTACAGGGTGAGCCGGGAGCGATGGGATTAACAATCAGTAGGAGAGATGTTGGGGCTTTTGTGTTTGAAAATGTTGTGGAGGCGGGAAGAAGCGATGAAAAGAAGGTGGTTAGACTCACGTATTAGCCGTGGTGAAATTTGGGTGAGGTATTTTGTTTTTGTTTTTTGTATTAAGATATATGAGATGAACTGTTAATTCATAATTTTGAAATTGTTTTACCATTTCTAATCATCTAAGAAGGCAAGGTGCGAAGTATAGGCAAAAGTACAACAGAGTTGATTTTGTTACCCAGCCTCGCTAAAAGCGGCGGTAAACAAATCACCCGCTGTTCTAACTTTCCAGTACTATTTTAAAGTTTCATTGTTCTAAGAATCATACTGTAGATTAAGAATCCCGAATTGTTCCAAGTCTTTCGGATAATTTACTTAAATTATCCTAGAAACTTAAAACAACGAGCAGGTACAGACACAAACTATTTGTCACGTACAAAATCAGGTGTGAAAAAAGCTCTAAAGAGCTTGAATTAGAGCGGGGCTATAGCCCCTTATATACAGGTGAAAAGGCACCCCTGACAGCGTAGCCGAGGGGTCCACTTTTACGTGACACTATTTATTGCCACTTTGAATATCCATCGCGAGCGTGCGTGAGAGCTCCATCTTTGAAGCGAAATATCGCAGACCTTCGATCCCGCCACTGTACAAGACAGTACATGGCTGTTGGCCTAGCAGTTTCAGCAAGCGCTGATATCTCCGTGGGGGCGGTGATGGCCTCAAAAAAACGTGCATGCGCTGAAATTGCTGGGATGGCACGGAGGAACAAATGTTGGCGGACTGTTGGTAACAAGAATCATCGCGGGGAATCTTTTCTTCATACTTCAAAGTATTATCCATTCTATTTATTCTGGGTCGTTCATTATTGCGTGTGCTGAGAATTCTCATTCAAAATGTTTCAAATCCGCGCCTTATCAATGGCACGGCAGTGGCGCCCATCAGAAGATAGCCCAGACACTGAACCTTTCATCGAATCTCCCATTTCCCATAGCAAAAGCATCCCATTTCTCGGGCGCAAAAGACTTTCGCTTGCGAGTGGCATCCTTCTCATCACGACTGCACTTTTACTTTTTGCAATTTTTTTGCTTAGGGGTGGCGACTACTCGAGTAACGAAATAGGAATCGACCTTGACCACGCTGCGAGCCCAGTTCCGCTCGAGACCCCATACGGCATTCGAATTTCGAGTCAAAAAGCAGCGGCGATAGTCGAAAACCGACCGCTTGAGAATTTAGTCCCAATAACTCTTCATTTCTCCTCCGTTCTCGGTCCAGAATGGCCTATCCACGTCTTCACGAGTGAAGAAAACCGAGTTTTGTTTTCTGAATCCGAGCCCTTTCAGCGCGAGGTGGCTGTAGGACGCTTTCATGTCCGATCACTGCCGGAGGAAGAGAAACTCAGCTCACATGCAAGTGTATCTGCCTTCTTCACAAAGCCATGGTTTTGGGAACAGTTAGCGCCCGCAGAGCATCTTCTGTTGTTCCAAGCAGACAGCATCCTCTGTACAAAAGCACCACAAAAAGTCGAAGATTTCCTCCAATACGATTTTGTCGGTGCACCTGTTAGAGAGGGATTGGGCATGGGATATAACGGCGGGTTATCAATCAGAAATCGGACGATGTGCCTGGAGATTGTGAACAATTTCGACTGGCAGGTTGAGAGGCATGGAGACCATTCGGAAGGAAATGTGGATTACGAAGACCAGTGGTTTGGCAAAAAGATGAGAGAGTTTGCTGGCTCAAATCTTCCTACGCCGGAGGTAGCGATGAAGTTTTCGGTGGAAACGATGTGGTACGAGAAGCCGCTAGGGTTTCATCAACCCAATATTTGGCAACCAGAACATATGGAGGAAATATACCATTGGTGTCCAGAGTATCGGATGTGTACCACTACCACATTTACGGACCACAACACGGAGGATTTTGAGTGATAATGAGAGGCGGGGTTGTCCTGGGTTTTCTATTCTATATGATACCCCAGCAGTTGGCGTGTGGTAATTTGATTATGGAGTTCAGCAGCAAGTAGCATCATAATTTTGGGAAAGGAACAGCTGGCGTACCAAACAATTAAATTTACTTCCATATGTACAGTACTTTACAATTATGCTGATACTGGCTCTAACTTTCATAACCCACGCTTCCAAAAACTCACAAACAGTTTGATTACAATCCATTAACCACCATGAGTCGGTGAAACCCACATTTCTACCGGACCATCATGACTTTGTTTTCGACTTTGACCAGATACCTCATAAATTTTCCTCTCCTGATTACGACCCCAACGTTGTTTCGCAAAGAATAAATGTCCCGTCGCGGGTTCCGACCTTTCAACAGCAGCATCTATCTCGTTTACATAGTCTGAATTCATGTGCCCGCGAGTTCGTCTTCTTAGCCAGCACAGGTGACCCATCATCTTTTCGAGGAAACACGGAAGCATATATCCTTTGTTAGCAATCAGATTCCATTAGGATCAACTTTTAAGAAGGTCTCCGATAGACTGCAATCTCAACCGAATCCGCCATGAAAAGGTACATATACTCACGTGATATGTTTCCAGAGATCTGGACAACTCAAAAAGAAACCCCGATCCATAAAACAAATGGAAATTTTTAAAAAAGCGCTTCTAGAATGCATAAATTCACAAAAGCCAAAACAAATCAAATGTATCCCGCTCTAATATTAAGAGTAAAAGAAAGGTAAACAGAAAAAATCTAGATTTGCAACCAAAAAAACGTAGATCGATCCAGCGGACGTCTAATAATAATAACAGGAATTAAAAAAAGAGGTTCCAAAAAGACAAAAGAGGAACTGGAAAAGGGGAAAACCCTATCTGCCCTTCCTACTGTAGAGGCATAAAGATCGCAAAAAAAAACATGTGTAACAAGAAACATTGAGAGAAAAGTCACTGTCTCACCCCACCTCTTCTCATATCGTGTACATTCGCGTCCGACCCCCAGCCCATACCCATATCATCGTGCAATATTGGCAACCCGTAGCCATAAAATCCATCTCCCTCGATCCCAGCAAGAGAGGTGCTCGCATGATCATACCCAAAGGAGAAATCCGTATTGTCAAAAGCAGCATTGAGTTCCAATTCAGGTATTCCCATGGAGCCAGCACGAGATGAGGTACTTGCAGAAGTATAAGAGTCAGAGAAATCCATCTGGGAGTTAGAAAATTGACAAATCGCATTTTTCAGTAGTTTCTTGATGCCCTTGGGCCGCGTGGTGTTGATGAAGTTGAGTTCCTTGCTGAAAGCATGAAGCTCCGTGGCAAGTCTTGCAAGCTCTGGTGCACTTTCTCGGATGCAATTGCGGTCTATTTCGGTCCCGTTTTGACCATGCAAGTAGATCGAGTTCATGCCACGACCGCATGAATCGAGGGCGAGGGCGAAGAGGTCGTTCCTGCTCGAGAAGTGTTGTGAGATCAAAATTCTACCTGGGCTTGATCCTTCTTGTTCAGAATCCTCATGAACAGAAAATATTTGCAACAACGATTTTGCTGAGGAGCAAAAATCAATAATCGGCTGACATATGCTTGCTGTTTCGAGTGTACGATCTCTTGTACTCCCATACACATCGAAGCAACTGGGTGGAAAGAGACAGGGTATAAACAACGTATGCAGCGCGCAAAGCGTCAACCCGTTTAAATAATCGTATTGTGAATGGGGTTTTATGCTTGAAATCAAGTTCAACAAGACTGAACGAATCTGCGTGGATAATTCGCCAGGGATATCATTCGTCTGCCATTTGTGAGATTGCAAAAACCCAACATCGCTCAATTCTTCTCGAGGTAGGGGTATAGCGAGAATATGAGCTGCTGTGGCTGAAACATGGCTCAGTAAACACAGTTCTCGATACATCCGTTCTTGATTTTGGAGTGTTGCCAGATTGTGAGAAGTTCTGTCGAGCTTAAAGCTCTCTGAAGAGTTTTCGTGGGATACAATGAATGGTGGAGCACTGAGGGGAACCTGTTGGCACCCCGTAATGTTTAGCTGAAGCAATGCCCAAAGCTTGATAGAAAAGACAAGGCAGCATGCATTGCGATGTGATTCTTGTTGAATTTCTCCAACATCGATGCCATTGATAGAATGAACACCTGGCTGTGGTGTTGGCAATAAGTTGAGTGCCTCTCCAGCCCAGACGAAATAGCATATCGCCCGTCGTGCATTCCCCAAGGAAAGGCAACGCCAGCCAAGCAATATAACAGCCTGAATTGTAGATAGTCTTACAGTGCTTTGGGATACCTCTTGCAACTTGCATGTAGCCCATCTGAAAAGCCGTTCCCCTTTATCGCGACTAAGTGCATTGCCTTGGGCATATTGCACGTCTGCGAGCATTACAGAAACGAGAATTTCGTCATATGTTCCATTCCGGATATCTCTGAGGAGGAGAGTTTTGGCAAGCATAAATGTCAACGGATGTTGTGAAAACCAAATGTCGAGAAGTTGTGCTGTTAAATGGCTGTTGATTTCCTCCAAGGGGCTGTCGCTCAGTTTCATTGACTGGTCGACACCGCTACTAAAGCCATCCTCTTTGAATGACGGGGAAAACATAGATGTTGTTTTGTCGACCAGAAACAATCTAGCAAAATATCGACAGCGATTTGATTCGGGTTGCTGGCAGCCAAAGTTACCAACTCGAGAAGCGACAATTTCTATGACTTCCGGGACCAATGTAAAAAATAAGGTTTCGTATGAGAGAGCCTTCAATGGCGGAGGGTTTGAAGAAATCTGAGGCCGGGTAGTAGTCGAAAAGCTGCCACGTGAAATCTGGTTTGCTAAGGTGTCCAGAACTTGGTCAGAGGCATTTGCGGGTTTTCCAAGGGGGCAACCTATCAGGCGATGGAACTTATCGTCCAAATTGGCAGCCACAGTGTAGACTGATTGTCCATCTGGGGTATTACTCGAATATGATGGTTCTAGACACGGTGTTGGAGCTCTAGACTGGAAACGGGAGCTATCCTGACTGGGAGTTCGGGCTGGTCCCCGTGGCCGACCCTTTTGCCCGGAAGCCCCATAAGAGCATTCGATATTTCTTTCTCTACAAGCGTTGCATATGTTTTGTCCCGAGCATCGAATTTTCCTCGAGCGACAAAATTGACAGCTTTTTCGTAGAGATAGGCCTGGCTTTCCTCCGTTGGTCTCGTCGGTAACTCTAGAAACGGGGACAGAAGTATCGGAGTAAGTGGATGACATTGTGAGTCTTGAAGTGGTTTGATCGATGATCGGAGTATTAAATAACGGAGTAGCCAGGAGGGGCTGTAAGTCGGGAGGTAAGTGAAGTGGATCTTAAAAAAACAATTAAAATTTGAAGAAAAATAAAGCTGTTTATAAAGAGTTGATGTATCTGATTCTTCCACATGGCCGGCAGGCATCATGACATGCTTTTGGTGCTTACGGCTTGCTTCTAGATGGGAATTTGACTGACTGTGCCCCCAGATCTGGAGTGGAGGCTTGTTCAGTGGCTTGAGAAGAGTGGCCGAAATTCTTTGACAAAGATCCGTATTCTGATTGCCATATGCTGATGCATATTTAGGTTCTCGGCTTCTGGCTGCACGTCAGCCAGTATGACGAGTAATGTGTATGAGATGAGAAAGATGTGTCGTGTCGGATCCTGGGAGCCAGGAAGAAACAGTTGTACTATCCCCGCTAATTACATTGTACGGTGCACAGACATTTGCCATACTAAAATGACCGTGCGCATACAATGTAATTAGGGGGGAATAGTACCACAGTGCAAGCCGAATTGTAACAATCATTCTTATCTATGGTATAAATACCCGGCAATGTAACACAAGGCGGCGTCTCGTGTTTCATTTCAAACCAAGCCGTTCTCGGCCACAGTCAAGAAAGATAGCCCGAAAGGAACAAATGAAGTGTATCAACAGTGACAAAAAGTACGTTGGAACTCGTGGTGCAAGATCGTAATTTTCCACATTGTCGTTTGACCGAATAAAAGTTCCACCAATGGTAAATAATTCCGGCCCCCAGCCCCATGGCCATGAGTAAGCAAGCGACCCCATCCCGATTATAATTTTGATGACCGCTCTTCTGCAACGCTGTCAGCATCGACTTCTTTTTTTCTTTTTTTCTCTGCAACGGTGTGCATTCAGCCTTGAGCCTTGGGCGTGCCTTACGGCCTAGCGGAATACCACATATCGAAAGGCACGAAATCCATCTTCATGTAAGCTTGCTCGTTCCCTGCTAGAGTGTGCCACATCTACCTTAGTATTGGTGGCAACTTGGCCTGGCTGCAGCTGTAGTCATCTTACTATTTCTGTTGGTATCGACGTCCAGTGAAAACTCAACTGCGTCTATTCGGGGCACCCATACATCGTAGTGTGGCTTGCGCGGATGCAACCTCAGCACACCCTCCGATCTCTACAAACTTTCGGTAACTTATTCGAGTGCCGTTTGACGAGAATGTGGCCCCAACAAGCGCCCCGGAAAACCCAAAACAGACAGTCGGGAGAGTTTGTAAAAATTCTCCGTGGGGAGAGTTTCAATCGGAGTGGGCACATCCCACCACCAACAACCAAGCCAGCGGTAAGCAGAGAATCTGAAAAAATAACATCCCATGTGGTAGAAACGTGTCACCCCTGTCCCAACCAGAAATTCCAGAAAGGAAGCGGGTGTTACAGCAGGGGCGGTGAGCTTCTCTATAGTGTTCCATATCCAATCTTTTACGACATCATACAGTTTGGGGTCGCTGACTACTGAAGAGAATCTTTGGAAATGGGAGCAATCCATATATAATACAGCTCCTCATTCGTCCGCTGCGTTTACCCTTTGAGATAATCTTCCGGGGAAATGGAAGACATTGTTACACCAATCCTCGTAAGTCAAGTATATGACCCCAAATTGAGAGCAATGGAAAATGTGTTCAATATTCTCAACTGTACTATTTCGGGCGTCCGAATATCACTATTTTCGGAGCCGAATGGAACTATTTACTTCTATGAAATTGGAAAGTCCCCTGTATTTCTTCGTCAAGTAGACGATAAGTCTACAGTTGCGTTCTGAATCCTCATATTTTACTCGGGTTTCCGATGGTCCTTCTCGTTTGTTTTCTTTGCTTTGGGAGCGAATGGTTCATCGTGATATCTTTCATGAGATGATTTGATTGATGAGGCGAAATATCGGACCAAAAGAAAATTCTTGGCTCAGCTACCAGAGCTAGAATTTGGCCCGGTTCACCCTGTTCAGCAACACCGATCTTGTACTCCCTCCAGAGTTAGAGGCATCTTTTCAGAAATGTGTCGAAGCAAGGATTGCCTCGGACCTTTTCCTCATCGAAACGCGCAGTCTTTTCTAACGCAATCTACCTACATAATAGCCTGTTTTTTTTGGTTTTCTTTTTTTTATGGCAAGCTCTTCTCGTAGGACCATATCACAAGGATCAGTTCATATATCATGCTCTCATATCTCTCCAGCGCCCAAGACTCATTCTGCAGTTCTGTAGTACATCCCCTTATAGACAGACACCGCTTTCTTGTTTCATGCTCAAGCTACTAGTCACATGACGATGTTGCCAGTGGAGGCCCGGTAGGAGATGTTTTACTTCTGCTGGTTTATAATCATTTTGCATTACCCTATGAAGAAAACTATAATTTATGTTGTCGCATTCGGTGAATTTCAGTCTCTTATAATTTCTACAGCAGCGGAATGTCTAACCACACTGAAGTCTTCAATCTGACATACCAACCCTCAGTCAAAGACTCTCTGGATACTCTCATTAGATTACATACCTTTTCACAACCCCCATTCCTTTACACTCTCCTCCATATCCCTGATTGCTTTCCTGATGAGATCTGCGATCACGAAATGCTCCCGGGACTCGGCATATTCTGCCGCACTCTCAGAAGGCTCTGCCCCGACGTTTAACAGAAGCAGTGCCATGTCAAGTCGACCATGTTCTGCGGCACCTTCTAAAACGGTTCTCCCCTCAATTTCCGCGCCCGGAGCGTTGGGATCAGCACCTCGCTCGAGAAACATGTGTGCTATCTTGAGATATTTTATAATTGCTGCTCGTTGAAGTGCAGTAATGCCGCCATCCTGAGCAGGTACTGCATTGACATCTGCCCCTTCATCGAGGAGAAGCTGGATCAGTTCGAGGCTAGATTCTCTTTCTCCGTATATTGCAGCATATTGAAGAGCAGTTTTACCCCCTTCACAATGTGGTGCGGCATTGACGTCTGCCCCCTTTTCCAGTAAGAGCCGAATTGTCTTCATATTTCCGTCTTCTGCCACAAATTCATTGACAGCTGTTTGAAATGTTGCATCACAACCCTCGAGCGGGGGGTTCACGGCAGCACCCCTGTCCAACAGTAGAGTTATCAAATCTAAGCCTCGCCTATAGTCTCCGTTTGCGAGTGCGAGTTCGAGCGTTGAACGACATTTCAAACTATCTCTAGGGTTTACATCGGCTCCGTTCTCTACAAGCCTCCTGATGAAGTCAGGTGGGAATGGGGCAAGCTGAAAAAGTGATAAATTCCCCATTCTAGAATAATTTAAATCGGCACCGGCGAACAGTAAAGTCTGTGCAGTTTCCATTTGCTTGAAATCAATAGCAAAGTCCAACGGTGGCCGGTTGCACAAAGGAGCTCTAGCATTTGTATCACCACCAGATATATTTAAGAAGACGGATAGTACGTTGTCAGTGCCCTTATCAGGCGGCATTTTGTACCACTGGAAATGAAGCGGGTCGAGGATATGACGAATATCAATGCCACTGTCACATATGGTCTAGACTCTTTCAACATCAATTCTTCTTGCTGCGAAAAACATGTCCATGGTTGCCTCACGCCTGTCTGGGAATTTATGAAGATCATCGGTACAAACAGCTCCAAGATCAACCAAAAGAGTGACAAGCTCAAGATCCTCCCTTGAGATTGCCTCGGCGAGCATAGTTTTCTGTGAGTGATCACAAAATTTCAAATTGGGATCAAAATTTGCGCCTGCCTCTAGAAACAACTGAGCCAACTCAAAACGACCCGAACAGATGGCAATTTATACTGGGGCTAAATGCTCGCTTTCAAACTTGTCACTGTAATTGTGGCTTGTAGTGTTGACATCTGCTCCATAATCCAGCAAAAGCCTAGCAATTTCAAACGAATTAGCAACGCCAAGAAACATGCGCCCGCATTTGTCTGAATAAATCACACATATCCCCTCTTCCAAAAGTATGCGTGCTATTCGCGTGATTCCAAGCTCAATTGCATGGAGCATCAAATGTTGTCTTCTCCCATGATATAGGTGGCGATTTTTGTCGGCATCGAATAGAGCTTGAAATACAGCATGTTTCCTTTTTCGAACAGTGTTGGTATGACTTGGTCATAAATCTGTTGGTTGCATATGCGTATTGTATTCTCTGTGACTATTCTAGGTACACGAAGTACGACTATTTATGCTTGTGCTAGCGTGGTGCTAGCGTGCTAATCACGTGGATGGATATGAGTCAGAGGCTCATTCACCCATATAACGACAAACAGACTCATGAATTAAATTATCGAGACATGCTCTTACTGATGACAATTTTTACCAAGAACAAGCCCTGTAAAAAAATCTTGATACTGAGTTGTGATCCATTCTAGAACACTTCTCACTTGATTGAAGATCAAGAAGGTTGTTCGAAGAATAGTATACGGCGAAACTGATGAATTGGTACATGGATGCTGAATGAGATAATCCGGAGAATTTTTCGATTTGGCTTTCAATCTCACCCTCATATCTCTCCAACACAGTAGTCCTTGATTGTCGCAATATGGATTCTTTAGAAAATGTGCCGAGAGGGACAACAGTAGAGTTTTGGCCACGGGAGGAAGCACGAGCTAGGTTTGCTTCAACAAACTCCTCTGATGGATGAATGCTTTTTCTGAAAAAGTTTACATTATTATGAAAACTGATTGGGGCGGATGATCCCGCTGATAGATTTTGGCAAGTCTCCGAGAATGGAAACTTTTCTAGAGGACTATGTCAGCATAGTGTTGCAAGTTCACAACTATGGTAATCATACCCGAAGAAATAAGCTCTGACAACTTGAACCAGGGAGGTTATCAAGAAAGAACTTTTCTCTAATTACGCCGTGCATATCATCTGATGGTGGGGTGAGGACAGAAACCACTTCTGGCGAGAGTGCGTTGCAATCTGGTTGCCTCGTGAGCACAATGCACACGGTGAGCCAGAGACAACCTCACAGAAACTATGGATCCGATCAATCTCTGACCAATTGTGTCTGCCTTCCTCTTTCTGTATCTTTTTCTTCTGGGCAATTACAATACCATTCAGCGTGACCTGACTTTATTTGCCCAATTGGTCTCGTTTATGCTTCTTGGATAAAACGATTCCCCACTCCTCAGACGAGAGATTTTCCTGAAATTCCATTCTTTCAACTTCCTCTCGCACTGACTTTTGCTTTTCCATGTCAGCAAGAATGTGGATTCGGGGTTGAAATAAACTTACGAGGCAATGAAGTTATGTTCTTTTTCTATGTATTCCAACAATTTGGGAAGATTCTTCACCTTTCCAAATGCTGTGTCTTTCCCGAAAAATGAATTCCTCATGACATACAGTGAGTTACGAGTTAAGCTTGAATTTGCCCACTGTTTTTGTAATCCGAGCTTTTTTTTATCAAGGCTTTCTCCCTCTTTTCTTTAGAAGACAGAAAATAAAAGTACTCTAAAAGAGACAAGGCCTAGCTAGAAAGAAGCGCTATATCTAATTATCTCTCTTCTATATAATTTATTAATTCAAAGTAAGTAACGTGGTTTATCACCGAGTCAGACATATCACCGAGTCGGACACTAAAAATACATACAAAAAACGTCTGTGCGACCCTAGTAAAAATCCGTAATTCTTAATAAAAACTAATAAAATTAAAAACTCTACTTTATTACTATATAAATAAGTAATAATAAAATTTTTAGACGCTTACTAGCTATAACTAACGATTCGCTTAAAATTACCTCTGTATTTATAGATTTTTTTTAATTTTTTTAATAACTTAGCTATTATAATTAGTTAGTATCTAAGATTTCTAATATTATTTATATATATAGTAATAAAGTAAGGATTTTAATTTTATTAATTTTTATTAAGAATTACAGATTTTTACTAGGGTTGCACAGACGTTTTTTGTATGTATTTTTAGTGTCCGACTCGGTGATATGTCCGACTCGGTGATAAACCACGTTATAACAAAAGTAAACTAAAAGATAAATAATTCTTAAAATAACCCCTTTTCTTGAAAAATTTTTCACTACTCCGATAAGGTCAACAAGCTATGCCAAGACCCTATAAAAATTAAGATAGATATAAAATTATCTATTTTTATCTTATAAAGTTTATAGAGTACAAAAGGCTCGGATTACAAAAAAAGTGGGCAAATTCAAGCTTAACTCGCAACTCACTATATTCTTCGAAAATCCATTTCTTCAACGATCATTCTTCTTTCGACGGGGGTTTGATTGCTTCTCTTTTTCTTTTCGCCGCCATCGCGATCCACAGCCTCGTTGACGTTCAGTGAAATTGCACTATGTGAGGATAAGGGTAGTTGTCAAAAAAATTGTGCACATTCATGAAATTTGTGAATAAAGGAGAAATTGCGAGATTTGGAAAGCAAAGATGGTTTTTGGGGTGTTTTCGTTTAAATTGTTAACTTTAATTGGCTGCTTCCACAATCTTGCCGCGCTGCCCAAATTTAGGCACTGGCTGACCAAAAGGATACCGGGGCCCAGGCTGCCAAAATCCTACAGGGTCTCACGGTAACACCCTTTAGCACCAGAATCCCGCTCTCCACTGCCACGAGATGGCTGGTATGACTTGTTGGTTGAACCGAAACTGCACAGGCAAGGAGTGTATGGGATGAGCTAGTTATAAGGCTCCAAAATATTACAGGGGGTTATCCCATGTGTCAATTCCAAAATCTTAGATCTGCCCAGGAGCAGCCGCATCTTGAAGTTTTCCTCTGATGCTGGCTTCGTTGGTTGGCGGGTTGTTGTCAGCTTTCGCATGGAGCTGCCGCCCACGTTGTGGTGGCCTATGCGTGCGTGTGGACAAGCTGCGCATTTATTGCTGCTTGTAATCTCATATTGTATTTTGATAAGTCAATTCCAGAATCATAGCGCTGTTGACTCAGACGGCTGCCCATAGGACGTCCATTCAACGGGGATTCCAAAATCTTACACAGGTCTCCCATGACGAACCTAGAAGCCTACAAATCAGATATCCCGGCATGATTGGCTCCATTCCAAAATCTTTGAGAACCGTACTAGTTTTTCCAACGAGTATCTTGAAATGGGGATTTGTCTGAAGAAATCCAGAATCTTACAAGGAATTGAGTTGTATATCTTCTCCCATAGAGCCATGTTGGTGCTATCAAAGAACTTTCACATCCAAACCCCAACTTCGAAACACACCTACATTCTCATACTATTTGAACAACCCAACACAATCGCACATCGATCGATCCTGTTTTGAAATTCTCGCAATGCAGTTCTTTGAACATATTTTGAGGAACGCAACAATGCTTTGGAAGCAGATGAGGAAGGTTTTTAAGAGCAAGGTTTGTGAAGCATGACTCGGAGCACAAAACCATAAACTAACACAATCAGGAAATTACCGACCCCTTCCTGAAGACCGTCAAGATATGGAACCCAAATACCGAGAAGTACATCGAGCTCAAGATGATGCTAGATACCGGCTGCGAAGTATATAATCTCATCACCTGGGAAGCCGTCCATACTCTACACCTTGCCGACGACGTAATACCCCAAACTGCAAACATCGCCACCTGCCTCAATGGCGAGCCACTTTCATCGATCGGCACACTTAAGCTTCGTTGGAAAGGGAAGAGCTTTCGCAAAATCTTCACCACCAACTTTCACATTATCGACGGAGTGTCACTCCCATGGAATCTTATTCTCGGCGCCGAAACGATACAAAAACATGGAATACTGAAATTCGCTGGTTTTGCGGGATCAAAGCATATCCTACCCAATGAAAAGAAAGGTGAGCAGTTGAGTTGTAACAGGTTCATCGAATACTGACAGCCACCACAGACAAAACAAGGATGGATAGAAAACGCGAGCAGGACGAGAAAGCAGCAATCAACAAGACCAAGGTCGATGCGAACAAGAAAGCGAAGGAGGAAGCCTCCAAGCAGTCAAGATCCCATACCAAAAAGTAGAAATCTGTTTCTGGAAGACGGCAAATGGTTTTGCAAAGTTCTTTTTTGAGTGAGAGGGATTGTGGAGGGAGTTTGTAGGAGTTGGAAAACTCTTGTGGTTGCTTTCTTTAATCTTGGCCTTCCGCTTACACCTTTCCGCAGATAGTTTGAAATACCCTTCAAGATCGTGAGGGACAGCGTCTTTGATGTGCAAATTGGGACAACCAGGGTTTAGAATATAAGCTGAACAAGAATTGATCCAACATCCCCACTAAGGTATCCCATACTACATCCATCAAAATATTCATATTTTCACCGATACTGAGGCTGTAGAACATAGATATGCCGTTCCAAACACTTGCTGGCAACTTGTGGAAAGATGACGATTCCATGGCAACGAAACGATCTGCCCCAACAGCCTCTAATAATCCCCTTGACCAAGCCATATGTATATGACTTCGCAAATTTGTGTTGCGTTCGAATCGCGCAGATTGGTTCTCAAGGGTAATGCAAATGGAGTTCTTTGACGGAGTACTACACACGAACCCTCATCGAGAAGAGCCCGATACGGGAACTGAAACTCTGCACATATGCCATCACCTCATCACCATCTCAAGTTCGTAGGCTTTGTTGACGTGAGGTTGTCAAATCGGTTCGCGTTCGCGTTGAGGTGAACTCCGTTAGCCAGAATATTCCGCATATAACAAAACCCGCCTTCTTTTGAAACCACCGTGGATTTATGCTTGCTTATCGTGTTTCTCCATTTATAAGGGTTGGCGGAGGAGTCTGGTGTTTGTTGTGAATGCTTGGAGGAACTGAGAATCAAAAGTGTGAGATCTTGGCACGATAATCACGTGCAACTATTGATTTTAAGCCTTGCAAATAAAAAGTTCTTTATGCGTTGAATTAATCTCATGTGATCTCAAAGCAAGATCGGGAATACCCACAAGGTTGTGATAAACATAAAAATCAAGAAATAAATGTTGAGTTCAGGGCAGCGACACGTGACTATAATTTCGAGGGTTTGTAAACCAGAAACTCTCATCACTTTTGCCTATCTATAGCTGTATTATTCTTATTGTTCTAATTTTAATTTCCTTACTCAATCTTCTCAAAATCATGAAACGGAAAACCCCTCGCTTAGAATCGAGGGGTCAACTATCACTAGACCCTCATTGAACAATTGAATCATAAAACCATACGACAAAATCCAATATGATCAAAGAAAGAATAGAAGACCTATTCTCTGGCCACCTCAAAGCACCTTGGACAACAGAATATTGATTCTCTCAGATGTTACATTGTCTAATAGATATTGACCACAATCTCCTACACCGACTGAATAGGTACTCACTAATGAGCCCCAGCCCTCACCAACTCACCAAACCTACTTCCATCCTCTCCAGCTAAAGCAATCGGATTCCCGACCTCCACAACCTTTCCTGTATCCATAACAACCACCCTATCAAAATCCATAATCATCTCCAATCGATGACTAACAGCCACCACCGTATAATCCCGGAATTCCTCCCTTATAATTTCCTGCATAACACGCTCCGTTACCCGGTCCACGCTGGAACTAACCTCATCTAATAACAATATACCGCCCTCTGAGCCACCACCACCCCGGTTTCGTGCACGAACTCGTCTTCTGAGCAATGCGCGACCGAGTGACATGAGTTGTCGTTGCCCAGCACTGAAAGTTCCAGCATTCATACCTGCATCCATACCGCCTCGTTCCTCGACAAAGTGCCATAAACCTACGGCAGCGAGAACGGCATAGCAATCCTCGGGTGTTGAGACGTTGAAAGGATCAAGGTTTGCTCGGAAGCTGGATCCGTCTGGCAGGAATACCGCCTCTTGGGGTACCGCGATTATGCGTCGACGCAACGCGGATCGATCTATACGGTTGAGGGGAATATCGTCGATCACTGCGTTTCCAGCTGTCTCTGAGATAGGGTCAAGAAGTTTGAGGAATAAAGCGACGAGGCTGGACTTTCCGCTACCCGTACGACCGCAGATGGCCACTCGCTCTCTCGATTTAATCGTGAGTTCGATGTTGCTGAGAGCCAAGTTGGGTGTGCCACCGTTTTGGTTTTCCGCACTACTCGTCGTATATTAATTTTGTGTACTTTAATATTAGGGAAAAAATATCTCTTACTTATAACTTGCCGAAACACCCTTCAATTCAATCACACCGCTCTGTGGCCATTGCTCAGGGGGGACTATATCCTCCTCCGCTTTGTCCTCTGGCTTCACATTCTCATTAAAGGTCTTCAGTCTGGCTATAGCCCCGATAGAAGTTTCAAGCCTGGTGTAGGAAACAACGATCGTAGAAACGTTCTCTCCAAAACTCATAAGAGTTACCAGAGAAGCACCGACGAAACCGGAGTTGGAATGGAGCTGGACTGCAAGGGTCGTTAAAACCGTTGCCATCACACCTAGAAGATAGGAGAGTCAGCATTGCCTATCAAAAGATATATCGGGATTCGGCACAGGATAATGCTGGGGTTCAGGAATGACTTGGGAGTGATTCAAGAGAAAAAAAGTGGGAGAATGGTGTCCCCATTACCTACAGACCACAAGGGCAAGAACAAGGTTCAACCTGCCAACGCAACAATAAGTATTTTTTTTTATAGAAAGGAACCAAGAGAGTGGAACTTCCTTCCAAGTACGGAAGGAAAGTATTGCTTACCATTGCTGAATCATGACAAGAAGATACGCGGGTCGTTGGCTGGTATTGATGAGCCGAGCGTTTTTTTCAACATCTTTGGACAGAAAGCCTGGGAGATCTGATTGTTAGCAACGGCACTGTGACAATTTAGATGGATGTCGGCATGGGGACCGAAAGTTTGAAAAGAGATATATTGAATTGGGGGTGTCAAGATTTTACTCACCGAAGGCTCTCAGAGTTGAAACCCCCTTAACTGTATCGATAAAATGCGTGCTGAGCAAAATCGTGTCAGCACAAGGTTCCCTTTAAGATGGTGACTTGCGTTAGACTTACTATAGAGGACTTTTGGCTTCAAGGTCAAGCAACCTAAGCTGTCTTGAAGTTCTCAAGTAGAACATTTGTAGGAAATACAGTAGGCCACCAAGGAAAGGGTAGCTTATCGCCAGGTATGGAGATGAACTGAGCATAACAGCAGCTTGCCCGATAACTTGAGAAATCTATATTCTTGTCAGTATAAACCGACTTTCATGAGACATCTGCCAAGGAGCCAATAAAACCAGAGCATTCACAAAATTGAATCTTTATAGGTGACTTACCAAAAGAACGTTTAAAAGTGCATTCGGTAGTTCTGTGTCTATAAGGTTCAGATCTTGTGAAAACAAATTCGTAATGACACCAGTATCCGTGGCCGTGAAGAAGCTCAGCGGCGCTCGCATGAGTGTTTTCAAAGCTTCCTGGTGGAGAGTAGCTCCTACTCTTTTCACAGAGGTGACATAAACTAGAGGGTGGGGGAGTCAGTTTTTGCCTATCAAAAGATGTCTCGGGATACGGCACAGGATAAATGCTGGGGTTCAGGAATAATTTTGGAGTGATTCAGGAGTGGTTCAAGAGAAAGGAAGTAGGGGAACAGTGTCCCCATTACCTTACTTGTGATACCAAGCCCAAGCAGCGAAAGCAGGGCACAGATTTGAAGCAAAGCAAATATTCCGGCGTAGTAAGCGTAGGTATGAGTTGGATATCGGGAGTAAACATCATCGGACCAGTATTTGAGCCCTAGTTTTAGTATTAGTCAGATATAATTCCCCTCATCACCAGGAAAAACGAATTCAACTTACAAATTGTTGGAAAATTTGTAAAGAAACCCCAAAAAGTTGTAAACATTAGACTAAATAGCACAGCACTCTTTCCCATGCTCTTGAAGTAATGTTTGTAAACTGTTTTATCACCAACTTGTCGCGCTGGATCAATACCGGTCGCAAGAGATGATTTGCGAGTTGCTGTGTGATAAAGTTGAGGTTTTAATTCTTGTTCGCCTTTCTTCATTTCGGTTTTCTCGGATAAAGTATCACTACCAGAAGAATCTTTCAGTCCCAGACGCTGTACATAACCTTCAAGGCTCATTAGTTTATCAAAGCTACCTTGTTCGACAATGGTGCCGTTCCCGAGTGCTATAATATTATCAGCCGCGGGAAGGTGTTTGATACTGTGAGTGCATAGCACGACAGTAGCTTGACGTCTTTTGAGTAATCCACCTGGAGCGAAAACCCGTCGAAATACTTGCTCCTCGGTATCTGCGTCTAAACCACTGAAGACATCATCTAAGACAAGCAGATCGGATTCCAAATAGAGAGCGCGTGCGAGAGAGAGGCGTTGTTTTTGGCCGCCAGATAAGATAATACCGCCAGAGCCAACATTGGTCTTGTCACCCTGAGGAAGTGTCTCAAGGTCGAAGCTTAGAGCCGTAGCATGGATGATCTCGGCATATCTCTCGTCATCGAATGAAGAGAATCCCACAATATTGTCTCTGATTGACCCATTGGATAGAAACGCTGGTTGGTCGCAAAATGCAACATGAGGGAATCGAGTGCTCATAATCACACTACCCTCGCTGAAAGGGATCTCTCCCAGTAGTGTCTTGCACATCGTAGATTTCCCAGACCCCACTGGCCCGACGATAATAGTGAGCGAGGACTTGGGCACGCGAGTATTGATGTTCTGCAAGGCGAAGTTATTAGCTTCCCAGCCAAACTTCCCATTCTTGATAACAACAGGATGAAGTTCTGACTTAGATGAAGAAATGACCTGACGAAAATCATGGCGAGTCTCACACTCAAGAAAGGCTTGAATTCGCCCGAGACAGGCGAGCCCAGAAAGAATCTCGGGGATATTTTGGAATATCTGCGAGAGCGGGTCCGTTAACAACAAAAGCCAAGAAAGACTGGTGAACATTGTCGCGGCATCCAGTTTTCTTTGAGCAAAAGCAAAAGCAACCGGGGGGCTGATTAGCAAGGGGGTGAAACCCAAGAGCGCCGCGGTAATCGAAATCTTGCGGAACCGGACACCCGCTGCCAACTCTGACACACGAAGCTTTTGTACGAAGTCCCTGATGGGGGTAGAAAGGCCAGATATCTTCAAGTTTTTCATGTTAGAGATAACCGTGGCGGTCAGACCGACGCGCTTTTGGACCCCGGACATCCATAACCTCTGTGAGTTTCCAATAAATTTCATGACAACTGATAAACCGAGTAAGCAGATGATGACAATTCCTATTGGGGCAGCAAATATTGGTCCAAGGTGATTGTATAGCATCCAACTAGCAAAAGCGACCAGTATTGTGCTTGCCCAGATGTCGTGTAGAGCTCGGAACCCGATATTGATTCGCTCTATGTCTGTACTCATCAAAGTCAGAGCAGCGCTATCATCGCCTGTTCCGATTTGCGCTTTCGTAGCTCTAATGAAGGTCTCAGTGACCAATATTGATCTCGCCATTGAGCGCATTCGATGGTGGAAGTACCTATGATCGTAAGTGCTGGGTCTTGGACGTATATTATTGTTGGGTGACTTACCAGCAGAGAGCCATTGAAATCGCACTCCCAGAATAAACTTTGATGACCGTTAGTATTTGGAGAAGCAAATTCTGTCAGTGAAAAAGCTTAACTTACTCAAAACTGCAGCCCCGATGAAGCCGTATCCAATGTTAGCATCGAGTTCAGGCTTGGACAGGTGCTGAAGCAGTCTCTCAATGAAAAAAGGTTGGCAAATGGTAAAACCAAGAAGCGCCAACCGTGGAGCGACTGGAAGGAGCAGAGGAACTTTCAGCGTGCGGATTAGCACCTTCACAAGACCAAATTTGTCGCCCTTCAGTTTGGTATAGTCCATGTTCCTAGAGAATTTCTCGTGTAGCGCTTCAGCCTTCAATGCATTATCGAGTGGATAAAGATCGTCTAGCGTCAAGAGTTTTTTGTATCCGTCAAAGAACAGTTTGTTGAGCCAGAAAAAGACGCCGAGGGAGAAAATCCCGCTCGTTTCTTCCGGACTGTGCTCCTTGTCGTCCCAATTCACCCATCGAGACTTTCGTTGGGCTTCTAAAAGCAATATTCCAATCTTCAAAGCTAGACCAACACTGAAGATGATACTATAGGTGTGCTCGGGTTTATCGCCAGACGAGAGAAAAAGAGTCCTTGCTTGGGCTCCATCCAGGAGGAGAGTCAAGAACAAGTAGCCATTAAGCAGTATGGACGGTCTGAGACTCTTGCTATGGTCAACAACACTCAACGTTATCATGAATAATGCAGCCACGAGCTTGAGAACAGAGGATGCAATGAACATGTTGGTTATATTGAAGGACCCAGCAGCAACCAAAATGAGGAGCGAGAGTTCAACACCAACATAGGTCATGATGGCACCCTATCAATTAAAATCAGTATATGTACACCTTTTGATCCTCTCTTAGGAACTTACCAGTTTTATGAGTTGAAAAATTGGGGCGTTTACCACAGTGGGCTTCCGGGCTTGATAAAAGGTCCGCCATGACGATGTGATGATAAACAAGATTGAGGGTATGATCAAAAAGAATAGCTGTTCAAACTGAACATTAAAGTCAAAGTCCTGTGCATTGAGCTGGAGCAACTTCCTGTCTCCGCTGGAGAAGGTCATCTTAAGCTCTGAGGCGGTGGCACAACTTTTCGAGGGAAAGGTTCAACGCAGCTTAAATAGAATCGCGGACAGGGAGTACGCAAGAAAACCATATTGAACAATCCCAGATCCAGAGCTTACTAGAGCTCGAAATCTAGTGACGATTGCGGCACAGTACGGAATGGCGCGATGTGACTGTAGACTGTAGATGAGGAATGGTTGAGCCACTGTGGCTGCACTGAGCCAAAGCGGCGGGCCTTCGCGGCTTCAGGGCGGGAGACCTAAAGTCTTTATGCTTTTGACTGCCATGAGTAGTTATGTTAAAACTTCTACGAGGCTCTCGTAAATTCACCGAAGCTAACAGGTAGCATCTTACCATTTTTGTTTTCATCTCATCATTCTTATTTTCATCAGCATTTTATTACAACAGAAAGTCATTTTACGCAATCAGCTTAGTCAGATAAAGTCCACTCTTCTACCCTTGAAAGATCTCAAATGCTCAGTGCTGCTTTAAATGTCTCGGACGAGTTTGTTGGGTCAGATAGCATCATGTCCCTAAACGGGAAGGTCCTGTTTTCTTACAACTTCCTATCAATTTCTCCGCTCCATAATACTCTAGGCAGATGTTCAAAAAGCATTCCGGTATACGCAATTCGATTTATCATTGGGTAATGATGCACTTGTTTCTTGATTTTGATTAGTCAACAAGATTGATTTGAAAACCAACGCTTTTTATTTCTAATGTGATCTAATATACACGTTCTGAATGCATTTTTCACGGGCTCTGTATTCTACTGGGACTTTTTAGCTTCTTCTTTCTTCTGCTCCTGCGTCTGTTTGACCCAACCCTCTACGTCCCGCACTGCCGTCGAAGGTTCCTTCTTTCGTCGAACCAAAAATCCCTGCAATTCCGCGGGGCTAAACAAATCATCAGGGACTATGGCGGCGAACTGTTGAGCGAGAGATTTTATATCATCAGCAAAAGGCTTGTTGCTTTCTTGCGATTTGTTTGGGGATTTGCTAGTTTTCTCGCTTCCGGACGCTTGGGTGTTGGAGGTAGAACGTCATCACTGATGTACATTCGCTCGAAAATCTCTCTGGCTTGCTTTTGAGTTGCATTCTGGAATCCAATTTGGAAGTCAACTCGTCCGGGACGAATTAGGGCTTTGTCGAGACTCTCCGGTTTATTGGTTGTCATTATCAAAACACGACCTTCCTGTGATGCAACTCCTGCTCAAGTCGTCAACCTCTGATAAATCGGTAGAAAATCGGGGAAGCTTACCATCGATGGCATTGAGCAAGGCGGACAAAGACATTCCTCCGGAGGCATCTTCTTTCTCTTTTTCCTTTTCCTCGGACTTCTTTTCCTCGGCGTCTGTAGATTTGTCTTCGGACTTCTCCCTAGGCAGCTTCCTGTTGCGCAGATCCGCAGCATCGATGTCCTCCAGTAGCACAATACATCGGGCTGGGAGAGAGGTGAAAAGTTTTACCAGTTCCTCTTCGTTCATTCCCTTCTTCAAGAGTGACATGACATAGACATCCAATCCAAAAACACCCGCCAAAGCAAAGCAGATGGACGATTTGCCAGTTCCCGGTGGTCCATAGAAAAGATCTTTTCATTCATGTTAGAACACTCAGGCTGCGGGATTACGAATACTTACATCCTCTGCGGTACGGGATGCCACGGTTTGAATCTACAAAAGATCAGCATTTTTCTAGCGGGAAAGAGAATGAGAGGAAGGCATTATCGGGGTTCGACAGAGAAACAAGTTTTTCCACTTACACCGGCGTTCGGTATGGGGATGCAGATACTCATTGATGTCCTCCAGTATTTGTTCCTTGATATCTTGATCTAGTACAATGGTATCGATTGGTCTACAGTGACGCTCAGTGGCAAAGGCCCATGGGCTGCTGTAATATGATTCCCTGGGGCGGTAGATATGCGTTTTTCCATTGTTTCCTTTCTTCATTTTGTAATAGTGTTTTTTTGCGTCGATAATGAGGTTCTTGATTGGTAATGTTGAAGGCCCGTAGCACGAGATATGGATCCTTTCGCTAGTTCCTCCCCAATTGTTCTCAGATACACTACGGGTGAACTTGAAGTAACGCCCATTGATTCGAAACCAATGAGCCCCTTCGCCTGGGGAATAAACCGGTTTTCGCATGGAGCTCTGGTTAGAAAAGTTCAACCATCTTCCATCCGGACCAAATTCCAAATTTGCAAGGAGGTCAGAGCAATTGTGTTCGTATTTGGTTTTCAGTTGAAGGTATCTCGATCGGCCAGTATATTTTGGATCTTCAAGCAAGAAAGACAAGTGGTCCCAGGCATCATCAAACCCATTCAAAACCACCTTGGAAGTCCAAAAGTTCCATAACAGGTTGAGGGTAGAAGTCCACAAGTATCTGCCAAGCCTGACTGTTAAGAGGATTCCGGCAGCTGCGGTGACCACTACGCTGGTGTCGAAATGGAAAACTTCCAGAATGAAGGCGTGGGCGGTGGCATAACCAGGCACAAAGCTTTCGAGTAAACGAGTTGCAATTTGAGTGGCCAGAGGTGTTGAACCGGAGGTGTTAAATTGCTGGAAAATTGTCGAGTTGAAGGACAAAGTGTCTGCCATTTTGTTGGCCTCTGGGCGTCTCCCAGCACACCGAGGTATGCCTATTGTCGTGTAGAAAAAGAAGTGTAGGAGGAGAGTGCACGAGAAAGATGTTTGTATAGACGAAGGTAACGTGAGGGGAAGGTGAGGGGTAAATATGAATCATTCAATGAATCATGCTCAAATTTGGAATTGGTAGAAATAATTGGGACGAAAATTCGCAATCGAAACGTGGCTCCGGATACCCACGATTTTGTTCATAATATGCCGTGAAAACGAGTAAGGAGACCAAGCTTTGAGAGTGCATAGTGCTTTGTTTAGTTCAGTTGGCATCATTTTCCGCGAATTATATCATACTTCCAAGTGCTGCAACATCCTGTTCGTCGAACGGTTATCAATCTCACAGGGACTGCAGTACAAATTCACAGTGTAATCGCGAACACTCCAGCATATCTAGAAAGTCTAGATGAAGAACCACTCCACTATCGACCAATTTGGTTTCGTGGTTCAAATTCATTCTCTCATTTGGTTATTCGTGGGGCCTATAATTGTTTTTTAGCGACTACCTTCATGCCCGTGTTAAAAGACTAATTGAAAATATCCAACCTCACCCACAGATTCCTCAACAAAGTGTAAATAGCAGTCAGACAAGCCAACTCCTGGATACAGCACCAGTTGAAAACTTGCAGGCGCCGACAAATTAGGTGTTTCTTTACTTGACATGCAACACGTGACATGGGTGCAGTATATGCAGAAGGGGGAGAATCGGGTTGACAGTAATACCATAGCCATTTTTGAGCACAGTCAAATCGACCACATAAAAAACACGAGCTGATCCTTTCCTTATTTAGACTTTAGCACTGCCATCACGTGCCGCTAGGTGCGTATAAGAAAACGCGATTTGCAACAAACCAAAACAACCAACTTCACGATCTTCGATTGGCCAACATTCCATCAAAACCCCTCCTCGCTACGAAATTTAGCATATCCCCATCGCAAGGCTGGTCCACCAACTAACTCGGTCGTTCGAAACTCGAAACAACGGCGCGACTGCGCCTCGCAGCAGGATTGAGAAACCGCGGGAGCTGACATACGCCCGCCGCGATAGTAGGAACATGAAGGACCAACGTTAATTTCGACTGATATTACCTAAAATCCTTTAACAGGTGACTGGACTTTTAAGAACGAGATGGCTTGTTGTTGTCACTCTCGGTGGAAAATGCCCAGTTGAGGACATCAAAAATTCATCGCCCCCGGGCTTGGGGTTTTAACGCGACGAATACATGTCAAAATAAGCTTCAGCGGGGCTTCGCATTGGTCAAATATTTACGCAATATGCGCCACACCCAGTTGTGGCTTGAGGTTTCTCGCAGTTTTTAGCCAATCATTCTGCTCTATTTTCAGAAGACCTAATCATGGACTTGAAACTCTGTCGCTTAGCCACTCAGGGGAGCTTACATTCACAGGACTGTTTGGAGTATTTTTTGACCAATTACGCAGTTTCGTATCTGAGCCTCCCTATTTGGGAACTCGAATCGTGGAGAAGTACGGTAAAGGTACGCCACAATTACTCTCTTCGCACCTTGTCATCCTCAATGTTTTGCATGCCTGCCTCAAAATCCGCCGCATCAGCCGTTCCCGCCCAACCTGGCTGCGGGAGATTTGGGGAGGAGGCTTATTCTGGGGGAGAAATGCGAAAGAATAAGTATTTCGTACCTTTTCTATTTCAATTAAGATTCACAACAGCGAAGGATTTTGTTGTTCCAACATACTTTGTTTTTCCTTTTTCCTACTTTCTTTATTTCTCAATTTTCTTTACGTATCGTTTCTTTTCCTAGTATGCATCTCTCACAGGGTCTTTTTGCGGTGGTGTTTGTTGGTTCTACATTTGCTGCACCTTCTTCGAAAGTCACGACATCTCCAACACAGGTTGAAGCCAGACAGAGTAATCAAGAACCATGTGCTGCAGTTGCCAGTCTTGAAGCTTCGTGGAAAACCCCAGCTGGTATATTTCTTGAACCTCCAACGTTTATCATCGTTAACGATTGTTAGGAAACAATCCCATTGGAAACCAAAAGAGCGCCCACATCCCCGTATCAGTCGTGCAAAAATGCCTCGATTCAGTACCTCTGGATGCCAAAAAAGCACAAGCATATCTCGATTACTACCTTCCTTACCTCAATTTTCAGAGTACACTGGCTTATCTCAAAACACCCCCGGAAGGTTGGACACTTGATGCTGTTGATGTGATTGGTGGGATTGGGAAGATCTCCGAGAACATCAAGGGCGGATTTTACAAAAGCGAATGGGATTTTGAAAATGATGTTAACTTTCTGGTCAACGTTTTGCAGCGAGATTACCACGCTGGTGTCCCTCTGCCTCTGAATGATTTATTCACAGTCAGTCTCGGACTTCCACCTGTGGTTTCTGTTTCTCTCGATGGCAAAAGCATTCCGCAGCCATACATCGTCAGTAAGTAGCAGCCCCCCCTCCCTTCTAAGATTTCCAAGTTCATATACCAACAAACGAAATAGGTGACTTGATTCAACTCAAAAAAGCCCCAAACTCGTTCAAACCCTCACCCATAAAAACCATCAACGGAGAACCAGCACCAGACTTCATGCTCCGCGCAGGTCTCGACGCTGAACAATACCATGACCCTGACGCGATCTACAACCTCGTTTACTCCAAACTCCCTCTCAACGGAGACGTGGGCGATGAACCACAAGGAAAGATCTACCAACACGGTTTCAACGCCGATAAAACCTCATGGACATTTGAGAATGGAACCTCTCAATCCAAAGACAATTACGCGGCTCTAATGAAAAGTTTCAACAATGTAAAAAGCGGCTCAGATGTTTATAGCCAGTTTGTTGCTCCTCCAAAGAGTATTGCTGCTGCAACGAAAATCAATGTTAGACAGGCGAAAACCTCTGTGCAACCGGGAAATGCATTTCCTTCCAAGACTGGATTTCCTACCCCTGTTATTGGAGACCCAGACGGAAAAACAGCTGGTTACTTCCTTAAGGAACCAAACTCTAACGTGGCCGTCCTTGATATCACTGCTTTTACTGATGAGGAAAAAACGAAAGTCAGTCAAGTTGCTATAATCCAGCAATTCATTGCTCTCGCGAAATCAGCTGGAAAAACCAAGATGGTTGTCGATGTAAGTTCCGCAATCCTCCATACACCCATTCAAACTTCCAAAAATAAGAGTACTGACAATCACCAGGTCCAAGGCAATGGCGGAGGCGTTGTAGGAAACGGCTACCAAACTTTCGGTGCTTTCTTCCCCTCAGATAGAGTCCTCGGCGCAACTCGTCAACGTTCCACCCCCATGACAGATTTCCTCTCCAACGTCGCAACAGCCATGGATAACGTAAAGACCAAACTTTTCGACAACGTCGGAGCATCTTTCGGCTCTTACTCCATCGGCGACATGATAGATGCAAACAACCAAAAATTCAAGACCTACAAAGATTTCAATGGTCCCAATACGATTTCTGGGGATAACTTCACTGCTCTTCAAAGACCTGGAAACGGAGGAAAGGGCTTCGGGGGTGGGAACGCACCGGATACTTTGCCCGATATAGATATCATTCTTTTGCAAGATGGGACTTGTGGGTCTACTTGTGCTCTATTCTCGCAGTTGATGAAGTCCCAAGGTGGAGTGAGGAGTATTGCCGTCGGAGGAAGAGCGAAGACTGGACCAATGCAAGGAGTTGGAGGGACGAAAGGGTACGTTCACTTACCACATCTCGAAATTACAAAAACTAATAAAGAGAAATAGTGCACAAGTCCTTGGCCACAAAGAAATCCGCAACCTGACAAAAGCATGCTATGATTCTCAAGCCGTCTACGCACAACAAAAACTTCAATACCCATCACTTCAATCCATACCCGTTCAATACAATGTCACCATCGTCGATCCTCCCATCGGACCTTCCGAGTTATCAGGTCGTTTCAATTTGAAGAATAACTACAACTCCACAAACGCAGACGAGACCCCCCTCGAATTCGTCTACGAAGCCACAAACTGCAGAATCTACTTCGAGCCATCCGATCTTTTTGATGTCGCAGGTCTCTGGGGACGAGTAGCTGATCGCGCATGGGGTGCTAAGCAGTGCGTTGAAGGAAGTACCACCAAAAAGGAGGGAACTATTGGGAGATATGCATATGATACCGTGGCTTTCAATGACGATGCGAAATCAAAGTTTACTGTTGGGGAAGGAGTTCCTACCAAGTGGACAGCCAAGAATTGATGAAGTTGATGGGGAAGGTAATGGGGGGTTCATTTCAGCGGTGTGGCATTTTGAGCGTTGCTTTTGGCGTTTAGCCTGTTTAATTGCATAGCATGGATGGTTGCATGAGTGATGATTTATATACCATTGGAATTTTTGTTCTAGAGCTTTGATACCTATAAACTCATAGAAAGTAGAGCTTCAAATTTTTGTAAATACACACTGTGATCACCACAAGTTGAAAATATCAAGTCGTACTGATCCCAGAAATCGAGTGGCGTACCGGAATCAGAGTGGTATCAAAGTCTTTATGCTCAGACAAGTAATATTTACAGAGGACTATGGGATCATCATCTTTCCGAAGACAAACCAACAGTTTTCCCGAATTTAATCCGCTGATATGTTCTGGTATCTTTATTCGCCAGCCAATTGCGGAATTAATTAGTTACGTTGCTACTTTATAGTCTTAAGTAGTCAGTCTAGTAAGTTAAGCTATTATATTATATTTTTCGAATTTTTTAGACCAATATATATAACTAAAAGGAGTCTCCAATGGTTTGAAAGTATACAGTATTAGGTACTCATCCTAATAACTTTTATTTAATACAATTATTCTAGACAATTAGAAGACTTAAGTTATTTCAACAAACTATCGAGGTTGATTATAGCAAACTTAGAGGATATCTAGGTAGAGTTGGTCAGGTATATGATTAGTGAATAAAGCATACCAGTTCTTATAATCATGAAGGAACTGTAACAAAGTGACAGAACCTTAAGGGAGCAGGGGCTGTCACGTGCAGAAAATTCCCGTTCCAGACTATTTCAAAACCGGCCTATTCTCTTACCACCGGGAATTCCTCGCATCACCAACCCCATAATGATTGTTTTAAGCCTCAATAATCCCTTCTTATTCCATTCCTCAAAATATTTCTAACACCCTCAAAATAAGCGAACACGTGTTCTCACTTGAAACAATTGCTCTGACCTAAAACACTTGCTTACTTCCACCCCAAGACACGCCGAGTGACTCCTCACCTCCAATTTTTAGAATCCCTTGTTACATCATGAATCGGTTTTCCTTATCTTCGAGATATAAATTCAATCTCAAAATTACAGAACCCCCCACCCTGAATCAACCATCCATCACTTATCCTTCAATAACTACAATTACATCTCACAAACTCAGCCACCTCCAATAAAACCCATCCCCCCATCACCGTCCCTACACCAGAAGAAGAAGAAAATGTCCATCTCACCAACGCTTTCAATCCTCCCCGCCACCCACCTAGACATCCCACAGCTAGCCAGAATTTCCAGCCAATCCTTCGAAACAGATCGCCACACCCTCCTCAAGGAACAAGGATCAGAGCCCTACGACCACGAAAAAGACTCTTTAGTAAGACTCCCAACATACATCACATCCAAGAAATGTGTTCTTCTCAAGGCGGTTGATGGGTTGACGGGTGAGATCTTGGGGTTTGCTGCCTGGGGATTTAGGGGGTTGGAGGAGGGCGAGGTACCTTTTAATGATGTTAGTGGGGAGGAAAAGGGGGATAAGGTTGAGAAGGTGGAAGTGGTAAGAGAGGAAGCAAAAGCGCAAAATCCAGAAGACGCCGAAACTCCCTCAGAAAAAGACCCCCAAAACCTCGAGGTCGAGGAAAAGGACCCCCTCAAACGCCTCAACACCCTCACCTCCCAGAACCTGGATCAATGGATGGAAACTCTCATGCCCCCCGGAACACGCTGCATGTTCATGGTCTCTATGTCCATTTCCCCAGCCCACCAAGGAAAAGGCGTCGGTTCCGAACTTTTGAAATGGGGTACCTCACTCGCCGACCAAAAAGACATCTTTATCTGGGTCCACAGCTCAGAGGGAGCAGTAGGAGCATACAAGAAGTCCGGGTTTGAAGTCGTAGGGAAGTTGGATGTAGATTTAGATGCGTACGCACCGGGACCGCCACCCAAGGAGGTTGGTGGTGAGAAGTGGGGACATTATGTGTTTAGTTACATGAAGTATATTCCTGAGAAAGCCTAAGTTGGAAGCGGAAGATGGAAGATGGAAGATGGAAGATGGAAGATGGAAGATGGAAGATGGAAATTATTTCGAGTTGGGAAGGAAAAGGGGTTTGAGAACTTAGACGCGAGTAATTTTTCAAGCTCCTTCATAACATACTTTCCCTAAACCCCCCCCCAACTTCCTAAAATCTTTCCACCATCTCTCCAACCCTCGTTAACCGCCTCTAATATCATTCAAAGTGCTCTCGATGGATAGTTATCTAGTAACTTTTTAATCTATCTGATCTAACCTACTAAAAATTTTTGAATTATCTGATCTAATCTAATAATAAATCGAACTATCTGCTAGATAAATGGATATCTATGGATAATTTTCTAAGGTCTATAAGTGGTTAGAAGTGGCACTTAAGTAGGCGGGCCTAATTTCTAAAAATAAACGGGGCTAGATTTTATACTATCCTTTATGTTATTTTATACTCTTCCTTCTACTTATACTAATAAGGAGCTTGATGTATTTTTTTATAACAAAGGGGGCTCTCTCTTATACTGAAAAAGACATTTTATGCTAATATAGCCCTTATATATAGGACTTCTGGATAGCTAATCGATATATATAGACACGTTAAATAAATCATCTATTAGATTGGATATCTATGGATAATTCAAATCGATAAATCCATGAATAATCTAGTAGATATATCTATAGATTAATCATTGGATTACTATCTATCGAGGGCACTGATCATTCAATCGAACTATACTCAAGAAAATGAAAGCTAAATAGAAGTCTAACACACACTTATAGCACCTACGGCCCTATCTATTACTACCGCATCTTGTAAAAAATAAAAATAAAAGGTCGAGCTATTTACAGGTTCCGCGTGAATAACACTTGAGAGAAATATTGAGCTATGCATAGGTTACCCATGATTTACACTACAGTAATAAATTCCAGCTATTGGTAAGTCACCTACAAAATACCCACATCTCACAGAAACATCTTACAAAAGGGAAGGAGGCTCTTACGCTCTCTATTCCATCCTTCGAAACCAAGACAAAACTATATACAAATACCCTGTCTTGAGAGAAAGCCGTCTAAATAGTATAGTACAGCGCCAATACACGACCTTACACTCATACCAACTATCCAAGATACTCAAACCCTATTCCTCAACAAGTTCAGAATAGCACTTCTAATCCAAAAAAGAGAACCAGTACACCCTCAGGAATTTCCCAAGATTTGACATCCCAGGAGTATGCCAATTCTCCCACATCCAATACCAAAAAGCTTGCCCCCTCGTACTTCAAGTCCCCCAAACAAATTCCAACACTCCCACACTCCACCAAAACAATCCAATCACTTCAATCCCCTCCAACCTTCTAACATGATATTCATCAAGTGACACCAGATGAAAAGATGAAAATTTCATCCTCCAGGAATCTAGAAAGTCCCTCCCACCATGGCCCAGCTTCGCATCTTCCTACCTACCCCTCAATATTCAAACCTTCTACTTCTAGGAGAATCTCAAACCCTTCGCACAATCCAATTCATTGCCCCAATCGTTTTCGAACGACCACCTCCAATTGTTCCAAACGACCTCGGCAATATGAACTTGTCCAAGAAAAGTTGGAACAATGAGCAAGCACATCCATCATGGAGAAGCCCCGTAGAAAACGAGTAATTTATTTTACCTATTTAGACTTATTCCATAGCTTATACCTACAAAAGAACGCCCACCCATATCAAACCTTTGTCCCCCTAGAGTATCGCAAGCTACCTGAAAAACTACAAATCCCCAAGAAGCTCTCATGAGGAGTAAAAAAAGAAAAGAGGGTATATCTGCTCTCAAAACTCCCAAACAATCATCAATCATCTCATCCACCATCCATCATCCATTCAATCCCCCACAATTTTGCACCCCCCACACTCATACCAAACAAACATCCCTCAAGGACTCCGAATCTTATTAAAAAAACTAGAACACTTTTGCCTCAAACTCCCATGCCTCAAATTCGCCATACTCATACTAGTAGTCGACCGATGCGGTGTGAACTCAAAACTCGTACGTCGTGGTCCCTGAACAGAGGTCGAACGAAGCATAATCCGTGGCGGAGTAGGACATCCAGAATCAGAATTATCCGGTGAAGTTGGTGAAGTAACACCACTCCCACCACGCATCGCGCTCAAACTACGCAGGAAGGCGGGATCCTTCTCATTGAGAGCATTCATGGTATTCGGTGTAGGAAGTCGGTCGGGGGGTGATTCAGCAACGAGACGATCAAATCTAACACCCTTTTTTGTTGAACTCCTCTGACGCGTATCTTCAACATTCAAAAGATCTCCAAAATTCTGGAAGCGGGGCGTGGCAGGGCTGTATTGAGAACCGTACTGAGAACCTTGGCTTGAGATCAAATCATCTGTCGACTCGCTAGCTGACGAGAAGGCAGGAACAAGATCCGTATATCTTCTAGTGTGGTCTGCGAGCGTAAAACCTCCTGATAGCATCTTTTCTTCCAATTGCTCGACGAGTGTGTTTTCGACGGACGTATAGTTTGATGAAGACGACGACGTGTATCTCTGAAGCTCGTTTTCGAACTCCTCTACCAGACTGGAACTACGCTTCAGGTTCAGCTTGTAGGTCGAAGGGGTAGGCGTTGTTTGTTCGACAGCCGTTAGTTCCTCGGGTTCTTTGCTGGTTTTTATAGTGGAAATCACCTCGGGTTCATATGGAGATGGGAGTATAGTTGGGAGATTTGCTGGCCAGATTGATTCCTCAGGCTCGAGCACTCTTGGCTCCTTGAATCCCTTTGCAAACATGGCATTAAGGAGAAGGCGGGAGTAGCCCAAGGGGTATGCGACAATGCGTAATTTGTGGAGTCTGTCTGCCAGATTACATATGGCGTCGGAAAGCTGAAGGACAGATTCTGGACAATAAGGAACTGTGCCATGGTTAGGTCTGGTCATTGTGCGAGATGGTTTGGGTTATTTGAAGTTATTGTCGAGATGATTTGGAAGAATGAGGAAGTTCCTCATTCTTCTAAACGTTCTCGGAGAATATTTTCAATTTTCCGAAATATTTGGCACAAGTTCCAATATGGCAGGTGCACTGAGAAGAAAGGAAAGAATGATTCTCTTACCTGGATCTTTGCCAAACTTTGTCACAAACTCCTTATCGTTATATGGCTGAAATCCAGCGTAGCGTCGACAAAGAACATTAAGCTCCCAGATTGTTGATCCATCAAATCGTGTAGCCAAGCCATTGAAGATATTAGTCAAGAGCCTGTCTTCCTTGTCCATGTTATATCCATAGACCGGGGCCTGTCTGACACAGCTACCACCAAAACGAGTATAATCCACCTCAATCGTGAGGGCCTGGACACAAGATAGATGCTCATACAACCAGGTGTGTGACAAAGGGGAGACATGTGGACCACTGAAGGCAGTTATGGTGACGTGAAAGTGGTATTCGCTCCAGAAGAACGTGTATAGATCCTTGCGAAGTAAACGAAACGACGCGAGCCCTCCCATGACGTCTTCCAGAACATCCCAAGCATTCGCGAAATGGTCATGCTCCCAAACATTTTTGGTTGCATAGTAAGGAGAGAGCGTGATTTTACGATTCTCGACGGGGAAGCAAAAGCCATATATTCTTCGGCGAATGGGTGCTGGCAAAGAAAAGAGAGTTTGGTTGTAGGACTCCTTGTCTAGATTTGGGGGGAGTTGAATGTAGGCAGTTGGACAATGTGGAATGTCTGTAACCACCATGAAATCATTGCTTCGTTCGAAGGCTGGTTCTGGGTCTTCTCTGGCGTTCCAGGGATTGAGTTTCGACAGACCGAGCTTTTCCTTAATCGCCCTGCGGATCTTGCCTATGCGCTTCTTCTCCTTGTCAGAGGTCGCGCTACGGAGTCGCAAGTTGATGGCTTGGGGGTTGGGCAGCTTGGACTTGGGTGTGGTAGGTCCATCGGTAGACTCTTCAATTGGCGGGACTCGAAAGGTGGACGAGATGCTTGGGGCTCCAAAAGGAGAATCTGCTCGGAGGGACTCGATCAGCGAGCGGCGCTGGGGTGGCACTTGAAAAGGTGAAAATTCGAGATCAGTATGATTCCGCTCAACGCGCCTGCCTGCAACTATTGGGGGTGATTTTCGGATATGAACACTTACTGGTGCAAGAGTGAGATGGGGGTTAGATCGGACGAGTTTTGACGTGCAACTGGCCGATGTGGTGGGTGGGTGGCCAATTGGGGGTGCGATGTTATCTTCGGAGCAAAGGTGAGGATTTGGTGAATTTCAGTGGTTGTGGTTGGGATGGAGGAGAGGACCTAGGCGGGTGAAAATTGCAAAGGTGCAAGTTGGGTGACGCGACAATGAGAGGGGACAGTTGGGGAACAGAGGGAAAGAGCCATGAACAGAAACACACCAACCAATCAATGGCAACCGGCTGCAGGTGCAGGTCCAGACCCTTTCAACACTTGAAGAGGGAAAGCACTACAAGGTCGTATGCAAGTGAGGTGTTTCTCCTCTCACAAACTTATAGGTACTGTGAATCAATATGATGCCTGCTTCCACCTCTTTTAAGAATAGTCCATAGTGAAACAAAACATATGATCGGTTGTCTTGTTGCTCATTGTGCAGCTATTCTTTTTCTTTCCAACCACCATGGGAGGGGGTGCAGAAATTGGTGGGTGGAGGTCCCTTTCTCTTTCGTAATTGCACCATGATATTTAGAAGAATACTGGTAACAATAAGTTGGGCATCCTAGTCGCGGAATTGAGTTCGATATTTAAATTTAAATATAAATCTAAATCTAAATCAGGCAGCAGAATATTCATGAATTGCTGCCAAAAAAACACCCCCCTGGTGCTGCCTGCCTCTGAAGGTTGCTCAGTATGAAGTCCTGTGAGGAAGGAGCGGATGAGGAGACCTAGCTGGATTCTCTGCTATGTCACCCCGGAGAATTGGAGACAGAACCATCATATCAATGCCACAACCTTTTGGCTACCTATGTAGAAATTATGGCCATCAAAAAGTATGATAGAAATCGTTTCCCAACGTCTTCTTCCTCCAGCCATTTATCAGGTGAAAGTTTTTACTCTCAGTGCCTCTATTTTTATCCAGCTCGAAATTAAAACAGTGCATTACCTATTAAGATATTGTCTTGGTAACTTTGGATATGGATGAGGATAGAACAGGAGGTACCTTGGAGGGGTCGATTTGGAGACTACATCCCTAGGTCCAAGGGATAAGCATGCGCTCTTGGCACATGCTTGGGTGACTTTGGGTGAGAGGAGAGAAAAGACATCATGTTGAGTTGGTACTCGTGGTGTTGGAGAGATTGACGTTGGCTCGTTGATTCAGAGGGGTTGAACTTACGGGCCGATAGTTGATCCGAATGTCTTGGCAACCGTCGCCTTCGGGCGGCTTCTCGAAGTGGGGAGAAGCATCATTTTCCTTCTTCCACCACGCGCCGGCCACCTTAAAGCCTTTGGCTCTGCCACGACTGAAACATTTATTTCAAACTTCCAGACACATTCTGCCACCTGCTACATCTAATATACGACTAAATCTACCACCAGCTATCCTTTGCGATAATACCCCTTCACCTACAATAAAATGGCAGCCCCTCCACCAGGCTTCGACCCTGAAAAGGCAGACAACTTCGAGGATGTAAATAATCATCTTGTCGCATATTGCGCAAATCCTTCTTATGCTAACACAAACACAGATTGAGAAGCAATTCGCCGTCAAAGGTACGGAACATTTCCCTCTGCGTCATAATTTACCCCGCCACTAACCCCACCACCAGTCGTCCAACACATGTCCACATACTGGGCCATCCTCGAGAAAGTCCCCGGTTCAAAATTGAGACTCACAAAATTGGATGATGACATCTACGAACATCTAATGGCCGACTTCCCAGAGTTCGACCCCGCAAAGACAATCGACGAGGACGAGATGAAGAGCAAGACGGGCAAGGAGCGATGGCGAAAGTTCATGATGACCTACGAGAACAAGGTTGACGATTATAATTTTGGTACCATGATGAGAGGTAACCCTAAGTGGGAGTATGGACAAGATGAGACGATATTTGGTATGCGAACCCAAGCCTTCCACGAAGAGCACTGCTAACAAGATGTTTCAGTCCCCCGAATGCAGTTTTATGCTATCGAAATCGCCAGAAACCGCAGTGGTTTAAATGACTGGATTTACGAGGCCAACCAAAAGGAGGGAGGAGCTGCGAAGGCTGAGGAGGCCAAATCATGATACCCCGAATATTTTCGACGACGACATTTTTTCTTGTATCATATTTGGCTAGGATGTGGAAATCTTGCAGCAGATCAGTTCTGCTGCCAGTTTACTTCCGAGGACCACATACAAGCCTGGAGTCATTTCACCCGAAGATGGATTTTCGTGGTGAAATACCTACCTAGTAGTGGCTTGTTCGGCCTCCAGAATTTACTTTGGTTGACAATCTAGATTCGTCAGCGCGAACCAGAATGAACAAAGCTTTTGTAAAGCTGCTGAATTCCCCATGAAGATGTGAAAGATGTGAAAGTTTTCTTTAACCAGACTAAAATCAGATTGTCTGGATTTTATAGTCTCGACCTGCCATCAAGGGTGGCGTGTCGAGAAAATAAGCTTATCTCGAGGTCCAGATCAATTGAAATTATATTTCCTTTCCCTTTCCTTTGTTCTAGAAATTTTTCGCATACTGTGAATCCAGCGGACTCCCCAAGTGCCGGTGCTGCCGTTTTTCATTGTTCTCACCAGCGACTTGGAAAGCTTCGCATTCTTCGCTTCCCGAGAACAATATCAAGCAAATCCTCAATCGCCACTTACACCTTCCTGAAGCAAATTTATTCTTTAATATTATCATGGCTTTGATACCTTCTCCACCAAGTACATACTTTTGCTATGAATTTTCCGAAATCTTTGCATGAAGCTTGATACCTCTTTTTTCTGATACGACCACCGTGTTGGTCACTTCACGATGGCAGCTTTAATGAGTAACGGCTCTTCTTCTAATACTGATCAAAATCACAACCACGATCGCTTTGTCGCTATTAATATAGATTCGGAGGAACAGGATAGGGGAAGGAGATCAAACGAGTCTGATTTGGGGAGAAGTCAGGGCGAGATAAAAGCAACATGGGGTTCCCTATTCGCCTTCACACAACGAAAACACACCATCTCAATGGCCATCGCGATCCTCTCCTCCATCGGAGCCGGTGCACCCCAACCTGTTGCTGCAATTATCTACGGAAGGGTGTTCTCGAATATTACCCAGTATGGAGGGGGACGATTGAGTGGTGAACAACTTATTCATCACGTTTCGGGCTGGAGTATTGCGCTTGCTATTGTGGGGGCGGGAGCGTGGGTGGTGCAAGGTGCGAGTTTGTGCTCTTGGATGGTGTTTGGGGAGTTGCAGGCTAAGGGGGCGAGGGAGAGGGTTAGTGATGCGTTGCTGGAGAAGGATGTTGAGTGGTATGATTTGAGGGGGGAGGGGATTGGGAGTTTGTTGATTCGGATACAGACGTTTGTTTTTCGCCTCTTTGGGTTGAAAGAGTGCTAATTGTTCTAGGCAAATTCGGGAGTTGCAGATGGCTGTTTCGCAACCTTTGGGGTTTTTGTTTACGGAGGTTGCGGGGTCCCTTATTGCGCTTGGTGTTGCATTTTTTTACTCGTGGAAACTTACTTTGGTCGTTGTCGCTACCGTCCTCTTTGCGGGAACTATCTTGACTTGGCTCTCGAGGGGTCTCGCGCCTGCAATCGAAGCGCAGAAGGCGGAACTCGCGAAAGCATCGAAGTATTCGAATAATGCCATCAATGCCATCAACGTCGTCAAAGCCTTCAACGGACGAGAGCGCGAGGTATGGCAGTACTACACGACCATCCGAGACGTCGCTTCGAAATATCTCGTTCAAGCTCGCGCAAACGCCGTACAATTTGGGTTCACCAAGTTCCTCATCATTGCTCTGTTCGTCGAGGGTTACTGGTATGGTCTTACCTTGGTTCGAAAAGGTCTCGATCCTGGACATATACTTACGACTTTTTATGCTTGTTTGTATGGGATGCAAGCTATCGAAATTATTTTGCCCCAGTGGTTGGTCTTGACGAAGGGCATGTCTGCTGGTCAGACTTTGAAAGTAATGATTAATCAGGTGAAAGAGGGACCAAATCAAAGGGAACTATCTGGCACTGTGATTCCAGAAACTTGTCAAGGGGATGTGGAGATCAAAGATGTAAGTTACCAAAGCTACTACCTGGACTCCAATTGCTGATGACTCTAGGTCACCTTTTCATACCCCTCCAACCTCCAACGCCAAGTTCTAACGAAAACCAATTTCGTCTTTCCAGCTGGCCAAACCACTTTTGTCATTGGGAAAAGTGGTTCTGGGAAGAGCACGCTTGGAAGTCTACTCTTGAAATTCTACGAACCGACGGAGGGGAAGATTCTAATCGATGGAAGGTCAATTTCAGACTTGGATACGCGCTGGCTTCGCGAGAACGTCTACTTGGCACAACAGGATAGCCATCTGTTCAATGAGACGATATTACAAAACATTACTTTCGGTCGAAGGGCGAATGCTACGAAGGAGGAAATCTTGAGCGCTTCGAAAGTGGCAGATCTCAGTCATACGATTGCACTCCTTCCCGAGGGATTTCAAACCCTCGTTGGTTCGAATGGGGTTTCTTTGAGTGGTGGTCAGCAGCAGCGAATCGCTATTGCGAGAGCGAGACTGAGGGATGCGCCGATACTTATACTTGATGAATCGACGAGTGCTTTGGACCAAACCAGTCGCGAGAAAGTGATCAACAATATTCGAGCATGGAGGAAGGGAAAAACGACAATTATCATTACACACGACATTGCACAAATCAACGATAGCGATTATGTTTATGTTGTTGAAAGAGGTTCCGTTGTGCAAGAAGGATTTCGCAAAAAGCTCGCCGAGGATACCAAGGGGAAATTCTATACGTACATACCGCAGAGTGGACCTTATACCCCAGCTTCAGCTGTCGACATTGGGTTGGATTATTTCGATAGACCTATAAATAATGAACCCAGACGTGCTTCTGAGCCACTTTCTCCTACTGCTGAAAGTTTCGATGAGTCAATTAGGGAGGATAACAAACACAAAAATCGAATCTCGGCATTGTTTGGCATGTCAGAGGCGAAAGCACAAAGTCTCTTGCAAGCACCAAATTTTCGAAACACCAATAGCTTTTCTTGGGGTGTAGGAGTTGCTCAGGCCAATATGTTGAGGGAAGATGAGTTATGGCATGATAAGGCAGACCAGAGACGTGATAGTACAGTATTCACTTCCAACATCCTGGAACCTGTGAAGGAACCTTTCAACGAACCCATAGATGGAGCTATGGATTTACATGTCCCGGACTCTCCTCGAACACAAACACCCCCTCCACCACCTGGACCTTCGAAGCAGGAAATGTTGGATCTGGAACAACTTGTTTCTTCACTGCCTTCTCCTCGGAAAACAAGCAATTCGAATTCTCGTTTCAACCGAAGATATTCGAGTATCGCCAAAGCCGCCAAAATCCCACCGACACCCACAACCAAAGGTCCACCTCCCCCCTCAGTCATAGAGGGCGAGGTCCAACGGGGCCAATTCATAAAACTAGAACACATCAAGCCACCCAACCCAGAGAACAACGAACCCTCTCAAACACCCCTAAAAGCCATCCTCGGAACAGTCTGGACCACCCTCGCCTGGCGAGATAAAATCATCCTCGTCTTCGGATTCCTCATGGCCGTCGTAGTAGCCGGCTCCACCCCCGCATTCGCCTTCCTCTTCGGTCAGTTGCTAAGTACCTTCTACGCAACAGTCAACCAATCCGGCCTCGCAATGCGGTGGTCCCTCTCCCTCCTCGGAATAGCCATCGTCAACGGCCTCGCTGCTTTCTTCACACATTACGCTCTAGAACATTCAGGCGAAGCATGGGTCAACTCCCTCCGAGTAGAAGCACTAAAACGCATCCTCTCCCAGTCCAAATCGTGGTTTGAGAAACCGGAAAACTCGGCGGGGAAGTTGAATGATTGTTTGGATCGAAATGCAGAGGAGATGAGGAATATTGTGGGCAGGTTTGCGGGTCCTGTGTTTACTGCTTTTTGGCTGATTGTTATTTCCCTCGTTTGGGCATTTCTTATCTCGTGGAAATTGACGTTGTTATTTTTGGCGTGTGGACCGCCTATGTTTGTTGCTACCAGGACGTTTGATTATGTTTCTTCGAAATGGGAAGCTAAATCTGATGATGCTGCTTCGAGAACAAACGCCGTCTTTGTTGAGACTTTCTCCAGAATTCGCGTCGTACGGTCATTAGGGTTAGAAAGTTGGTTCTTGAAGAAACAGAAAAAGGCTACGGAGGTGACTTATAAAACCGGTGTCCTCCGAGCGGTTTACTCGGGCCTGTGTTATGGGGTTACGGATACGATTTCGCTCTGTTCTGCAGCGCTGATCTTTTACTACAGCGTGGTGCTTATTACGAAAAAGGAGGGAAGTATAGCAGCCACCTTCCAAGTCGTTAACCTCCTTCTCTTCGGAATCTGGGGAGCGACGGGGATGGTGTCTATAGTTCCGCAACTCAACTCCTCACGCACGACAGCAACGCAAATGCTTCGGCTAGCCAATCTTCCGATAGCTTCACATGAAACGGAGGGCACAAAGAGGATAACAAATATCTTCCCCATCGAGTTTAAGAACTTGAATTTCACATACCCACTTAATCCCTCGAAGCGAAAAGCTCTCAAGAACCTCAACTTGACATTCGAATCGGGCACCTGTACAGCTCTAGTGGGACCCTCAGGATCGGGAAAGAGTACGATCACGGCTCTCCTCCTCTCGCTTTACCCCCCAGACGTCCCTTCCTTGTCCACATCTCCAGCACCACTTACATTCGCCACGCAACCAGTCTCCGAATTACACATCCCAACTTTACGCTCTCAAATCTCGCTTGTACCACAAGAAGCTCTTCTCTTCCCAACCACGATTCTGCAGAATATATTATATGGTCTACCGGAAAACTCACCCCTCGCTCACCTCCCCCAAGCAGCACAAGCCGCAATCGACGCCGGAATCCACGACTTCATAATATCCCTCCCCTCAGGCTACAACACCCTCATCGGAGACGGTGGCCAAGCAGTCTCAGGAGGTCAAGCCCAAAGAATCTGTATCGCACGCGCTCTCGTTCGTCGTCCTAAACTCCTTGTCCTCGATGAAGCCACCTCAGCTTTAGACTCCATAAACGCCTCCGCCATCAAAGCAACAATTCGCAAAGCGATGGATAGAGATCGCAGCATGAGTTGTCTTGTTATCTCTCATTCACTTGAGATGATGAGGGTTGCTGAGCGCGTGGTTTATCTAGAGGATGGACGTGTGGGGGAGGTGGGCAGTTGGGAAGGCTTGGTTGAGAGGGGGGAGGGTTTCGCGAGGTTGGTTGGGGTTAAAGTCCCAGGCAAGAATGGGGAGGGGATGGGGAGGCTTTGGAGGGAACGGGCGGCCAGGGGACGGGGGGGAGGTGGGATG